>PVKU01002177.1:0-242983 GCA_004027475.1 Anoura caudifer | reverse complement strand
ACTTTTAAACCAGGATTAGGTTTCTGAATAAGAGTTGGTTGGTTTATGTAGGTTGCATAGAATTATTTTAAGTGAAAATAGAATTTTTCCCTGACAATATCTTCATCTATTCAAATGGAATGTCTATCTCACAACCATTTTATGTTTGCCTTGTGGTTTTTCTCTCATCTCAGCATCTCATATGTATAATAATAGAAATCTTTTTTTATTCCCCTTCATATGGCTGCCGTAAGCTTCACTGCCTTTAGGAATACATTTATATTCAGAGACACCAACGGTATATAATTTCCACAGGATGAAGTTCTTTAATCCTATTTTATATCTAAAAGAAATGCTCAACATTATCTGCTGCCATCTCTTGAGAATCCAATTTCCTAAGGTTATGTTCCTGAGACTGAGTGGAAATTTTCAAAACCTAGAGTTCAAAGTTAAGTATCAAATTCAAACAAAGCCCAAACAATCCAAACTGATACTGATTTCTGTGGCCATAAACAGCAACAAAATCTTCCAGTGGCTATTGGCATAATAATTATGATTATGGCTTAGCAAAGTCAAGTCTCTCTTCTCTGGCCCTAAGATGTGGGGGATGTTTTTCCTAAACAGAATTTTTAGAGAATGTAACATTCATATTAAAAAGCAACCAGAACATCATGACAGATATCCGTGTAAGTAGTAGGTATTGAAACAGTGGGGCACAATTTCAGATTAAATTCAGTTATGAATCAAAATTCTGTTACTGAGATATAGCAAACTGGAATCTTGGTAGAATCCTAAGGAGGTCAGCTACTGGAGAAAGCTTCTAGTCACTTCTTGCTGCTGACTTTCATGACCAACATGCCAAGGACAGGTGGTCTTTTCTAAACCATTTTTCCTCCATGACATACAGAGATGAAGAAATAATTTTTTTAGTAAATATAATGAAAGTTAAAAAAAATAATAATAATAAATTGAGCAGGTAAAACACATTTAAGCTGCTGGTTTACTGAAGTTTCTAACTAAGAGTTAATTCTAATCACCAATTGACCAAGACACTTTGTAGTTCCTTACTAGCACCTTCACCATTTATTGGATTTAAAAAATACTTCTTGGAAAATTAGATCCTTCTCCTTATGTTCTTAGGAAGCATACCCGCACGACTGACCAGCATAGCTAAAAAAATCTACAAGCATCTTATCTGCCTCACTCCCTGAGGGCTATCAATCACTTGTCCTCCATATCTGTATTTTATTGAAAATTTTCAAAACTATAATGGTAATAGGTTAGAGAAGACACTTACTTCTGGGTTATTTGGAAAGTCAGAGTCAAAATCATCTGCCCTTCAGAGTGATCATGACAGGTTGATATAGGAATTATATGCTAAAAGAAGCCAGCTTTCATTCTTGTAAATCCAGGATGCAATGTAGACCAAATAAATGTGAATCCACCAATATCAACTTACTCTAGTTCTACAGCCCCTTAGCCAACTTTTAAATTATAAATAAAAAGGAAAGATAGAAATAAAAAAGCCAGAAAAAATAAGTGTTTAATAAGGACATTGGGAAATAGAAAATAAATAATAATAAGACTACAGTCTGTTTCAGACAAGGTTGTTATAATATTCTAACTCCAAACATGCAAATTTCTTTTCTTCCAAAGTTTGAATCATCTATATAATTAGAGATGGGAGAAAATATTCCATAGCCCGTAAGTGCAACATGATAGGGCTCATTAGCAATTTCTCTCTAAAAGGGGCTTTAATTTAACTATGCACAGCCCAAAATCTTAGCTGGTCTTTGCTCAAAATGCCCCTGTGGAAAGGACTCTGCTGCCCTCTACTGTCACTTAAAGCAGAGGACACAAATGTAGAGAAAATCTGAGCACCTGAGAATGGATTGGGAGGCAGATGAGTCAACATCCCTTCAGACGGAAAAGACCTTGCAAGGATACTTAAGCTATTGTATAAGTTTATCCTTCATCCTAACTGAAAGATGGAGTAGAGATTTGGAAGGAGCTCAGTCAGGTGTGAAATGTCAAGGCTGAGAGATGAAGTGGTCCATCTAGGTGGGCAAACTTTCTTTTAAAAATTAGGCATTATCCGAAAAGTTGGTCACAAAAAAAACCCATGAAAACCCATTTCACCCAGCAACCCATGTATTCTACTATAATATAAACAGAGCAAAGACAGGGGATGCAATACCAATCTAATTGTTATAAAGAAAAATAAAGCAGGGTAAGGGCATATAGAGTGATAGAGACACTGTCTACACGGAGTGGCTAGGTAATGGCTAGAAGTCCAGAATGACAAGAAGAGGTAAGCCATGGAAAATATAAGGAAGAACATTCCAGGCCCAGGAAACAGAAGCTGCAAAGGCCCTGTGGTAGGAATATGTTGGGGATGTTTTAAGAAGAACAAGGTTGATAACTGAAGTGTAGTGACTGAGAAAGTGAGAATGAGGGTCTGGGAAAGGTGGCAGAGGTCAGAGTATCTAGGGACATATAATGGAGCCACATCTGCACTTTTAACTTTTCTAGTAGCTACATTTTTTAAAAAAGAAAAAATAGGTAAAAATAATTTAATAATATATTTTATATAACCCTCTGTTTCTAAAATAGTGTTATTTGAACATGTAATCAATATGAGAAATACTAATGAGATATTTTATTATTTTCCTGTATTAAATATTTTTAATTTGTTGTGTATCTTACATGTATAGCATACCTGTTTAAATTGGCCACATGTGAAGTGCTCACTAGTCAAACTGAGCTATAAATTATAGCTATGGCTACATTAAATTTTTGTTCTAGGTGTATTTGAATGTATAAATTTTTTTATTTTATTTTATTTTTATTAATTTATTTTTTAATTTATTTTAATTGTTGTTCTTGTACAGTTTTCTGTCTTTTGCTCCCATTTGAATGTACAAATTCTTTTTGAATTTAATTTTCTTTTTTCAATTATTCTTCAGTTTTATTTTTTGTTGTATTTTTCCATTACCATTTAATCTCCTTATACCTCCCTCCCCTCAACAATCACCATCCTGTTGTCCATGCCCATGAGTCCTTTTTCTTTTCTGCTCAATCCCTCGACACCCTACTCCCCCATTCCTGAATTTAAGTTAATTTTCTTACACATACTTTGGAAGTTAGAATTCAGTGAAGAATAAAAGAGCAGCAGACCTCACAGTTCACAGGGACTCTAAGCTAACCTTGAGTCACCAAGCTGGGACTCTTTTGGTTTTTCTTTTACTTTGGAGAACACGGTGTTAGGAATGAAGTCAAGCATCAGCTCGGAAAGTCTAGGTAGGAATACATTACACCTAGAGTTCAGTAGAGGTTTTTTTTATGGACTGTTGAGGGCAGGGGGCCAGAGAAATGTGAATGAGTGGGATTACTCACCCCTGCCTTGCCACCCATCCCCTACACTCCCCTGTCCCAGTTTCAACCAGCCCAGTGCTACCCGAAGATGTGCAGCTCAGTGGTTAGGAGTTTATATGCTAGACACTGACTCCTGGTTTTGCTGCTTAATAGCTATGTGACCTCAAGTGTATCACTTGAGTTTTTGTGCCTTAGCTTTCTCATTTGCAATGCAAGGCAGTTGTGAGGATTAGAGTTAATGTCAAGTGCTTAGAATAGTGCCTGGTGTATAAGAAATGTTTCATGATGAGAGACAACTCCTATCTGTCACTGTAAAATCCTCTCAGCCAGCACGTGGTGACAGTTCTGTACTCCAAATACAATGGCACAGCCCTCCCCTTGGGTGGCAGTGCTGTATCTTTGCTTTCAGCCCTGGGGTTTCTTAGAACCCACAGCATGAGATACCTTTGGGAACCTGCTTGGCTCTAACAATTTTTCATCCTAGAGATGCAAAGGAGTTAATTCAGTGGACCATCTTTGACCTAGGAGAAAGGGAAACAAAAGATAACCTGCTTCCCTTTTTGTCCCTAGGTAGATAATTCTGAAATGTGTTTTGTGAGATTTTCAGAAGGTTCAGTGGAATTAAGCACCTGTAGAGAAGGCCAACCCTTTGAAAAAAATCCCTTTCCTTCCTGTTTCTCTCCTGCTCTCCTGTGTTCCTGCTCACATTCCCAAATCAACTACATGCACTGAGCCTTTGTCTTAGACTCTGCTTTCAGGGGAACCCAGGACAAGACACTATATTTTTATAAATTTTCCTAGCTGTTACTTTGAAAAATGTTTATCCAGTTACTCATATGATATGTCCTTTTCCAGGATGGTCTTGCCTCTTTACTTGTCCTTATGACCTTGACCCTCTTTTCTCTGGAATCTCTAATCTCATTCCTTTGAATAGTTCCTATAAATATCAGCAAACCCTCTACATCCTACAGAGACCTTCCCCACTCAAGCTACTGGCCCAATTTCTTGATAAAAGAGTTTGCTTTTACTACCTTCATTCGCTCAATTCTCATTCATTCTTCAGCCCACTGTGATCTGGCAACCATCCCCTGAACCACTCTACAGCCATTTTTGCAACTGACCTATTAAGTGGCAACTCCAGTCACCTCTCAAGAGGAAAAGTGAAATTGTTAAGCTGTGGCAGGATGTTATTGTGTAAACTGGAATCCATTCTGCAGAGTTCTGTGAATAATAACAAATATGACAGTATTAACTTGTAATGAGCACTTGCAACATTCCAGGAATGCTGCTAAGTGCTCTTCTATGCATTCTCATTTAATACTAACGAAGCCCATCAGTAGGAATGATTATTATTCCCAGTTTGTGGTTGAGAAAATAGAGTTCAAGGGGTTAACTTATCTGAAAACACACAGCTAGCCTGTGCAGAGCCAGGACTTAAATTCAGGTCCGTCTTCCTAGAATGCTCAGCTCTGACTCAGTTCACTAAGACCATCTGACCCTGCATGCTTGACCCTGACCTACCACTGTCTGTACTCCTCAACACTGTGAGATATAAATTTCCTTTCATTGGTTTAAAAGCAGGAGTTAAGAGAATCCCATTATATAGCAACAGAAGGTGAATTAGAGGTTGCTTAGAAGCCAAGGATCAAGGGGAGATGGATACTGACGGCACATGTGATGCGATGATGAATATGTCCTAAAATTGACTGTGGTGTTGTTGCACAACACTGTGACTATGCGAAAAACCATTGAATTTTACACTTTAAAAAGGTGAATTGTAAAAGGGGGAAAAAAGAATCCATTAGAGTCATTTAGCTTACTTATCTGACAACCCAATACAGCTCATGTGTAGGAAATGGTAGATAATGCTACTGTTATTTATCAAATTCACAACCAGTAATTGCTTAGAAAGTGGGGCCTACTTTTCACTTGCATGCAGGAGTTGGGGTTCAAAGAAGTGTCTCCTTTCATATCATTGATGATCGGGCACAGGATCACTGAGACTCATTACCTTTCCATACAGCTCTGGGTGCAGCCAGACTCTTCTGTTCCTTTAAAAGAAAAAAGAGGAAAGAGGATCAGTCCCTTGAAAGAAAGCAGTACCAGATCATTTGAAGGCCTGCTTATGTTTATGGCCTTAGTTAGGGGACCACATCCAGATGGCTCAGCAATTTTGATGACCCCATTGCCTGCCAATACATGCTCATTGTCCTAACTTCCAAAAACAAAAGGGAAAAGAAAAAGTGAAGCAGAATTCAGTTCCAGCAGCAGAGTGCTATTCATCCCCTCCCTGTGGATGTTGACTACAGTGAAGGCCCCAGTGGGGATCGTGGCTATTAGCTTTGAGAAATGTGGACTCAAAATGACCCTCTGTTCCCCCAAGGTAGGGGCACCAAGCAGAAGAAAGACCATTAACTATTGGCTTATACTGGCCCCATTACTTCAGTGGGTTCATGAATTTCTCCCTAAATATCGGGCAGGAGTAAAGTCCCTCCTCTCCACCTATGACCTTATTAACTAATGATTGCCTCCCTGTGCTAAACCACTTTATCCCCAGTGATTTTCCTTCTTCCCCAGCTGAGACACATTGCAGCACAGGAGAGCTGGTGTCAATACTGTGTGAAGGGATTTTTTTCTCTCAGCCTCACCTCACATCACAGCTCCAATGGGAGAATCCCAGAACTATAGATTGTTTTCTCCCTATCTCCCAGTTCTAATCTTAGAGAGGAATCCTTTCTATTTAAGAAAGAATGCCTTATAAATCTACATGATAGAGGACCAGAGAAAAGCAGGAAGGGGAGATCTGGAGACTAAAAGCTCACTACTCTAGGGGGAAATCAGGTGGGGTGAGGGTGTTCAGGATGAGGGAGGATGGATAAGAAAGGAAGAGAGGTCTGTAATACTGCAGATGCCCCATCTCCCATACTCCTGAGCTTTGAGGGGTTTGAGCCCTCAACAGTTCTTTGGGTCTTGGGTCTGTCATGTCTTTGCCTGACACACTGCCCTGAGACTGACTGCAGGGTCAAGGGCAGATTCTGCCTGGATGTACCCACCAAGAGGACCCTTCAGCTCTGTTTTAAAAAGCAATTGATGATGCCTTTAGACAGAAAGCAGAAGTTTTAAATCCTGGAGACAAAATGCAAAGATAATGCACTTTACCTAAAGGGAAGCAGACCTTCTCATTAGTGCAAAAGAATCCAGTTTTCTAAATCAATAAGATTGCATAGGACTAGTAACAGTTTGCTTTATAAAGTAATAACTAAATTGATAAAACTTTTGTAATAGAGGTGTGGTAAGCAGAGGAAGGTGTTTGGTTGGAAGAGATTCAGATTCCTCAGTTACACAGGAGGTATACAAGATTTTTTGTTCTATTTTCTATTAAGAAAATAAAGGAAAGAGCTTTTTACTTGCAGAAAGAGAAGGTCTGAGACCAAATCCTTGACCCACTTCTTAGCTATGGGACTCTGGGCAGGTCAGTTAACCCATCCATTCTTCCATGTTTTTTAAATGAATAATGAAGAAAAACAGTTCACCTATCTTTCCCACGTTATTACTATATTTAATTTGTTTATTATATGTATGTGCTTTATATAAATATATGTATTATATGTTAAATGGAAAAGAAGAAATTGTAACATCTACTCAGTGCTCCTAAGTAAGGAACTTGAATTATCCTGATTTTATAAGTGAGCAAGTTGGCTCTCAGAAAACTCACTAAGTTATGCAAGGTTAAACACCTAAGAACTGGTGAGACTAGGGTTCAAATCCATTCTGTCAACTTTCAAAGGCTCTTTCTTCCAGTGTTCACTGTCCCTTTTATTAAAAGTGAAGTATTCCACATGGTACAGTGTTATTTAGATCACCAAATTTGCACATGACAATTTTTCATCTGTTTGAAGTTTTATGTTATAATCAAGAGTATCATCCCTTTCAACATAATTGTTACAGTGTTACTTGTGCAATGTAACTTTTTAATAGTGATACTTTAATATCTTACTGACTTTTTCAAGGCTCTACATCATTTACGACTAGCTGAGAGTCCTGATGAAAATTTAAGTGGTTCTTTGCCAATCTTGTAGCATCTCATAGTTAACATTCCCTCCAAAAACTGGAAATACTCTAAATGAATGACAATCTTTGTTTAAACTCAACTTGGGTTTGCAGTGTGAGGCAATTGACTGCAGAATAATAGCATATTTATATAAACTAATGTAAGATTCTTTCAGTCCTCTTTTTCTTATTTTTCTAATCAAGAGAAAAATACCTTTATTTCACCATGGATAACAACTTTCCTTCTTTTGGCATATCTGTACAAATGTTCCACTGTCAGGGAATGGCACTGTAGGGTAAGTAGAGGCAGTCTGGCTTCCTCACCCAAGTGTCTGGGTAGCCAAGGGAAGCAGTGTTCCCACAGCCTTGGAGGGGCCTGATAACCAGTTTTCTCATAGCTTGAAACTGGGTCCGACAAACTGTTGCCATAACATGAAGTGGGCTCGCATGCGCAGAATGATGTTATGTTATATATTTTCTGGCATCTTGCTGGCTTTGCTTCCCTCTAGTACTTAAACAGGTAGGTACTCCCTGCTGGGGACAATGATGATGAGAGACACGTGAGGGGACAGGTACCATGGTGGGTGCCACACTGGGGAGCAGGGGCCACAACATGAGAAATACGGATAGACACATAGCTTGTAGTGTGCATGGCTTGCCCACCTATGAATAAAGGTATACCAAACATCCCAAAGGCTCCATGAATATTTTTCTATCTGCATGAATACCATGAACCTGCCTGGCCTTGAAGGGTGGTAACACAGGCACCAGATGTTATACCTTGGTCCTTGATTTCAGCCCAGAAAAGAACTTCAAGCCAAGAAACTCAAATGTAAGCTAAAGTTTATTTAGAATGTTACATGGTGTAGAAGAAGTAAGCTGTGGAAGAAGCGAGCCAGATGGGTTGTGTGGACTGAGGAAACAAGCTACAGAGGCAAAAGAAGGGCCCTGGGAGCTTAAAAGAAAGAGAGGCAAAGCTAATGCCCCTGGAGGAAGGAGAGCAAGAAAAGTATGAGCGTGCTTCAGAGAGAGTGAACATGCACTCAGTCCTTCGTCTTAAGGGTTTTTATTGTTTCCAAAGGCAGGGATTTTAGAGGAGGTCTCAGGGGAGGATCTCAATAGAATATGCATCAGCTTCCCGGGTGTGTCCTATTAGGGTTGTGGTCACCACTGACTGACAGGTGCTAGGATAGGGGTCATTAGTCATCAAATCTCACACTGATGTTAGCCATGGATTTGTTTCATCTTGTTCCACTGATTTTCTGGGCTTGGATCTGAAACACAACTGAGGCCTAGATGTTATCTCTAGTTTGATCAAAACTCTCTCTGCGGTCAACAGACCAAAGGCTTTGTTCCTAAGATTATTTGATGCGGGTCAGAACCTCATTGTCCTGAGGACTTAATGCTTGAGCAAGTGGTCTTGAAAGGGCTTGTATGGGAGTTGGGTGAGGCTATTCTCTAGCCCCACTTTTTTCCTCCTCTAAGGGAGGTTCTATCACATGACCAGCAACACGAAAGGGAAGGAAAGGTCAGGGAAGTATCCAAACTACATGGCCAGCATATAAAAGGTCAGGGGGTCTAAACCACATGACTAGTGATATGCTACAGGAGGAAAGATCACCCTGATAGTGAGGACCTACCCTACAATACTTGTGTTCGCAGTTTTGCCCATTGCTAGGAACCCCGGACTTTACACCCTGGTGACCTTCTGTACATGGCCTATCGCTCCTACTCTGCTCATGACTGTCTAACTGCCTACCATATCAGTACTACAAGTTAAGTGTGAATCAAAACTACTGATAAAAGAAATGATGATTATTTTATCTGTTGCTGGGTATTATTCACCAGCAACTCAACGTCAGTTAACAAGCAAAGTTCAGATTCCTTCCACAACTAACTTAAGAATCCCATTAAAAAGTGAAAACATTCAATTTTAACACTGTCAAGATTTAAAAGAAGAAAAATGAGGGAGGTGGAAAAACTTTAAAGAGGTGCAGGAAAAAAGGCATCAGTGATTTCTGTCCTGTAACACTTTCCCAAACTGTCCTAAAGCCCAAAGATGAAATAGAAATTTCTTTACTAAACAGGAGTATGAAGGAGGACTGACCTTTGATCAATGATCATTTGTAGTTTTGACAAGGAAATTTGCATTAAAAAGAAGTATACTGGGCACACTACATGAGAAGTTAAGTTTCAGTAATGTAAAGGAAGCCAGAGGTCAAACTTCTTAAACGACCTTGTCAGATAAAAGCTGAGTTTCTTCCACTGTGCATGTGGAAAGGTTTTCAAGCTGCAAAGGACTTTTTAAGAAGGACAAACAAAGTATTTTTGTTCTGTGCATCAACACAAAGTACTTTCCATCTTTACAGACCTGAGTTTGTGCTAATTTTTCATGTTACACATATTAGGAATTGAAATGGAGAAAAGCAAAAATGGTAACATAAACATTATCAGCTATCTACTTTGCCTTTGGTAATTATTCTACAGTAGAATTAGTTATAAACCTATCTATCTCTTTAGTTTCCCCTTTAAAATGCTATCAGTAAGACCAATAGCTGTCTTATAAGTTAACTAAAAAAAGATCTGTGTATTATATAATAATCCAAGTGAACATGTTACAGAACAGACCCAGGGAGAAGGGAACAGAACAATATACTACTGCCTAATGGACCCACCCTTGCGCTCCGGGAGACCCCCACCCCGTACTAGGTTCACCTTGCTCACCACCAAGGAAAGATATCTCTCAGTACCAGAGATTGGTGAAAAGGAAAGAAATTTATGTAAAGAGTTATACAAACTTAAGAGTAATGACTTCATTTCTTCATTGAGATCCCAAAGTCCTTTAGAATACCCACAAACACACAATCCTTTCTTCCAGTCCAGGGTACTGTATCTCAGAAAAAGAAATAGAAGTCCGTGGTTCGTCTCTGCCCAAGCCTCATGGTCCCAAAAAGAAGACGCATGGCTGCTGCACCTGGTTTAAATCCCAGTGCCAATCTTCCCCTGCTGCAACATTTCCGACTCCTCCCACAATTGGCCACAGCTGCCAGCATTCCCACATTTTTTTTTTTTTCCAGCTTTACTGGGCTGCCACAGTAAGTGCAGGAAGGTGTGGCCCTATGGTGTGGAGCCAATCATCTCCAAGCTCTTACACAGGTTCTGTAACCAGGAGGAGTTGCCTCCCAGTTACATCATGGGTTGAAATCACTCGCATCTCCCTGGCTCAAAGTGTGGCCACAGCTCTTTAACATATCTGTGGAACCAGTTAAAGGTTATAGATATGTTAAATGACCATTCTAGAGGTTATCTGCAAAACTGTTGCTATTCAATGGCCCTGCTCCATGTGTCCCATCCCCCAGCTCAGACTTGTGGGGGTGAGGACATCATACATATATATATATTTTTTTTCTTTTTCTGGACACTGAGTTCTGGATCCCATTGCAAATCCCTATTTGGGGTCCCCCCTTGGCTGCACCCTGTTACAAATGTAAGAATATTTATATGTAAAATCATTGTGGTACAGAAATATGACTATTTTTCTTATCATTCAGAGCTTTTGTCTGATAGTTGGTAATAAATCTATTGATAAAGAGAAACTTAGCATGAAATCCCACTACAGTACTAACTTAAAGCAGTTAAAATGACACAGTGCAATTCTGTCTGTCTTCTCACCCAACTCATTTTTGCATTCAAAGTACACACAGTGTTCTAAAAACTGCCCAAGTCCATAGTAGGCACTTAATAAATATTTATGAAATGAAAGAATATTCTACAGAGTATTAGTAGTTACCTGGAAACAGAAAACAAATGAAGAATAATCTGCTTTTAGTTTGGGAGGCAATATAGGATTATGGTCAAGTGCATGGGCTTTTGAATCTCACATCTTGGTACCTATCCCAGGTAAACCTTATCAACTTAGTTATCTTGTGTTTATTAATAAATCCCCCTAAACTTTTATTTCTTTCTATTTAGAATAGAGATAATGGCATCAACCTCCTAAGATAATATTTGTGAAGAGCTAGGATGTAGGAAATGTTCAGTAAGTGGCAGCTACATTATTTTTCAGTTTTGTTTTTTAAGTATTTTTTATTGCTTTGAGAGAGAGAGATTGAGATTGAAACATTGATGTGAGACATAAACATTGATCAGTTGTCTCCCATATGCACCTGGACCAGAAAATAAACCCACAACCTAGGTATGCGCTCTGATCAGAAATTGAATCCACAGCCTTCCTGTGTATAGGACAATGCTCCAACCAGCTGAGTCACACTGGTCATTTTTCAGTTTTATAAATGATCCCCTTATGCGTTCTCCACAAAATTCCCATACTTAGCCCCTCCATCTTCTGGGTCATGCCTTTATATATGTTTGTACATATCCTGCCCATGTTAACACAGTCTTCTTTCAGTTGGCTTAATGGTCCTCAATCCTGATATGTACTCAGCACTAATCTTAGCTGATACAGATGGTATGCCTGACAGACAAGTTCAGAGGTGACTTCTCCCTGTGAAGACTTGGATCCTGGTGCCAATTGTCCTTGAGAGGGGGCTTAACTGGATTATCTCAAAGTAAATATCACCTTTTATTTTTTTTATTTAGCTAGACTAAATATCTAGCTTCTGAGTATTGGTATGTTTTTGCTCTAAACTTTGCTATGCAAAATCCTTTTCCTTTCTTTAATATTCTCTCCAAAAGACATAAGATACCTTAAAAGAATCTTACAGTGTGTGATAACCGGTTTCTCTAAATAGCCTTGGGCTTTTTGTCCCTTCTCTGTGTCTACTTCATCTAAGAAGTAGAAAAAGCAGCAAGCAGGGAAATGGAATCTGAAATTAGAGTTAGGCCTGAAGCTCTCCATTCATTTAATATTTATTTCATTACTTATCCTCAGATGCTTGTTAGCCTCGTGTTTTGAAAGTCAGCAATTTATAATTTAGAAATCCAGATGAGCTTATCTTTACAAAGACCAACATCTGGCATTGAGAACAGGGATGATGCTTGAATGTGCTTCCTTTATTTTAACCAAGAGGGTGAAAAACCTTGATATCTGGCCTGCTTCCAACAGTTCCGAACTTCTATTGATAATTTTATTTATACATTGAACAATTTGCAAAATAAGACCTTTTATAATTTTCATAAAGAACCTTAAAATCACTGTTCCACTGAACATCATCTAAAGGGCCAGAACTGACCACACCTGCTTAAGGTTACTCATTAAAACCTTCCTGAAAAATTCTTAGAAACATCCATTTCTGCAATGATTAATTATGCTGAACTCAGGCATTGAATATTATTTTCCAGAAAATAATTCTGGATCAATTATTCTAAATAAAGCATAAATACATCAGTATCTCTTAATATGAAAGAAACAGGAGGAAAGCAAAGTAAACTCTATACCATCAGTACATTCAACCCGATCTGTGTGCCACAAGCTTTCTTAAAAACAGCTATATTGAGATATAATTCACATGCCAAAAATTCACCCTTTTAAAGTATATTGTTTAGTGGCCTTTTAAGTATATTCACACAATTGTGCAACCATCAGCACGATTTAATTTTGAGCACATTGAGCACATTGTCATTACCTAAAAAAACACTTGTTATTTTCAAGATTGTTTTGGTTATTCTTGGTCTCTTGTATTTTTACATGAATTTTAGGATCACTTTTTTTCCATTTCCTTAAGTGTATCAGCTGTGATTTTGATAGAGAATAGATTGAGTTTATAGATCAATTTGGTGAGCATTGCGATCTTAACAATACTAAGTCTTCTGATTCATAAATGTGGGATGTCCTTCCATGTATTTAGATCTTCTTAAATTTCTTTAAAAGATGTTTCATAATTTTTGGTGATAAGTTTTATATTTCTTTTGTTACATTTATTCCTAATTATTTTATTATTTTTGATGCTATTATAAATAAAATTGTTTAATTTTTATATGAGAGTTATTCATTACTAATGTATGGAAATACAATTGCTATTTCAATTTGTCTTGTATCCTGAACCCTTTCTGAACTCACTTATTAGATGTAGTATTTTCTTAGTGGATTCCTTGGATTTTCTACATACAGGATCATGTGATCTACAAATAGAGATACTTCTACTTTTTCCTTGTTAATCTGAATGTTTTTCTCTTCCCTTGCCTAACTTCCCTGACTGAAACCTCCAGAACAATGCTGAATAAATGTGTCAAGTGGACATCTTGTCTTGTTTCTGATCTTAGGAAAAAAGCATTTTGTCCTTTTCCATTTAGTTTGATGTTAGCTATAAGTTTTTCATAGATAACATTTATCACTTTGGGGAAATTCCCTTCTATTCCTAGTTTGTTGAATGTTTTATCATAAAGAGTGTTAGGTTTTTGTTTTATAATGTTCAAGTTTTTCTTTGCCTTGCCTATTTTCCACCTACTTGTTCTATTTATTATTGAAAGTGAAGTACTGAAGTCTCCAATTATTAGTGTGGAATTGTTGCTCCTTTTACTCTTGTCAGTTTTGCTTCATGTATTTTGAAGCTCTGTTGTTAGATACATATATGTTTGTAACTGTTATGCATTTCTGATGGATTAATCATTTTATTGTTATAAAATGTCCTTCTTTGTCTGTGATATTTTTTGTCATGAAGTATTTTTTATATTAACAACCAGTATTTTGTCTAATACTAAAGCCACAACAGTATTCTTTTGGTTATTGTTGGCTGGGCATATATTTTTCCATTCTTTTGCTTTCAACGTGCTCAAATCTTTGAATCAAAACTGTGTCTTCCTGTGAACTGCATATAGCTGGATCACAGGGGTTTTTTTTTATCCATTTATTCTAGTCTCTGCCTCTTGATTGGAATATTTAATCCATTTACATTAAATATATTTCTTTTTTTTTAAGATTGTATTTATTTACTTTTTAGAGAGAGGGGAAGGAAGGAGAAAGAGAAGGAGGGAAACATCAATGTTTGGTTGTCCCTCACATGCCTCCAACTGGGGAATTGGCCCACAACCCAGGCATGTGCCCTGACTGGGAATCAAACCAGTAACCCTTTGGTTCCCAGGCCCATGGGCAATCCACTGAGCTATACCAGCCAGGGCTATAATTCTTGATATGGTGGAATTTGTACTTGCCATTTTGCTATTTACTTTCCGCATGTCTTACATCCTTTTATATTTCTCTGTTCCTCCACTACTTACTTCTTTTGTGTTAAATTGATACTTTCTGCTATACCATTTTAATTCTATTTTTTTGTCTCTCATATATTTTGAGTTATTTTCTTAGTGGTTGCCTTGAGAATTACAATTAACAGTTCTTTTTTTAAAGATTTTATTTATTCATTTTTAGAGAGGGGAGAAGGGAGGTAGAAAGAGAGGGAGAGAAACATCGATGTGTGAGAGAAGCACTGATCAGTGGCCTATCACACATGCCCCAACTGGGGACCCAGCCCACAACCCAGGCATGTACCCTGACTGGGAATTGAACTGAAGACCTCATGTTTTGCAGGACAATGCCCAACCAACTGAGTCACAACAGTCAGGGCTACTTCTTGCATATATATATATATATATATCTCACACAAACTTTTAAACTGCAAACTAATTATGTTCTTCATGTCACCAGCTTTTGCTATTCCAATGACCTTATTTAAAAAAAAAAATCTATACATATTAAAAAAAAACAGAAAACAAGAACCTCTAACAGCTTTATTAGCTGTAATAATATGCATTATTTATAATTACATATTATAAAGTACATATAACATGTAATTATAACAAAAACTTTAGTTTTGAAAAATGTTTTATTCAAGAATTACATAATTTCAAATATCTTCCAAAATAGTTTCCTAGACTGCTACAAAAGAAAGCAAAATTCAATGAGAAATTTAAATCATTAAATATGTTTTACTAGTATATACATACATAAAGCTAAGCAATTAACAGTTAGCCCTGGAATGTGTACCATGTCTTTTCTTTTTTCCTTGTTAAAGGCTCAATCCAGCACTTCCTATAGGCTATGTACAACAGGCCGAGTTCAGTGACCACAAGCGTTTTCTATTAGCTGCCTCAGTTTATAACTGTGGTAGTGTGTCAACAGAGGTATCAAACTTGAAGTCTGTAGGAAACAGATCTGGGGCCCGAGGATAGATCAGTCTGTAGGACTGATTGTACCTTCAGCAACACCAGCAATATCTCCAGTTTCTTTCTGGGTCCTCTTCTCCGCTGATGCCTGTGAGGCCATGTAAATGGTGGCTGCTGCCACCGATATTGGGCTCCTTCCAGGAACCAAGTCCAACTCCACTGCTTTACGGGCTATATGTGTGTGTGTAGCTGCCATCTGCACTTGTTTGTAAAGACAAAGGTTGGAACAAAACCTGGACATGAAGTCCCCATTTGTAATCAAATCCACACTGGTTTCCAAAGCTTTCATAATAAGTTTAAAACATTGACCAATTTCTTTCTTAGAAATGTGTGATACGGCACGTATTTCTTTAAATGTCCTGGGGAATACAGAGAGAAGCAGAAGCGATGGCATCATTAGCTCTTCCCTTCAGGCTCTTCTGCTCATACATTTGCTTGAATAAATTATTTGATCAACTATAGTTCTAGGGAGGTTGATTCCGCCTGCCATGGTAGTAATTTCCTTGAACACATTCATCATTGCCCGATCAGAACTACTCATTGTTCGCGGATTCTGGTACTTAGAATTGCCAAATTCATCGAAACTTGCAGCTCCTGTGCCCTTGCCAATCATGGAAGACAAATCTCCATCACTGAAAAGAGGATTCTGAGTATCTCCAACTCAAGATGGATCTTTTGTTGCTTTATCATTACTGAAAGTTCTCCATTCAGATCCCACATCAATAGCCCGGTCACCTACAACCAGGTCACATTCAGGACAGATCATATCACTGGCTCTGAAGTCCTCCACCAAAATCACATCTGGATGGTTTGGACATGTGACTCTTGGAAGAGCATCCAAACATCTGGAAGACGCCATCTTTATTGCCACAATGTTCTAGCAAGAAAGAAGAACAATGACAACAGACAAACACGTATGAGAACAGGAAGAGATTGTACAATTAACATTACATAAAAATCTAGTTTAGATTAATACCAACTTAGTTTCAATAGCATACAAAAATACAAAATTTGGCTCTGATATAGCTCCCTTTCCTCCCTCCCCCTTTGTGCTATTATTGTAATACAAATTACATCTTTATACATTATAAGGTAATCAACACAGTTTTATAGTTATTGTTTTATTCAGTTGGCTTTTAAATCAGGAGAAAAATGTATTATAAACAAAAAGATCATCACTCTGCCTTAGGAAAGGTACCTAAGTAGTGACCTTTCCTAGTTCTTTCTATTTTCGCATGTGGTTTCATGTTTTTGTTTAGCATCCTTTTATTTCAGCCTGAAATATTCCCTTTAGTAATTATTGTAGGTCAGGTCTGCTAGCAAGGAATTTTGACTTCTGAAAAACATCTGAAAATGTCTTAAATTCTTTGTTTTTGAAAGATAATTTTCTTAGATATCAAATGTTTGGTTGACAGTCCTTTTCTTTCAGCACTTTGAGTATGTCATCTGCTGCCTTTCGACCTTCATCGTTTCTGATTTTTTTTAAAAGAAGCTATTCATTTCATTGAGGATATATTGTACATGATGAATCACTTTTCTGTTATTACTTTGATGATTCTCTCTTTGTCACTGGATTTTAATGGTTTGATTATGATGTTCCAAATGTGTATCTCTTTGAGTTTATTTTCATGAGAGTTTATTGAGCTTCTAGAATTTATAGATTAATTTTCTTCATCAAACTTGGAAAGTTTTCAGCTATTATTTTTTCAAATATTCTTTCTGCTTCTTTCTTTACATCCTCTCTTTCAGGGATTCCCATTAAGCATACATTGATGCATATGGCAGTGTTCTATAGGTCTCTGAGTCTCTTAAATTTTATTATTCTGTTTTACTTCTCTTCTTTGACTGGATACTCTCAATTGATCAATCTTTAAGTTTGCTAATTCTTCATCCTACAAACTCATATAGGACAGTGAATTTTTTATTGTTAATTACTTCATAACTCCAGAATTTCTATTTATTTCTTTTTTATGACTTCTACATCCTTATTGATAATCTCTATTTGGTAGATACATGATATACATACTTTCTTTTAGGTCTTTAGATATTGTATTATTTAGTTCTTTGGATTGGCTGATTTAAAGTATTTGTCCATTACATTCAATATACTTCCTCAAGAATAGATTCTAGTAACTGCTTCTTTCTCCATGTACTTCCCATACTTTTCTTTTTCTTTAGGTCTCACAATTTTTTGTTGAAAACTAGATATTTTACATAATGTAATATTGTAACCCTTGTAATTAGATTCCCCATTTTCAAGGTTTATTGTTGTTATTTGATGTTGTTTTTGCTGTTGATGTTTGTTTGTTTGTTTGTTTAGTGACTTTCCTGAACTAATGCTGAAGCATATGTATTCTTTGTCATTTGTGGCCACTAAAATCTCAGCTTGGTCAATTCAGTAGTCAATTAATGATTAGATAGAAATTTCCTTAAGCTCTTCGAATAAGTAAGTCTCTCAGCCTTTACTTAGGAATTCTGTGTGCTGGTTGAGACATACCTTCAATGCAGGCGGTCTACAGCCCCACTTTAGCCTATCCTTACTGTTGTGCAGAACCTTATGGTCAGCTAGAAGTGAGAGATTAGTACCATCTCAATTATCTTGTGCACATGTATTTTGAAGCCCTATACAGCATATGGTCTTCTATATCCCCTTGAATTATTATCAGAACTTTTCAAAACCTCCTATGGACATCTCATTTCTCTGCTTTTCCTGTTGGTTTTTTGGTCTGGCTTTTGTTGCCCTAACTGATATCTCACCTCAGACAGCTGTGAGGTTAAATAATTCCCCCTGACTGTTTCTAACAAATGTCCCAGAGAGAAGGTTGTTTGCATTGGGCAAGCTCTGATTCAGTTTAAATAAGTACGAGCCCTGAAAGTTGGTTTTTTTCAGGGAGCTACCAAACATGTCAAATGTAAAAAATACTCTAGGAATAGGCTTTTGGGCAGCTGTAAGTCCATTTTATCCCATTTACTAACTGCTGGGCTACTGATTTTCATAGCAACACTGGTTGTGAAGATGTTGGTTTTAAAGGCTACCATGGAACTGAGGTGCAAGGGCTGGGATTAGAACAAGATAAAATACCACAAATCTCACTATTCTTACTGAGCATCCACCATTCTTCCCTCCCAACCACCCTTGGTTGTTGCAAGCCTCTGGTTAATTTTCAGAGTTTTGTAAAAGTTGATTTTGAAAATTCCTGCCATTATTTTCATTGTTTTTATAGATAAGCAAATTTTCAGAGGCCCTTTCTCTGTCATTGTGGAAGTTGTTCATACAGATTATTTTAAAATAAAGAATTAGAACTCCATTTTATTTTAGCATAGTTATGCAGGGGCTTCTATATTACAGTCTCAAGCCCAACAAAAGAAGGAATTCATGAAGACCCGGCTCTTCTCTGACAGAATACATCCACTTCTTGTTGGATTAAGAAAGGACTTAGTTGTGAGTAGAAAGGTTAGTTACATTTAATGATTTTACAGCAGGGGAAGTTGGTAAATGCTTCCCAATGACTAACCTGCCTGCCCCCATGAGCAAATGTGTTATTCAGCAAATCTAACTACAAATGGCAAGATTTTCAATACCTAAATGTTCAATTGTTGGTACATGATTATTTTCTGTGCCTGAGTTTCTAATAAGAAAATCACCAAGAACCTGGAGAAAATGGTATTTATTGTAACTCAGGGAATTTGTCATCCTTTAAGAAAAATAATATATTTGTCCTCATGTAAAGTATAAAGAAAGTGACACTGAGGAACTATTAATTTGAATTGTTACAGGAATATTTCTAAAGAAAATAAAGTGAAAATGTGAATACTGAGAACCCTACTTAAAGATTAGCTTTAAAGTTTGCCCAAAGATTAACATTTGGGAGAAATAGGTTTTCTCTAAGGAAAAAATACATTTTGTGCATTCATAAGCAGCCGCAAGTTTCTTAAAGAATAGTCAGCATGTTTTGGTTTTTAAATGGGCCAGGTAGTAAATGACCTTAATGACTTTGAAGAGAAGAGGGAATAAGAAACAAAGTGGTAGTGTTCACAGTAGAAGAAAAGTAAAATAGATTTATTGAAATGTGTGACAAATAATTGAATAGCCAAAAAAGTTATAAATCACTGTATACAGATCCACTGTCACTGAAGAATTCCATTGAAACATGAAAATATCAGAAAAATCAACCTAAGTATGTTTAAATTGGGAGATTGTACCAGCTTCTAAAAGAGGAAAGCCTTAAAAAATAGAGCACTATCTATGTCTTATTTGTTATTTTAAATAGAAAGTAACAAGGAAAGAATGGATTTGATTCAGCCAATGGTATTCAGTGCTGAAGTAAAGTGAGCCATTATAGTGAATGAGGAGGTACCATCAGCTGTATGGAATGCCAAAGCATAAGGAACTAAGTGGCTATAACACCCGGTTATCATTTTCTGACTTCTGATCCAGGATCTGTCATGATGCTCTAATTATAGAACTCATTGCTAACAGTTAAAGAAATATATCTGTTAGAGTTATTTGGAATAAAAGTGTCAGTATTTAGTGTCAGAATAAAATGCCATTTATCAAAAAATAAATTGTTTCCTAATACACTGAAACTAAAACAGGACTGCTGAGAGAGATACAATCTTTAAAGCTCAGATTGCTTTACCCTCTCCTTCAACCCACAAATCTCTCCAGATTGCTTGAAACTTGCTCTCTTATCTTTAACAGAGCTATTTTACAAGTATTCTTTTTATTTATTTGTGCATTTCCTTTTGATCTCTACTCCTTGTTTTATCACTTACTCATTTTAGATAAATTTGACTTACTGTCACTATTATAGATTTATCACAAGTCTTTGTGATGCTGATTCTTCCATTTTTTCTGTTGTTTTAGTTTATTTGCTGAATTTTTGCTCATGATGGGTCAGTTTCTCCTATGTTTATTATGGATGGTTGTGTTTTCAATATGGCTTATTTTGTGTATATGTATGTAAATCCCATGTGGCCTAGGCAATTGAAGTGCCCTTGCGGGGTGAGTTTTATGGTCCCTTCTCAGATAACCCAGGTGTGCTATTGGGCCATATAAGTTTCTGCTACTTTCTCAATAGGGGCAGGTAGTTACCTGTTCTGCTTGAGTAGCAAACAGTTTCACTCTAAATCCACAAGGGCTATAAATTCAGAATTGTTTTTTTTTTTCTGACTTTATTGATACATAACTGACATAAACACTATGTAAGTTTGACATGTACATATATTGCAAAATGTTTACCACAATAAATGTTAACACTTCCTTCTCCTCCCACAATTACCATATTGTCATTGTTATAGTGAAAGCTCTACTGTCAGAGCAACTTGCAAGTATACAACATAGTATTGAAAACTATAAATACCATGCTGTACGTTAGACCACCCAGGGAAGTTCAGAGTTTTTATTTTCCCAAGAAATTTTATTTAATTTTTTCCCACTCAAATCCAGGGCACAGAAATAAGCTCCCTATCTCTCCCTTGAGCTAGCGAGCAGAGATTATTAGTCCTTTTTGCACTGGAGTTAGACTTTTTCAGGACCCAGCTTCATGCAGGGATTTGGTTCTCTCTCCTGAGCTGATCAGGCCCTAAAACTTATTTTCTGTTATTATGGCATTAAGAGCCAAACTAGAGCTGCTATCAGTTCAGAGATCTCTCAGTGTTAGTGTAGGGTCAACTCATTTGCTTGGTGCTTTGATTCTCTAAAATTGGTGTTGTTTAAAATTGCTGAGTAAATTCTGTACTCAAGCATTTGCCTTTCTTTCTTAAAATCTCAACCATAAACCAACAAAAAGTCATAGTCAGTTGGGGATGCTATAACAATGTATAATAGACTGTTTGGCTTAAATAACAAATATTTAATTCTTAAAGTGCTGCCTGATTTGGTGTCTGGTAAGTGTCTTCTTTCTGGTTTGCAGATAGTCATTTTCTCAGTATGTCTCTCATGGTAAAGGGAGAGAAATTTGGTCTCTTCCTCTTACAAGGATATTAACTCCATCATAGGGATTCTACCCTCGTGACCTAATCTAAACCTAGTTACCTACTAAAAGCCCACATACAAATACTACCACATTTGGGATTAGGGCTTCTACATACAGATCAGGTTGGGGGCACAAAAACAGCACAAAATTATATCATATTTTACCCACTTTCTCTAAACACACCAGCTGAGTGTACCATCTTGCTAAAACCTTAAGCTTGCTGGGTTTTCATATTTTTCTTCTCATGTCAATGAGCATCATATTTATAGATGAATGTTTTTAGGCCTCACTAGAGATTCCCAGAGTCTCCACATCCTTTGTACAAAATTGAAGGGGATGCTAATCTTTCCCCTCTTTAAATGATTCATTTTTATTGTACAGTCACATTCAAGAAATTCAGCAAGGTTATGAAATACAAGCTCAAATTAATTGTATTTTTATCTACTACCAATAACCAATTCAAAAATTAAATTAAGAAAACAGTTCCATTCACAATAAAATTTAAAAAAAATAAAATTCCTAGGAATATATTTACCAAAGGAGTACAAAACTTATATGTTGAAAGGTATCAAGATATCATTCAAAGAAATTAAGAAAGATCTAAAGAAATTCTAGGTTCACAAAAAGCTTAATATTGTTAATATGGTAATATTTCCCCAAACTGCCTACTGACTCAATGGAATTCCTATCAAAATTTAGCTGTCATTTTTGCAAAAGCTCATTCTAAAAGTAATCTAAAATGCAAGGACCCAGAGCAGCAAAAACAATCTTTAAAAAGATCAAAGCTAAATAATTCACATTTCCCAGTTTCAGAATTTACTATAAAGCTACAGTATTCAAGACAATGTGCTGTTTCATAAGGATAGAAATAGGGATCAATGAAATAGAGTTTAAAAATCTAGAAATAAACACTTTCATTTATTGTCAACTGATTTTTGACAAGGTGCCAAGAAAGTTCAATGGGCAAAAGATAATCTTTGCAAAAAATTGTCCTGGGAAAATTGGGTATCTACTTACAAAAAGGTGAAGTTCAATCCTTTCTTCCCACCATACACAAAATTAAAAATATATGATATACTTAAATTTAAGAGCCCAAATTATAAAATAGTTCAGAAAATCATAGGAATAAATCTTCATGACCTTGAATCAGGCAATGGTTTCTTAACTATGACATCAAAAACACAGATAACAAAAGAAAAAATAAATTGAACTTCATCAACATTAAAAATATTTGAGCTTCAAAGGACAGCATTCATATAACCTCTAGAATAGAAAAAATCTTTGCAAATCATTGAAGACTGTCCAGAAGGTATCCAGCCATGCATTATGAAAAAGAGAGACATTTATTAAAGATACAAAATACAAAAACATTGTATATAGGACAATGTAACTCAGTCCTCTTCAAAGTAAGCCCCTTGGGACTGCATACAGTTCTCCCAATCACCAGCAGCTGCTCCATTGTATTTTCCTAAGTTTCATCAATGGTCTGAAATCTCTTTCCTTTCAAAGGTGATTTTAGTTTTGGGAAAAGCCAGAAGTTTCAGAGCACCAAATCTGGGCTGTAGAGGGGCTGTCACCTGGGTGATTTGATGTTTTGCCAAAGAACTGCACAAGTTGTACTGCATGAGCAGGTGTGTTGTCTTGATGAATATGCCAATCACCAGTTGCCCATACATGCAGCCTTCTGAATCATCTGAATAGTTTCTGTGGAGGAATGTTTAAGCTTAATGCAAAATTTGATGCAGATCCATTGCTCTACTCACTCAGTCATTTTTAATATGACAACCACATAGTACATGTGCTCACTCAATGGAGTCTACTGCCCCCGCTGACTAGTACAGTGAAGTTGTCATTGTTCACACATGTGCATTCCAGTCCACTCTCCTTCACTGCCAGGTTACAACAATGCCATTCAAACCATTCTTGTTATATTAACAATGGCTGAACTTCTTCTAGGCAGACCTTGTACATGATAATGTTGAGAGCCATACTGCATGGTTTCAGGGACTGTAGCCTCATTAACAGACAAAAGAATCCCATGGCTAGTGCTGAGTGAAAAGGCCTTGGGGCCATGAGCTACTAAGGAGACAAAACCTATACCCTCTCTCATATCCCCCTGTTTGGCCTGGGTGGATGACTGGTTAGGCCAATGATGGGTAAGATTCCTCAAGGGAGGAACAACCTAAGACAGGCACAGTCACAAAGGGAGCATCATGGAAGGACTTAGGGGATTGTAAAGAAAGGGCAGAAAGACCCTCACCCCTTAGCTATATCATAGCCTGGGTCCTCATCCTATCTATAAGAAGTCTCCTGATTTCTTGGCTGCTTTGCTTTCCCTGCCTGATTCAGCCTGAAAACGATGCCAAAGACAGCTGCAGCGAATCTGGCCAGAGAAAGAATATACATTGTTTCCTTTGAGGTTTGCTCTGCCCTGTTGGTATGAATCACACATTTGAGCTAAAGCTGAGCCTGAGCAGAGACAATCCCTGTGTTTCTTCAACTATTGTCTGTAAATGATGTCAGTTTTTCATGACTGTAGCTTGGACATTAGTTGATGAGCTTTATGTACAAACTATGCATCTCTGTGTGAGCTGAACTCAATAAAGATGCAGGGAAGGAGGTGTCTGAGGCCCTTCTCCTTTGAGAGATTGGCAACCTTTCCTCCCCAAGCAGATTATGTCTTGGTAGACTTATTCTCATCCATGATAGTTGGGGGAGCTTTGCTGGATGAAGCTCTCCCACATGATAAGGGACTTGTATCAAGAATATATAAAGAGCTTTTATAACTCAATAATAAAACTATAAATATCTTAATGGGTAAAGGATTTGAATACATATTTTTCCAAATAAGACATACAGATGAACATAAACACATGAAAATGCTCAACATTATTAATCATTAGGGAAATGCAAACCAAAACCACAATGAGATACCATTTAGCACACAGATGTCTAAAAACACAAATGTCTAAAAAACACAAACAAATAATAGCAGTGCTGGCAAGGATGTGGAGAAATTGGAATACCTCACACATTACTGGCGGGATTATAAAATGCTGTCACCACTTTCAAAAGAGTTAGGTAGATCATAAAAAAGTTAGGCCTGAAAGGTCTGGTTAAAATGGTAGAGTAAGTAAACACTGTGCTCACCTGTCCCATAACCACATTGTAATTACAACTAAGTTATAGAACAGTGAACCTGGAGAGCCATGTGAAGACTAGCTGAACATAAGTTCTATAACTAAGTATATAAAGAAGAAACCATATCAAGACTGATAGAAAAAGTAGAGACACAAAAGGGGTTAGCCCCCAACCCAAGTGTGCTGGTTCAGAATTGGGAGGTATATCTCAGCTACAGAGGTACCCCCAGAGGAGGGAGGGGTCCAATCCACACATTGGGCTCCCCAGCCCTGGACACTTGTAGAGGGAAGAGAATCTCCCGTGACAGCTGGGTGTGAAAATCAGCAGGAATTCCATCCATCTGAGTGAAACAGAAAGCTGCTAGAAGCCTAGACATCCTCCTAAAGAACCCATGCACAGAATTACTTGTTTATAGGTACCCACCCAGAGCTCTGGCAGAGGGACAGTGGCTCTGGGGGTGGGCAGGGTAGAGACATACAAAGAGAAACTGAGTCATGTGGTCTCAGAGCAAGGACTGGAGGGAGAGTTGCTGTTTTTCCTGTGTTGAGCCTTTGTCCCCCTCAACCAATAGGCAGGTGCCATCTTCCCTGTGTTGAGCCCTCCCCCACATAGCTAAATATGAATCTTCATTAATCTGGTGAACACCACTCAATCCACTCTGAGGATTCCCTAAGACCCTATATCAATCAACTCAGACACCATCTAACCTCTTTCAGGCTGAGCCTTAAAGGCAGCTGGATGGCAGCAGCTAGTCTCAAGGTGTCCTTTTGTTGAGTGGTCTTAGTACTGGTGGCAACCCATCTTGGTTTGTAGTGTGACCTCTCCCATATGCTTCCAGGCCCAGCACAGGTAGCTACCAACCACAGATGACTTTGTAGCTACTACCAGGTAGAATTTCCACATATATCACTTATATGTGGAATCTAAAGAACAATGTAAACAAACAAAACAGAAACAGACTCATAGATGTTGAAAATAGACTGATGGTTGCCAGATGGGAAGGGATAGGAGGACAGGTGAAAAGGTGAAAGGATTAAGAAATACAAATTGGTAGTTACAAAGTAGACATCAGGACGTAAAGTTCAGCAGAGAGAATATAGCCAATTATATTGTAATAACTATGTATGTTTCCAGGTGGGTACTAGATTTATTGGAGGATCACTTTGTAAATTTTAATGTCCAAACACTATACTATACACCTGAAACTAATATAAAATATAATTGAATGTCAACTGTAATTGAATTTTTTTAATTTTTGAATAAAGTTCATCATAGTTTCTGTATGACCCAGCAATTACATTTCTAGATATATACCCACAATAAATGAAAACTATCACCTGTAGTTGAATAAAAGCATTAATCATAATAACTAAAAAGTGAAAAAATAAGATATTGAACAACAATAAAATAAAAAAAGATATGGGATAATCATAGAATGAAATATAGGACCATGAAAGGAATTAAGTACTGACATGTGCTCTAACATGGATGCACCTTGAAAACCTTAGGCTAAATGAAAGAAATTAAATTCCAAAGGCCATATTGTGTGAATTCATTTATATGGAATTTCTGGAACAGCCAAATCCATACAGACTGGAAGTTGATGAGTGGTTGCTGTGCTCTAGGGGAAGGGCAAAATGGGGAGTGACTGATGAAGGTACATTTCTTTTAGAGATGATAAAAATGTTCTAGAGAGTGATGACTGCACAATTCTGTGATTGTGGTGAAAATCATTCAATTGTATAGTTTAAAAAATGAATTTCATGGCATGTGAATTATATTTCCATAGAGTCTCCTTTAAAAAATCACTCTCACAAGACTATACATTTAGAAAATAAAGATGAAGATAAAAGCAGCCTCACAACTACTCAGAATTTCAAAACTCATCTGGGAATGATTTAATGTGTTCCTGTTTGTATTTTATTGTGTGTTGTAGGAGACTGATGCAGACCCCGGCTCATGGGGTCCACCATTGTGGATGAGGCATGAGACATTCACATGGACTACCAAGTCCAGTGGAGGAAAAAGGACCACATGGCTTTTCTCTCAAGGAGATCAAAAGCCTTGGCCCTTGCTGAGACCGGCCTTTATTTGGTGTTCTCAGCACATTACATTATGGTCCTCATTTACTATGCACAGGTTCGCTTTAGGTGGTTACCTTTGACAGACAACAAAGGAGATGATGCCGCTAATCACATCACAGAAGAAGGATATTTGCAAATGAAAAGGGAAAAGTGGTTGGACCGGTTACACTGGTCCTTGCAAGGTTTAGCATGGATTTTAGGAAGTTACAGTAAGCACTTGCTATCTCAATTAAGGGTGAAGGAGTTTTAGCAAAAGCAAGTCTCACAGCAGTCCAGGCACAGTGCAGGCCTGATTCCCCATGGGAGAACCTATCCATGGATGTGGGTCCTGTGCATCTCTGAGTGGGAGCTGGGCCCACACCACACAGAACAGTCTCCTACAGTGTGTGTTTATTACTATTTATAATTTGTATATACAATTAACTTTTTATTCTGATTTTTTCACTTTACATTAGTCCTAAGTGATTTTATTCATTTTTCTTCCTGGTCTTGATAACTACCATCAACAAAAACCACTTTATTTCCACAAATGAACATACCACATTTTACTTACCAGTTCCTCTATTTATAATTTGATTTGTTTCCATTTCTTTGGTATTATAAAAATGCAACAATAAATGTATTTGTGTATATAGTTTTTCTCAGTATATAGATTATTTCCTTAAAGTAGTTTTGTAAAAGCAAAGGGTTAATGTTGTGTCAAAGGCTATGAACATTTCCTGATGCTGGCGAATATTGCCAAATTTCCCTCCAAAACAGTTTCTTTGTCATTCCATAAGTATTGGGAAGCCAAGAAAATATTTGTTGTCACTAATATTATGCCCAGAGGACTTTTGTCAGCACCAATATGTGCAAACTCATACCAGGCCTTCAATAAATTGGCTGTGCATCATTAAGAGGGTGAAAGCAAGCATGAAATGGGTTATGAACAAGGTGCACTGCACAACTGATTATCCAAACTTCAGTCTCTTCTATAATGAATCACAGGCTCTTTATAAGAATCATGTTGCAGAGAAGCCCACCACTTAAAGAGCCAGGAAAGCACATAGTGCCGGGAATTAGGAAAGGATGGAGGTTAAAGATGAGCAGAGATGGAGAAAACAGGTGAGAATGTCATTTTGGAGCAAGCCTCTTCCTGTGTGCCTGGGCCTTTGACATCATGGCAATCCTCTGAACTACTTCCTGTCTAAGCAGGATTTAAATCATTGGATTTAAATCATTGGAATACAAGGCTATTCTTTTAAGGGACTCTAATTACTGAGGAAGCCATGTTCTTGTGTGTCAGTTCCCTGTGGAATTTGAAAGTCACCCTTGGAAAATACTCATGCCACCCCTAGCCAAGAGTTCTCTACCAGCAGCCTTCAAAAAGGAGAATTTGGTTATTGACCTAAGTTTTCCTGGCCACGCATATCATCTGGTGACCCACAGGCTTCTTCAAGTCTAAGAAATAAGCCATTTTCTTACTTCTTTCAAGGTAGAACTGAATCTAAGACACTGTTCTAGGTAGTCCACCAAAAACACATGGTTGTGTCAAAATGAACAACTGGCTTCTTTTGCAACATGAGTTCTCAGGGAGAGAAGCTTAAGGCAAATCACCAACTGGCATAGCACTCTAATTTCTGACAGATATTAATCTCAATTTTTAATTTCCACATACCCACACCCTTGCTTCACTCTTTCATACATAATTTATGTGCTTAGTCCATAGTTCACACTGGTTAAATCTCCAGCGTGGGTTCAGTTAGAGTTTTGATTATTATCTAAAGTACTTATATTCTCATACATCTTTTAGACTCAGCTTAGGAGGATTCTACATTTCTACCATGAATGAGATGTTTTGCCTGTAACTGCTTCCTTTTAATTATTGTTTGAAAGGACTATGATTCATATTTTTCTTATCCTGACAGCTTTTTAGAAAATTCTTATAACTCATCTATTAATTCCCTTTATTATAATGTATGTGTCTGGCACTCTTCATTTTTTAAAATCCACATTAAACCCACCTCTTTGGGTATATTCATTTGAAATTCTTCTCCAGTGGTCCCATTCTATAGCTTTTCTCTTTCATTTACTTCGAACTTTTTCATAGTTCTCTACTAACAAAAAATTATTTTTAAACTTTAATATAATAATAGTAATAACTACAGTAATATTATTTTTCATGATACCTCAGCTTATTTTTTGTTCATTTATGCAACAATATTTACTATGTTCCCTGTATCTTGCTGAGCCCTGAGGAGTTTATATTTCTACTTTCACAGAACTTAGAGTCTAGTAAAGGTATCAGATAAGTAAATAAAAATAAGATATTAAAACATTGTGACTGCCATAAATACCCTGAGGGGGAGGTACATGGTGCTAGAAGGGTATATTGAGGAGGATATGACCTGACTAAGGAAATCATGGAAGTGACATTTTCTTAGGATAAATACGGGTTGGGGGAGGAAGATAAGAATGTTCCAAGCAGAGGGAACAGTACAAGCAAACTTTAACATAGGAGCAAAAAGTGCTCAAGACTCCAAACAGCCTTGGTCGGGTAGCTCAGTTGGTTGGAGCACCATCCCAAGACACCAAGGTTGTGGGTTCAATCCCTCATCATGGTGCATAGAAGAATGAACCAATGGGTGCATAGACAAGTGGAATAACAAATTGATCTCTCTCTCTCTCTTTCTCTCTCTCTCACTCACTCCCGCTCTCAAATCAATAAATAAAACATTATTTTAAATAAGCCACTCTGAACACAGGCCAGTGTGGCTGAAGTACATGGAGGAGGGGGGAGTGTGGTAGGAGATGAGGCCGGTGAAGAAAGCAGTGGCTATATTAGTATTTGTCTTCATCCTAGGAGCAGTTGCATTAATTTTAATTACCACTGTCTTAGATTGGCAATTATTGATAATATATAACCATTAGAATCATTATCTCAGCTATTGATTTTGCAACATCCAATAGCAAGTCTGAATTTCAAAACCCTTATGACTTAAAGTAGTTACTGGTGTTATTCCTGTTGTTTGTGCATGAAGTTTCTTGCATTTGATATTGAAAATGTTATTTTTAAATACCCAATGCTTTATGACTCTATATTTTCTGTACCTAATATTCTGTCCTAATGGTGCCTCTCACAGTGCTTCATGGGTAGCTGATGCTCTATAAATGTTTGCAGAATGGTGAGTGAGAAAAAGAGTGAATTTGAGGTTGCCAGAGGCCACTCTGTGAAGAAGTCATTTAAGAGAGCCATGTTCTGATATTCACCCACAAATTCATTTCTCTAATACAAAAAAAAGAGATTGGAGCTATGAGCACATTCCAAATTGAAATATATTTCCCTCTGTGAATCATTACTGCTTCTTCAGCTGATTTTTGTCCTCTTTCACACTTGCTCTATTGCCATTCTCTGGGTCAGTTATAGAGCAATGTACTCAGAGTAGACAGTATGCCCACCTGTTTTGAACATCTCTCCTGCTGTAGGAATGTGAGAGTGTGAAACATCAAAGCATTGCAATAGACCCTTCACCCTTGTGTTAGGAGATAATTGTTTCCCCAGAGTAGTGGGAGGCTTTATAACAACTTGGCTAAAACCCAAGAAAGTAGTTAAGTTCGTTCCAGTTCTGCAGATCTTGGTGGAATAGTTTCTGTGTTTAAGAAACTGTCCTATGTAAGCCAAGAGATGCAAAGGTGAGTGAATGTACCTCTTTTGAGTAACTCACAACTCCATGCTTACTCTAACTACTTAACAGCAGATGTGATACTTACTCCATATCAGACACATGGAGAGCTTTGGGAATGAATGACAGAACTTTGTTTGTATATAAGGTTAATAGTCAGGTGATTTAGGCCCAAACCAGTTATATTTTGACCAATTTTTTTTTTACTCAACAATATCTGTCGAATGCCAAGTCCTGTACTATGTGTTGGAAATAGGAAGATGAGACATTTCTTAACCTTGAGGAGCTCACTGTCCAGTAATGAAAACATAAATAGATTACTGTTATAAAATGTGGCAACTACATCAGACATATGTGCATAATTCCAAAGAAGCACACAGGAAGAAGCCTCAAGCCCAGGGTAGTCCACAGATCATTTCTTAATAGAATTTGCAGGAACTGAATCTGAACTATGAGTTGGCAAGGAACAGGTTGGTAAGGACATTGAGATCAGTGGGAAGAGAGTGGTTCCAGAAGTATCCTCTTCAAGATGCCAGACAAGTTGCATGTAGGAAGATTGTATGCTGATTTAAGGAATTTGGACATTGTCTTATTGGGTAACTATGAGTAATTGAAAACTTCAGCCAGTGACATGATAAGGTCCACATTTTGGAGGAAGCATAGAAGAGAGGGATCTGGAGACAGGAGACAAAGATGCAGGTGAATGCACCAACCAAGCAAGAAGAGGTGAGGGGAGGGCTAGAGTAGCAACAGCAATGTTACTGCCCATCTTATTTTACTGTCCAGGGAAAGCATGACAAGAAAAGATATTGCTGTTTTTCTTTTTCTAAACTGGCTGTCATAACATACACAAGTAAAATGTAGCATGTGTTAGATTCCTCAGAGAATCGCTCAGTGTGGTTAAATTGGAGTAAGTTAATTCTCTAAGGAAACCAGAATCAAACTCAACTAATCACGAGCACCAACAAGGCTTTTACTTCTCATCTGCAAAATGGAGATAACAGTATCTTCCCCATACTGCTAGTCTGATGGTTAAATGATGTCTGTAAAGCATTTGACACTGCCCTGGCTCATAGCAGATACATATTAAGTGTGAGTTATCTTTATTGATTCAATGAATAATTAATAAGCATCTAGTCTGAGCCATCAACACTAAACCACACAATAAAGTCATGAAGAGAAAAGAGATTCTGCTCTCCTTAGTCTCATGGTCCTTTGGGAGAAAGCAATATATAAAGAAATAAGAATGGGACAAGTGGAAATAAACAGTAAAAGGAGGGTACTAGAGGTTAAAGAAAAAGCTATGCACTCCTGAGGACAAGGATAAAGGCAAGGGCAGGAGTTTTCAGGGAAAGGGCCATTTGCACCTAATCACAAATGATAAATAGAAAGGGCATTCCAGGCAGTTGCAAGAGCCTCTCTATTCAAACTGTTCTCTGAACCAGCAGGGAACTTATTAGAAAGGCAGAATCTTGGGCTCCATGCCAGACCTACAGAATCTGTGTTTTAGCAAAGTCCCCAGGTGACTTGTACCCATGTGAAAGCTTGAGGACATTTAAAAAGATGTAGCAGTGAAAATTTACATGATAATTACAGAATATGTTTATTTCCTGAATCCAAATGACTAATTTTTAAATATCAAAATAAAACAGGTGAGAAATTGGTATGTTTTCCTTCCATAATTAATTTATTGAACCAAATTACACTTCAAAAATGAACCTATGTGTATAACTAACCAATGGGTCAGAGAACAAGTTGCAAGGGAAATTAAAAAATACTTAGATGAATAAAAATGAAACCAGATTCATACCAAACTTATAAGATGCAGGCTAAAGTAGTTCTCAGAAGAAATTTTATAGCTGTAATTGCCTATGTTCAATGAGAATAAAGGTCTCAAATCAATAACCTAGTTTTCCATATTAAGACACTGGGAAAAGAAGAGCTAACTGAATCTAGAGCAAACAGAATGAAGAAAATAAACAGTGGAGCAGAAATTAATAAAATAAAAATATACCAAAATTTAATAAAACTAAAAGTTACTTTGAAAAGATCAGCAAAATTGACAAGCTGTTAGCTGGAATTATAAGAAAAAAAAAGAGAAGACTCAAATCACTACAATTAGAATACTCAGAAAAATACAGGAAACATAGCAAGCACACCAAAATATTGTTAAATAAATGAATGAGAAATATTTTGAGTTATCATAAAATATTATTATAATAATTATCATTATGTTAAACTTTGAAAATTATCCTGTTAGCAGATGAATGTAAAAAACTTTGAAATAAATGGGACTTCCGGCCAAGATAGAGGTGTAGGTGCACACACTGTGCCTCCTCTCACAGCCAAAATTAAGGACAACAAAAATTTAGAACCAAAAAAACCCAATCAGAACAGATAGAAAATTGAATAGTATGAAAGTACGACAACAACTCACCCAGACCGGTAAGAGGGGCAGAGTCAGCGGCCGGTGGAGAGGGATCACAGCAGGAAAAAGCAGTGGCTAGTGGTCCGGGATGCGCAGGCAGGGTTGGCACACCCCAGGCACACCAGCGGTGGTTACCAGGCGTGGGAAGGCAATGAGCAGACCCAGTGAGGCGCACAAGGTGGCTGACTGCAGTCACATATTTGCGAGCAGATAAATCAGGCGAAAACAGGCAGCAAGACAGACTGAGCAACCCAGGGCCTCAGCTCTGGGAAGTGAGGCCTAAAAGCACTGATTGAAAACACTTGTGAGGGTTGAGGTGCCTGGAGAGACTCCCAGCCTTAAAGGAGAGTTTGTTGGAGAGGCCCACATGGTCCTGGGAGTACACAATCCCAACCACGCAGAAACCAGCATCAGAAGGGCCCAATTTGTTTGGGGAAAGTGGCAGAAGGGACTATGGAGAGAGCGCTGAGCAAGCACCATTGTTCCCTCTCGGACCCCATCCCTACATACAACATCACAACCCAGAGACTGGGCTGCCCCACCCTGAGGAACACCTAAGGCTCCACCCCTCACTACATAACAGGCACGACCAGACCAAAAAAAAAAAATGGCTCAAATGGGAGAACAGATCAAAGCCCCAGAGCCAATTCATCTAAGTGACCAAGAGATACCCAACTATCAGATGCACAGTTCAAAGCACTGGTGATCAGGATGCTCACAGAATTACTTGATTTTGCTCACAAATTAGATGAACAAATGAAGGGTACAATAAGTGAAATGAAGGAAAACACACAGGGAACCAATAGTGATGAGAAGAAAAGTAGAACTCAAATCAATGGAGTGGAAAAGAAGGAAGAAACAAACAAACAAACAGAAAAGAATGAAGAAACAAGAATTCAAAAAAATGAGGAGAGGCATAGGAATCTCTAGGACATCTTTAAACATCCCAACATCCGAATTATAGGGGTACCAGAAGGGGAAGAGGAAGAGCAACAAGTGGAAAACTTATCTGAACAAATAATAAAGGAGAACTTCTCCAATCTGGCAAAGGAAATAGTCTTCCAGGAAGTCCAGGAAGCTCAGGCAGTCCCAAAGAAGTTGGACCCAAAAAGGAACACACCAAGGCATATCATAATTACATTAGCCAAGATTAAAATGAAGGAGAGAATTCTAGAAGCAGCAAGGGTTAAGGGCACAGTCACCTACAAAGGAGTTCCCATCAGACTCTCAGCTGACTTCTCAAAAGAGACCTTACAGGCAAGAAGGGACTGGAAAGAAGTATTCCAAGTCATGAAAGGCAAGGACCTACATCCAAGACTGCTCTATCCAGCAAATGTCAGCAAAGCTGACATTTAGAATGGAAGGGCAGATAAAGTGCTTCTCAGATAAGGTCAAGTTAAAGGAGTTCATCATCACCAAGCCCTTATTATATGAAATGTTAAAGGGACTTATCTAAGAAAAAGAAGATAAAAAAATATGACAGTAAAAAGAGAGCAAACTCACAGTTATTAACAACCACACCTAAAACAAAAGCAAACTAAGCAAGCAGCTAGAACAGGAGCAGAAACACAGAAATGGAGATTACATGGAGAGTTAGCAACAGGGAAATGGGAGGAGGAGAGAGGGGGAAAAGGTAGCATAGACAGTGGGTAGAAAATAGACAGGGGGAGGGCAAGAATAGTGTGGGAAAAGTAGAAGCTAAAGAACTTATGACACACGGACATGAACTAAAGGGGGGGAATATGGGTGGGAGGGGACATGCAGGGTGGAGGGGAATGATGGGGGAGAAATGGGACAATTGTAATAGCATAATCGATAAAATATATTAAAATTAAAAAAGAAATAAAAAGTTTGAAATAAATGAAAGAAAAGTGCTGTGAAACATGATTGTTGGAAAAGAATTCCAAATAAATATATTTAGGAATGCAAATCTTTGTTTCTGGTCAGAAGATTTAAAGAAATTTTGTTAAGATGGCAGTGACCCTCAAATTGATCTTTAGATTAAACAGAATTTCTATAAATTCCGTACTGGATTATTTATTTTTACTGGAATTATCAGACTCATTCTAAAATTTCTCTGGAAATGAAAAGGACTTAGAATAGTCAAAATAATCTTGAATTAGAAGAACAAAACTGTAGAAGTCATACTTTTCAATATGAAAGTTCACTAGAAAGCCATAGTGGGGTGGTAGTAGCCTAAGGATTGACATAGATTAACAGAATACAATTCAGAGTCTAGAAAGAAAAAAATGCATATCCAGCCATTGTTAATATAACAAGAATGGCTTGCGTAATGTTGATGTAAACTGGCAGCCAAAGAGAGTGGACTGGAATGTGCATGCACGAACAATGACAAGTTCACTGTACTAGTCAGTGGGGCTGGTAGATGCCATTGAGTGAGCACGTATACTGTGTGGCTGTCACATTTAAAATGACTCAGTGAATAAAGCAATGAATCTGCATCACATTTTGCATTAAGCTTGAACATTCCTCTGTGGAAACTATTTAGATGATTCAGAAGACCACAACTATAGGCAACTGGTAATTGGCAGCTTCATCAATACATTGAGCCCACTTATACATCATGTCTTGTGCAGAGTTTTTTGACAAAACATCAAATTATCCAGGTAACTCAGCCCCCTACAGCCCATATTTGGCACCCTATGACTTCTGACTTTTTCCAAAACTCAAATCACCTTTGAAAGGGAAGAGATTTCAGACCATCAGTGAGATTCAGGAAAATATGATGGAGTAGATGATGGCAATTGGGAAAACTATGTGAGGTCCTAATGTGCCTACTTTGAAGGGAACTGAGGTGTCATTGTCCTATGTACAATGTTTTTTGTATCTTGTCTCTTCTTCAATAAATATCTCTATTTTTCATGTTACCATACATGGCTGGATACTTTCTGGACATGCCTCATCGTATTTCAGCTGCTCCGTAGTCACCTGTGGCTTATGGCTACCACATTTCCATCACAGAAAGTTTTTTTTTAGATAGCACTGATCTACAGCCTACATTGTAAAGCTTTCACTAGATCCATGAAAACCTGAAAGTGTACATGTGTTGCAACCATTCAAGGCTAGACATTTTCACATGGGACTTGAGCAGACAGAGGAATATGTGTGGAGCCATGGGCTTGCTTGACATGCTTCTTTCAAGGGTGGCAAACCATGCACGCTGTAAGCCACATGTCCCCAAGCCAGAAGTCCCTAACTCTCATATACACCAAATGCACACAAAGCCAGCAGGGAGCCAAAATATTGTATAATACAGTGAGATTCTGTATGTGCGAGCCCACTCAGGGCTATGAGAATAGTTTATTGGACCCAGTCTCAAGGCTAGGAGAACAGAGCTTATCTTAGTTCCCTAGACATCTGGGTGAGGGAGCCAGACTGACTTTGTATACCCTACAGTACACAAACTCTGAGCATATTTGCATCTTTTTGTGGAAAGAACTGCATGGCTTTCATAATGTTCTCAAAGAGGTTAAGTAGCAGTGTGAGCACAGCAATAAGCTGAACTATTAAATATCAAAGTTATGTCCTGCTAGTCCTGAACTGAACTGAATTTTCATTTTATTTGATGACTTGATTTTACTTCCTATTAAAAAATCTGTAAGGCTGGTTTCTGTTAGCTCTGCCCTGCTTTCACTTGAGAAAAAAATGTTTCTGTAAAAAAAATCTCTTTAAAGTGTTATTTCTCTCACTTAAATCAGAACATACCAATAATTATGACCAAAAGCAGTAATAATTATGCCATAGCCAGCACTTGTGAGGCTCACGACAGATGCCTCTCCACACCCCCCACAGGAAAATGAAAGCAGGAGCAAATTTCACATTGAATTTGAATTGACATGAAGGTGGACAGATTGATGAATAATGACAATGAGAACAGACACAGTGGTGGAGAGCCTTCGTACAGGAAAACCTGAAGATCTCTTTGGCAGCAATCAGTAGGTGCAGCCTCTTTTTGACATGTCCTGCCTCAGAAAAATGGTAAATTCCATGGGGAATCTTTTAGAGAAATGTCATCACAAATGGTGGAGATGGAAAAACTTTATAACTGAAACTCTTTAATCGCATCTGGCATACTATGCTATTACCAGCTTGACTGAAAAAATTGAAATCTGCCATCACAGCTGTTGCTACCACTGCATGTTTCTAAAATATCAACACCTGGCACCCCACAGTTGCTCTCTCACAATGAGGAATTATTGCTTTGACTAAAAGGATAAAGCATGGCAACAGCAAGCACATGTGACTGTGGCTGACAAATGGCTAGTGTCAAATTTCTCTGGAGATAAATGTGATCCCTCCCACCTGAGGAGACTGCACAGGCAGATCCTCCTACAAATGCAATCTCTACTCAAAGCCAACAGTGGTTGCTCTCCCAAAGATCTTTGCTTAGGTCACAACACCTCTAGCTTTTACCTCTCAATGAAAAGGAGCCAACATTAGTGATGCAATCGTCCTTCCTCTTTAGCCCAGGAAGATTCCAGATTATTGGGTCAAATGCAAAATCAGGAGTGACTCTTGGATAAGACATCAGCAGTTATTGTTGACAATACCATTTAAAAGGAGTAAATGGTTTTTTCCCTTTGGCATGATTTTCAGTTAATCTTTAAAAAATGCAAAGTCTGCTTTCTTTTTCCTTCAGATTCTCCTTGAATTTGTTAACATGGCAGAGTAACTAAAATAAGGAAACTTAATAGGCTTAGATGTAAACCCTAGCACTGCCACTCCCTTGCTGTGTGACCTTGGGCACATATTCTACTACACCGAAACTCAGTTTCCTTATCAGGAAAATGCAATAGTATAGCATCTGATTTAAAGAGGAGTAAGATCAAATGATGGAATTTAAGTACAATTCATAACAGTGCCTGGTTCAACATCAGAACTCAATATTTGACATCTATTGCAAAGCCCCAAAGTTGTGCTAAAGGATTTTCACATATTTTATTTAATATTAATTTCAATCTTGATGTCAATGAATGAAATCAGAAAAAAATAACAATTGAGGAAAGTATGTCATCTAAAATTATTTTTGAAAGAAAAGCTAGATTGGTATAAGAATATATGCCAGTAAATTTATAAGTTTGTATTGTAAGTTTTCATGATACCTGGAAGAAATAAACTTTTCTTATCAATTAGTTTCTCTCATCCTGTCTGATGGATTTAGCTCTGATGGAATTGATCAGAATCCTTTGATTTTAGCCTTTCACCATATGAACTGACCATTTTGCTCATCTCAAGGCCACTGACCACAGGGCTGGGAAATGATGTCATTAAATTGCAAAAGGAGTGAACACTAGAACAAACAGAAACAGGTCAGGAATAGCTTTAGGCAAAATGTGGTTAGGGTGGCTTTTGGAGGTCAGAGGAGTGTAACATGAGGAAATATGACAAAAAGATAAATACATTTCAGGTCTCAAACTGTTTATTTCAAATGAGAGATGTAATTTTTTTGTCCCTCTGTAGTGATATGCTTGAAACTTGAAACTATAAAATTTGAATAGTTGCCAACAAAATAACCCCATAAGCTTTATGATAAATTTTGCTTAAAATTTCTTTGAAGATTTAAATTAATCTAAAACTCATTTATTAATAGGTAAGAATTAAATTACATTTGTTGCTGACCTCCTTGGGGCTGGTCCATAACTAGATTTCAGTTCAATGACAGGAGAGCTATTTCATAATCCTTACCCTTAGAGCTCTTCTCCAAAGATCATTACAGGCACAAGAAAGATACTGAAATCATCTGTAATATGCATACCTTAGATTTCTACTCAAGGAGTCAAGTTGGAACTCAACTCCATCTCACCTATCCATGTGAGAAAAATGTCTGTCTTTTTTTGGGGGGGCGGTCTTAAGATGCATCTACTCAATTCCTCAGTAATTTCTGAAGCATAGCTCTTTCATGTAGAACCTTAGAATCTCTGACAGAAAAGAAAGGACCCTCCCTGTCTTAATTTTAAGCTCAGGTATTAAATAAGCTCAGAGAGAGGAAGTAAACTTCCCCAAGGACTCATTTTTGTGGTTGAGCTGGATCTAGCAGTAAGGTCTTTTGATTCTTGAGTCAGTGCTCAGTTCAGTTAATGAAATGACTAAATAGAGAGTTTGAGAGTTTGGTGGACATTTCTAATATACTATGTTTCTTTAAGAAAATATGGTCACATTGATTTTCATCAGCAAGTTTATTTGAATTCTGCCTGATCACTTCTGTTTGCGATCAACAGAGACCTTCTGTAAAGTGACTTATTCAATATTAACTTGTCTATAGAACATTATTAATCTGTCTATAGAATAACCAAATATGTACTTTTGCTCATATAAAACAAAGAGTTTTATTTGCTCATATAAAACTCTGCTCATATTTGAATTCCCAAGAGACTGACTCCAAGTATTGTACCTCCAGTCACTTATCTGCCCCATTACATCAAAACAAAAATGTGCATCTTGGGAGAATGGGAGATTAGATCTTCAAGAGAAGTTTGAGGTGCTGTTAACAATGGAAGGGCTTAAGGATGCTGGAGCATCCTTTCAGTGGGATACATCCTCCCGGTGAGGCCTCCCTAGGCTGAGACATCTTTAGTTCAAACACATCTTTTAGAAGACATGGCATGTGTGTCTATTATGTCCTTTCCTATCACCTTTTCTCCTCTCTGGTGCCACAATAAAAGCACTTACCAGGCACTCATTATTTGATTGACTTAGACTGAACCATTTCAGCCAAACTCATCTATCTGTTGAAGCAATGGTTATCTCATATTCTTATGAAATATTAGAGGTGAGAGTGCCACTTCCTAGATGATTGAAGTCAATACTATAGATTCTGCAATGCCATGTAAGCACAGCATTTAGTGTGCTAGCATCATCATTGTCAGTGCAAGGAGGAATTCAAAGCATGTGCTCATGGAAGCATCATTTACAATAGCCAAGCTATGGAAGCAACACAAGTGTCAATCAATGGATGAATGAATAAAGAAGATACGATACATGCATATATACATATATATATACACATACATATATATATATATACACATACATACATACACAATGGAATACTATGAAGCCATAAGGAAAAAGAAAATCCTTCCATTTGCAACAACATGGATGTACCTAGAGGGTATTATGCCAGACAGAGGACAAGTAATGTACAATCTCACTTACATGTAGAACCTAAAAAAAAGCCAAACTGATATAAATGGTGAGTAAAATGGTGATTTCCAGGAGCATATGGGTGGAAGAAATTATTTAGGAGATGAATAAGTCCCAGAGATGCCGTGAACAGTATGGTGTTCCAGTTGTTGATTATAGTTGACACTGTGGTACACGTCTGAAAGTCGCTAAGAGTAGATTTTAAATGCTTTCATCACACAAAAAAGACATGACTATGTGATGTGATGGAGGCATTAGCTAATTGCTATGGTGGTAATCAGGTTGCAATATATGAATGTATCAAATTAATACATTTTATACCTTAAATGTACACACTGTTATATGTCAATTATATCTCAATAAAAGTGTTATATGTTCAGGGGAAGCTGATGTGAGATTCCCTAAGTTTGAGTAAATTGTTCCACTAACCAGCTGTGTAACTGTAGGTAAGTTACTTAAATTAAGAATCTTCACTAGTAAGATGAGTTTAAATAATCATCAATTTTATATGAGTAAACAACTTAATATATGAAGAATACTTAGTGCACCCACTTGATGGCAACTTAATTGTTATCATCACCATTATCATCATCCCGGAAACTTTCAGACAGCATTGAAGTTTTGGTGAAGATGGGTTGCTTTTTCCAGATTTTGTGGCCCTTGCTGGGATGGTGGTAAAAGATGGATTGTAACAATCAAGACCATGTTTAGCGAGCTAACTGCATTGAGAACTTGTGCTAAAGGCTTGTTTTTCCCCATATGTCTCTTAATGCTTCTTTAAATATTATCTTTGCCATTTTTACTTAATATGAAACATACAAGCAGACTCAGCCAAACTCAAAAAAGGTCTGCATTTCTTTCTTTCTAAGGGTTTGAATCTGCATTTACAATGGCTACACACTTAATCAGGGAATTGTCTTGATATTATTCACTGCCCATTAATCAGTTTGTCCCCTTAAAAAGTGACAAATTGTGGTTCCTTTTAAGTTTCAAAGAGGCCAGCTTAATCTGGGCCTTTTGTTGCTTTGTTAGGGAAAGCAAATGCCCAGAATCGTTCTTCAGCTGCCCTTTGTTGCTCCAAGGTCATGGGAAAGTGGATGTGAGGGCTCCAGGGTGATTCATCACTTCCTGACAAAATAGTGTGACATCTGGGCACAGCATTCCCACTGATGGCACTCGTGTTCTGTCTGTGAAATGATTCTCTCACAAGTAAATGCAGGAGTGACTCTGAGCAGAAAAGGTAATATGTGGTCACACCTGGGGTTACAGCTGTCTCCACCTGGTATAATCTGAGTAACAGAAGTTGAGTGGACTTTTCAATCCTATTCTATGTCTGTGCCTGTGAAGTACCTTCCCAAGACCTTCCTCCTTCTCCCCTAGTCTCCCCTTTTTATGCATTAGCAGTAAGGCTGCAGTAGTTGCCTAAGTTAAACCTGTATTGCATGTCAAAGAACAGCCTGCTCTAAAATAATGTGTGTAAAATGGTTCTGTGCATCTCTATGTCCTGGAGATTGTTATGCCTACCATGGATTTTGCGTGATAAATGTCATTACACAGTGAAAGTTCTCATTCTTTCAGAATCAGTGTTTGACAAATTCAAGTTTCTTTATTAGTAGTTTCTGTGGGAACTTCAGTTTCCTCCCCTTTTTCTGGTTCAGGAGAAAGCCTTCCTGGAACCCCAGAGAGGAAGGAAATTTTTATATTTTAAGGCAGAAAAGTACATGGAAAGTATCTGAGAAGGTTCCCTGGAAGATGTACCTGGAAAAACACCTTCATACCTTCAGAGAAAAGGCCCTTGGTCTTCTACTGTGCATCTCTCTCTTTCTCTCCCCTCCCCACTCCCTCCCTCCTCTCTTTGTCTTTTCTTTTTTCTCTTTCTTTCTTTCTTTCTTTCTTTCTTTCTTTCTTTCTTTCTTTTTTCTTTCTTTCCTTCCTTCCTCCATCTTTCTTTCCTTCTTTCCTTCCTTTTTCCTTCCCTCCTTCCCTTGCTTCCTTCCTTCCTTCTTTCCTTCCTTCCTTTCATTCACTTAATAAATAATTACTTTCAATTTCAATGTCCTCTCTGTACTAAGCCCCTGGGATATAGAATCAAATAATGCCCTTTTCCTGCCTTTAGTTTACCCAGAGGCAGGCAAGTAAACTAATAATTACAGCATGAAGAGATTAGAACCTTGATATTCCAAGTGTAGTCCCCTGGGAACTTGTTATAAATACAGAATCTCAGTCCCACAGGGACATACTGAGTGAGAGTCAACATTTTTACAACATCCCCAAGTAATCTGCAAGCACATTAAAATGCTGTTTGAGGCATGGGTGATGTACCATGTGAAGCTAGGATACAGAGGGGCATGTGGGGCACAGGGAGGCAGAGCCTCTTGACTCTGTGAGCCCTTGACTTGCTTTTCACACTCCCACAGCAATCCACCAGCCAATACGACATTCAGTTTGCAGCTATGCTGTTCTAAGAGTGAGGGACAAAGTAGGTACAGTTATGCGGACTGCAGGCCACAACTGTAGGGAATATTAATTGAGCTGCCTTACATTCAGCACCATGGCCCTGAGACAAAGAATAAGCATTTTGCTCTTCTACAGAGGGAAGATGAAACTTAGGCCAATGATCACAGGCCCCTGAGTAGCAGGTGAAGCAAGATTGATCTGATTATATGTATCTCTCTGATTAGTTTTCTGGTTTTACCTTGCACTTCTAGCTTTGAGAATAGAATGAAAGCCATGTACCTGGTTCCCAAACACTCATATGGAGAAGACAAATGAATCTGCACATCAGTGAGAGAACCACAGTTCTCCTCAAGCCCAATCCATGACACCCTAAGGTTTATTACATGCCCCAGATTAGGAATCTCTGACTCACAAAAATGCTAGACAAAATTAGAACTATGTTTTCTATAACATAGTGAAAGGTTTTATTCTACAGCAGGGATTATGCTGAGCAAGTTACATCCATCATATCATTTACTCTTTGCAGCAGTACTGTCTGGTGGGTCTTTATCAATGAAAGTTGATAAGTCATTTTACAGATGAGGAAACTAAAAGCTAGAGAGGTTATTAAATTGTCCAAGGTTGTCCACTAGTAGTGGAAACCAAATGCCTACCCTTCTGACTCCAGCACCCACACCCTTAACCACAATGCATGCTGTCTCCCTAGAAAGAAATACTAACCTTAAAAATAAGACAACAGATGTATTTAACGCACTAAATTGTATACTTAAGAAGTTAAAATGCTGTCCTGGCTGATGTGGCTCAGTGGATTGAGTGCTGGCCTGTGAATCAAAGGGTCGCTGGTTCAATTCCCAGTCAGGGCACATTTCTGTCTTTCCCTCTCTTTCTCCTTTCCTTCTCCTGTGTCTAAAAATAAATAAATAAAATCTTAAAAAAAAAAGATTCTGAATAAATGTTTCACAGGTGCCTTGAGAAGCAATGGAACACCTCTGACAGGGAATAAATGGCTCGTGAGCTATAACTGTAATTTTTTCCTCTGTATCCCCAGCCTTACCTCAGCACTGGCCCAGTTACTGCAAGTCTGGAAACTCTTAAGTGTCTGAAGGAGCTTGAAATGCTGGTCACCTGGATGCACAAGTTGGGTTGGACTCCAGGATGGAGGTATTCAGGGGAGATTTTGGTTCCTGCTCCTTGTGAAAGTTGAGGAAAGTTGAGAATTAGATGCCTATGCCTCTCATGGAGTTTCTTTGAGTCTCTTCTGATAGAAGCTGATTACTTTCATTGCTGCTTCCTTCATATATTTCACCTAACTTTTATTATTCTTCTAGTGTTAATCTCCTTCTCACGTAACTATTTGGATGGATGAGTTTAAATTACACACTTGTCTTCTAGGCTATTGGGCTTAAAAATAATACACTTCAGTCTTCACAATTTGAGGTAAAACATCCTGAAATATACAAAGATGTCTGCTTTTTCAGGGTCACCTCTAACCATTGGTTTGCTTCTTTCTTTCTTTCTTTCTTTTTTCTTTCTTTCTTTCTTTCTTTCTTTCTTTCTTTCTTTCTTTCTTTCTTTCTTTCTTTCTTTCTTTCTTTCTTTCTTTCTTTCTTTTCTTTTTTTTTTACCACAAGTTCTGGAGCCTGTAACCTGGATTAAAATCCTGGCTCTGGCATTTTATTTGCTATGTGACCTTGGACAAGTTACTAAACTTCTCTATGCCTCACTTTTTTCATCTGTACAATGGGCATAATAGTACTAGCGTTGTGAGAATAAGCGAAATGAAATCAGGTAGTGCGTGTAAAGTGCTCATGCTAGTTCCTGGTAAAGAGTAAGCCCTCAATAAGTTAGCTACTGTCATAGTTTCTGGTCTATTTACCAGTAGTTGGTACCTGATAAGACAGGGTGAAATCCCCTGAGGAGTGAATCACATTTATTCATATATACCACTGAAATTTTGCTATCATTTTCTATATTGATATCAGCCCTTAAATTTCAGGAATTTGAATTCTTTTTCACATACTTTAATGAAAGTGAATTTTAAAAAATTATTTTAAAAGACAAAATTTTAGCCTTGCCATACAGACTCACGAACAAATCATTTCAGATTCTTTAGAAATGATTGTTCTTAGATTTGCCAAGAATGCACCTGTACTTTGAACAAGAGGCAGCTCCTTTATGTACATATTATTTAAAACTTAACAACAATGATAAAACTCATAAGCCTTTATTCTGCACACATTTTACTTTATTGGTTTTTGCCCTTTCTCCCCATCCCCAACTAACAATATATGACAAACATCTCTTAGGGATGCTATATGGAGATGAAATGCCATCTTTTTAATGCAACGTTTTGTTATACAGATAAACCATCTCACCTGATTCTATGTGGCAGATTACAATATGGATTTTTTTTTATGCTAAACCAACCTTACTTTTCTGGAACAAACCCCACTAGGTCATGATAGAGCATTCTTTTATTTGTTTCTGTATTCAGTTTGCTAGGATTCGGTTAAGAATTTTTAAGTCTGTGTCCACGAGCTATATTTTTCCGCAATTTTTTGTGATATTTTTGTCAGGTTTTAATAACATGGTTATGCTAGCCTTATGAGTTGGGAAGTAATCTCTTTATTCTATTTTCTAAAAATTATTTGTGTAGGATTGGTATTGTAGGAGGCCACCTAACTCTGAGTTAGACCCAAGATGCTAATGAAACATATCACATGACAGAGGGCATAGCTTCTCTGGCCCTGGGCGAGCCCGCCCACAGGATTTCAAAGAAACCCAGCACTATATGAACCAGGCCCCAGCAGCAATTCAGGTAGCCATTCTCTCCTCTGGTATGTGCTCCCTTGATGCATCAAATTTTTCTTTCTCTTTCTAATAAACATTTTCTTTCTGGAAACCTGTTTTGCCTATTGTCTTGATTTCTATCCTGAGAGAAGCAAGAACCCTCCAACTGGTGACAGTATTATTTCTTCCTTAAAGAGATGATAAAAATTACAAATAAACCTATCTGGTCTTGGAGTTTTCTGACAATGAATTCAATATCTCTAGTAGAAATAAAGATATTTAGATTTCTGTTTCCTCTTGAATTACTTCTAGTAAGTTCTATTTCTTAAGGAGCTTGTCTATTTCCTGAAGTTGTTGAATTTTACGAATTCAAGCTGTTTATAATATTCCATAACTATCCTTTTACAGCCTAGGATCACAGACACACAAATAACATACCAGTCAAGTTAGGGATATGGTTTTGTTAACTTTTCCTATAGTGTGTGTGTTTTATTTCATTGATTTCAAATTTTTATTATTTTCTTTCTCCTATTTTGGGGGATTATTTTCTCTTCTTTTTCTAGTTTACTAACTAGAAGTTTAGATCATTGGTTTTAAGCCTACATTCCTTCCTAATATAATAATATAAAGCTATAAATTTTCATTTAGCAATGCTCCACTTATTTTGATATATTGTACTTTCATTATCATTTAGTAGAAATATTTTCCAAATTCCCTATGATTTCTTCTTTAATAATTGAATTATATAGAAGTGTGGTATGTAATTTCAAATATTTCAGTCTTATATAGTTTTTAAAGCTAATTTTTAATTTAATATCAATTGGTTAGAGAATACATTATGAATGATTATAATCCTTTTAAATTAGTTGAGACTTGTGTTATGAATCACCAAATGGCTGTGGTACATGGATAAGCATGTAAGATCAAATATATATATGTGTATATACATATACACACATACATCCATGTATACATACATATGTGTATATATGTATATTCTGCTGTTGTGAGGAATGTTTTAAAAGTTCCTAAAACTAGTACAAGGGTTAATATTATATTCAGATCTTCCACATCTTCACCAAATTACTGATGGAATATTTTATCAATTGCTAAAAGAAGAGTGTTAAAATATCCAACTACAACTGCAGATATATGTTGAGTTCCCTCTTTAATTCTGTCAATTTTTGCTTTGTATATTTTGATACTCTCTTATTAGGCATATTTACATTTATGTGAGTTATATCTTCTTAATGGCTGTGCCTTTTACCATCATGAACTGCTTCTATTTATCTGATAACTCGCCTTATCTTGAAGTCTACTTTGTCTAAGGTTAATGTATTCATTCTTTTTTATTTCATTTTCTTTTTTTAATTTTTATTGTTATTCTATTACAGTTGTACCAATTTTCCCCCTTTGCCCTCTTCCCACTTTAATATATTCATTCTAACCTTCTTATGCTTACTGTTTGTCTGATATATCTTTTTTATCCATTTATTTTACCCAATCTCTTTATATTTAAAATGTGTCTATTGTAGACAGCATGTGGGTTTGCTTTTTTTATCTATTCTGACAATTTCTGCCCCTTAATTGGATTGTTTGTTCTATTTAAATTTAAATACTAATATAATTAAATTTAAGTCTACCATTTTATCATTTGTTTTCTCTTTGTTCACTCTATTTTTGTTCCTCTGTACCTTCTTTCCAGCCTTCTTTTGAATTAATTGAATATTAGTTTAGAGTTCTAAACTAACTTGTCTATTGGCCTATTAGCTATATTTCTTCGCATTTTTAGGGTTGCTTCAGGGATTACAATATACATCCTTAACTTTCCATAGTCTACTTAAAGTTAATATTGTATTATTCCACATAAAATGTAAGGTAAGAATAATGCAATATTTATCACCCTATCCTCATCATTTATGCTATAATTGTTGTATGCAATACATATACACATATTTGAACCTCCATTCTAAGTTTTAATTTTTTATTTAAACAAATACATATATTTTGAATATACTGCAAAGGAAAAATAGTATTTTAAAGAATTAATGGGTAAAGATAGATTATCTCCAGTGCTTCTTATTCCTTCTTGATGAGCAAAGTTACCATTGAATACCATTTCTTTCAATCTGAAGAACTTCTTTTGTCATGTCTTATAGTATAGGTCTGATAACATCAAATTCTCTATTTTATTTATTTGAAATGTCATTATTTCACTATTAGTCTTCAGGAATGTTTTGGCTGAATCTAGAATTATTTTTTTTTTTTTACTTTAAAGATGTCCTATGGCTTCCATTGTTTCTGATGAGAAGTCAGCACCAAGTTAAATTATTCCCCTGTGGGTAAGGCATTATCTTTCTCTGACTGCTTTCAGGATTTTCTACTTATTTTTAGTTTTCAGAATTTTTACTATAATATGCCTAAGTATGGTTTTCTCTATATTTATACTGGTTTTGGTTTGCTGACATTCTTGAATCTAAATGTCTTATACCAAATTTGGGGAAATTTCTATAATTATTTCTTTAAAAATGCTTGTCCTATTCTTTCTTCTCCTTCAGGTACTCAATTGAACACATGCTGAAAAATTGTATATTGTCACATACATCCCTGAAGCTTTGTTTTTAAGTTTTTTTCCAGTTATTGTTTTTTCTTTTCTTTAGCTTGAACAATTTCTTTTTTTTTTTTCAATCCTCACCCAAGGACATGCTTATTGATTTTAGGGGGAGGGGAAAGGAAAGAGAAAGAAAGGGAGAGAAACACTGATGTGGAAAAGAAACATCAATTGGTTGCCTCTCCTATACGCTTCAGCCAGGGATCAAATCTGCAAACTAAGTATGTGCCATGACTGAGAATTGAACCTGCAACCTTTCAGTTTATGAGACAACACTCCAACTAACTGAACCACACTGGCCAGGGCTAACTTGAACAAGTTTATTTAGTTTTTCTTCTATTGTCTCTAATATGCTACTAAGCTCTAACAGTGAATTTTATTTTGAATATTATATTCTTCAGTAATAGAATTTATATTTCATTCTTGTTTAACTTTCTTGAGGTACTAAAATTGACAAAATTGTAAGATATTTAAAGTGAACAACATGATGATTTGATATATGTATACATTTTGAAAGAAATCTCCCCCACAGTTTATTAACATATTTATCACCTCACATATTTACTTTTTTTGTTGAAAACATTTAATTTCTATTCTGTTAGCAAATTTAAATTATACAATACAATGTTATCAACTAGGTCACCATGTGGTACATTGATCCTCAGACCTATTTATCTTAGAATGGAAAGTTTGTGGCCTTCTACCAACCTCTCCCTATCTTCCTCACCTCCAGCACCTGGCAACCCCTTCTCTACTCTCTATTTCTGTGTATTTGACTCTTTTCTCTAGATTCCACATATAAGAGATACCATGCAGTATTTGTCCTTGTTTGGCTTCTTTCATTTGGCACAATGTCCTCTATGTTTATCCATACTGTCACAAATGGCAGGATTTTTTCTTTTCTAACAGTGAATAATATTCCATTATAAATACATATATATGTATATGTACATGTATATAACCATACATTTATATCACATTTGCTTGATCCATTAATACATTGATGGACACTTTTATTGTTTCCCTATGTTGGCTATTGCAAATAATGTTGTAATGAGTATGGTATTACAGATATTTGAGATAATGGCTGTGTTTCCTTTGTATGTATACTTAGAATGGGGATCACTGGATTATATGGTAGTTTTATTTTTAATTTCTTGAGGAACTTCCAGACTGTTTTCCATAGTGGCTGTATCAGGTTACATTCCCAGAAATTTTGTACAAGTGTTCCACTTTCTCCACATCCTTGCCAGTTTTGGTATCTCTTATTTTCTTTATGATAGCCAACCTTTATGATATCTCACCTTTAATTTTCATTTTCCTGATAATTAGTAATGATGCAAATCTTTTTATGTTCCTGTTGGTGATCTGCATGTGTTCTTTGTTGGTTTTTTTAAAGATTTTATTTATTTATTTTTAGAGAGAGGGGAAGGGAGGAAGGAAGAGAGGGAGAGAAACATCAGTGTGTGTTTGTCTCTCATGCACCCCCTACTGGGAACCTGGCCTGCAACCCAGACATGTGTCCTGACTGGGAATCAAACCAGGGATCATTTGATTTTCAGGCCAGCACCAGCCAGGGCTGTATGTCTTCTTCGGAAAAACATTTGTTCAGGTCCTTTGCCCATTTTTAAATTGGATTACTTGGAGTTTTTTCCTAAGGCATTGTATGTTTTATTTATATATTTTGGGTTTTAACCCCTCATCCTATATGTGGTTTGGAAATATTTTTTCCCATTCCATAAGTTGTCTTTTCATTTTGTTAATGATTTCCTTTGCTGAGCAGAAGGTTTTTAGTTTAATGTAGTCCTACTTGTTTGTTTTTGTTTTTGCTGCTTTTGCTTTTGGTATCAAATCTTTTTTAAAAAGCCATTGCCAAGGCCAATGTTGAGAAGCCCTTATGTTTTCCAATAAGAATTTTAGTTTCAGATCTTCAGTTCAAGTCTTTAATCCATTTTGAATTGATTTTTGTTTCTGGTGTAAGATAGTGACCTGGTTTTATCCTTTTGTTTATGCCAATCCAGTTTTCCTAACACCATTTATTGAAAAGACAATCCGGGCCCTGGCCAGGTAGCTCATTTGGTTAGAGTGTCATCCAGATATGCCAACCTTGCAGGTTCAATCCTCAGTCAGGACACATACAAAAATCAACCAGTGAATGCATAAATAAGTAGAACAACAAGTTGATATTTCTCTCTCTACCTTCCTCTTTCTCTAAAATCAATGAATAAAAAATTTAAAAATATTTTTAAAAAGAAAACATAATCCTTTTCCCATTGTTCATTCTTGGCTCCTTTGTTGTAAATTAATTGCCTGTATATGCATGGATTTATTTCTGTCTCTCTATAAATTGTTTTTCTATTGACTGTGAGCATTGCAAATTATTATCAGAGAGACTATGCTTTTTGTTATGTTCTTCTGAAGAGTTTTGAACTTTTTCCCTAAAGTAGTGTTTGACTTGACTGAACTCTACTCTACCTGTAATGTCTGTCTCCTCTGCAGTAGGTTGCCACTGAAATGCTAGTCAGCTCTTTTGTAGCCTCACTTGGGTTTCTTGGATTATGCCCCATATGTGCAGAGTTCAGGTATCACTCAGAGATTTGGGCAAAATTTATATGTAGAAATTGGTCTTCTCCCTCTCTGAATCTCTTCTTTCAAAAATTTCTTTATCATTTCTCATCACCTGTAGTTGCTCTGAACTTTGTCCTTTAGTTCTTCAAGCCAATAAGACAACAGATGTTTTGTCTGAATTTTAACCACCCAGAAAAGCACAGAGTAAAGCTTGCCATCAGGCTGAAAGATGTAAAAGATCAGGAAATTCACCCAGTACCATTCCTTTCTTCCAGGTGGTGATTCTCTGATGATACACACCTGCTATTTGTCACTCTCCGGTGCCTCCAGATTTTTGCTTTTTATGTTTACATTTCTGTATGAAGGTTTGTCTATGAGAAAGCTACTTGGTCATTACTAGAATTGGAATCTTTTTGTTTACTCTTGATACCTTTTTGTCATCTCTTATGTATTAACTTATCACTGTGTTGAGAATCTATATATAATATATTCACATTTCACTCTTGTTGTGGTGCATTCTTTAATTTTATTTCTCTAATCACCACTGCATCCCATGGAATAACTGCTAAATTCCCAATAGCCCAATGAAATACTGTTATGCTCACCAACTGAAACTTAGAAGTGAATATTCAGATAGCTTTTTGTTCTGATAATTATTAAGTGTATGTGTGGTCTTGCTTTGTTGGCTAGCTGGAGGGTATAAATCACCTCATTTATTTCTTACAGAAATAAATTCTGTCCATATCAGGCAGTCAGTTTCCCCAAATCATTGTAAAATGTAGTATGAAATACACATGAAGAAAATGCTAATTTTTATTTGGGTTTCTTCTCTATAAGTTGTATGACCTTGATCAAGTGCTCCTCGGTTTTTTCATCTGCAAAAGGAAAAACACTTAATGGTTTTTAGCACTTAGTATACTATTATTAAATGTTAGCTATGTGTATGTAGCTTGATCTTGCTGATGAATTTGGCATAGTGAGGATAACTGAATTGTGCAATGAACTGAATTCAGACTGCCATACACTGGACTCTTGACTGTCGGTTCATTGGAAGGGACTTGATGTCATGTCATGGTATATATATGATGATATATTTTTACAAAAAAGAAAATGAATTGGTTCTTCCCTATGGAAGTGATTTAATTTAATCTTTCATTGGGGACCAAAAGGAAGGGATCTGCAGGCTCTTTGATACCTCCTCTCTCACTGGTGCAGGGCCAAAGCAGTGGATGGAGAAGTCTGGTATGTTTTGTTTGGGTTGTGGAGCCCAAAGTGATTCTGGGAAGCTGGAGAAGACACTGGTCTTGGAAGTCTAAGTGACAAATTGGGCCTTTCTAAAAGCTAGAGACAGCTGTTGGTGTTATTACAAAAAACAGAATACTTAGAATTACCCTATGTGCTTTTCCATATCGTGGTTAATATTTTCATAAAATATTTAAGTACTAAATCAAATAACTAATTTCTGGCAGTATACAGTATTAATTAGTATGCATTTCACACTGCCTCTTTTAAAAGCAAGCAGTTATAATAGACTGCATGTCTACTAAACAACAATGTTACATTTTTATTACAACTTGTTATTTCATAAATAATCATTAATAACCATGTCTTACACTTTTATTATACTTTTCAAAGTAGCTTCTTAAGTTAGCTCCTCCTTGCAACCTTGAAAAGTAGATAGGACAGTTATTATAAACTGGCATATAAGGAGACAGGTGTTCCTCCCCCTCCTCCTAATTTATAGAAGGGACTCAGTAGCTGAGCCAGTCTAGGACACTGTCTCCTTCAATTCAGGTATGATTAAGCAGAGTGTTTTGTCTCCTGAAGAGATCCTTGTCATCTACATTATTTGTTACTCTTTATAAATTTTATGAGCTAGCATTCATTTTTTCCTGTGGGAAGGATAATAAATGCTACGTAGAAAATTCAAACAAACACAAGAATAAAATAACCTTCTCATCATCCAAGATAATTTGTTAGTTTTCTACATTTTTCTTCTGTGCATAAGTACAGGAACATAGAAAATTTGTTTTAGCAAATTAGAGCATTATGTAATACTATGTGTTTTCACTTGCTGTATTGAGAAAACTTTTCCATGTCATTAAAAGTTCTAAAATATGACTCTTAATGGCACTTTAATATTTCATTACACAAATTGACTAAAATTAATATGTGTAATCTCTATTGTACTTTTTTCTCTATTTTATGCTATTATTAGTAATGCAGTATTGAACAGCCTCAAAGTGCATCCCTGATAATTTCCTTAGCATAATTTTATTGATGCCAGATTACCATATCAAAGAGTTGTTTGAATAATTTTAACACTATCTTATATGGCTCTATTAATAGGCAAAGGTTTGAAGAGTTTACTAACTACAAGATTGTAGCATTTAAAAATGCTTTCTGCCCATTTATAAAATACAATGACTAGAATACTAACTTTCTGGTTATATGATTCACATGGCAGGGTAAGGATGTAATGACATAACCTCAAAGTATCATGTACACATCACAGATGTACATTAAAATGATTAAATTGAATGTAAATATGTTTTGAATTTTTTTAAATACTCTTTAACATAATTGGTGATAAATATGCATCAAAACCAAGTTTGAGAATTATTGGCTTATTGCCCAAATATCACCAGAGGATTTAGGCTTGTGACTTTGCTAAAAGATTTTAAAAACTGTTTCGCTTTATATTGCTATTTTCCAACAACTATCACATTTTGGTATACTATCTGCCCAGTAGAGGTAAACACTGAACCCTCTGCTCAATTATATAAATCTAGAACTAGTCTTTATAGCTTAGGCACTTCTGTTATAATTTGGGTGGTTTAACATGGTAAGTGCCAAAAAGCTTAGGTATCTGGGTAATTTCACAGGATAGATGGCAACCATAAAACATGTCATTTATTTCAGTTGAGATAAAAAATGAGTGATTAACTGACAGCTGAAAGAGATGACATTGAAATGACTCACTTCTCTATCAACACAAGCAGGTTCTGTATTTTGCATGTTAATACTGCATTATTTGAGACTTTTAGTTGAGTATAGCAGAAATGCACTGTAGTTTAAGCAAAAAGCAAAAGAATGTCATAAAGGACAGAAATGCAGCTGGCCTCAAATTTGAGCTAAGATGAGAGCCTCCAATACCAGAAGAAATCCTGGGAGTCTTATTCATCTCTCATTTCTGTGTCTGTTTTATGTTTTAGGTTTATGTTGTGGCTCTTTGTATTTCTGCCATAAGGTGGAAATGGCCACTAATATTAGCTAGATTTACATTTCTGACATTCAAGAGACTAAATAAAGTGAGGGTGAGATTGCTTAATCCTTATTTTAAGTATCCAAGATGGAATTTATAAGAGCATAATAAGAATAAATTACTTAGGAATAAATTTGACAAAAGATGTATAAGCTTGTCCTCTGAAAACTGTAAAGCATTATGAAAGTAATTTAAAAAGATCAATATAAATGGTAAAACACCTCATCTTTTGCCAGATCTTCAGAGATTCAAGGCAATATTTGTTAAGATGGTAGTCCCTAGGAGCTACAGATTCATCACAAACTTGACAAAATTCTAGATGCTAATTTTGCAGATATTGACCAGTTCATCCTAAAACTCAGAAGGAAATGCAACTGACCCATTGTAACCAAAAAACAATATGGAAATGGGAGAACAAAGAGGACTATCTTTTCTGATTTCAAATCTTACTACAAAGGTATAGCAATCAAGACAGTGTGGTATTGACATAAGGCAGACACATACATCAATGGAATAGAATTGAGAATTAATAAATAAACCCTTACATTTATAGTTAGCTGACTTTCTACAAAGTTGCCAAAATAATTTGATGGGTAAATAATAATCTTTTCAACAAATGGTACTGGGACACCCACATACAAAAGAATGAAGTTAGACCCCTATGTCACACAAACACAAAAATTAACTCAAATCAAAGAATTAAATGTAAGAGCTGAAACTATGAAACTTTAGGAAGAAAATACATGAGTATATCTTTGTGACACTGAGTCAGGAAATGGTTTCTTTATGAGACACAGAAAGCACAAGTGACAAAAGAAAAAAATAAATTGAACAAACTCAAAACAAACTTCTCTGCTGAAAGAAAGTGAAAAGACAACCTAGAATGACAGAAACTCTCTGCAAATTATATACCTGATAAGAGACTGGTATGAAGAATATATTGACATTGAAATTAAGAACAATCTAATAATAGCCAGAGGGGATGGGGGAGGGGACAATGGGGGGAAGGGTTTTCAGGAGCTACTATAAAGGACTCATGGACAAAACCAAGGTGGGGGGTGGAAGCAAGGGAGGGAGGTGGGTTTGGCTGTGGTGGGAGAATTGGTTGGGGGAAATGCAGATAACCGTAACTGAACAACAATAAAATAATTTAAAAAATAAAAAATATAAATAACTCTTACAACTCAATAATAATCAAAAAATGGGCAAATAATTTAAGTAAACATTTATCCAAAGAAGATAAGCACATGAAAAGGTGATCAACATCATTAGCTGTTAAGGCAATGCAAATTAATACCACAATAGGAAGCCACTTCACATCCACTAGGAAAACTAAAACAAAAAAAGATGGACAATAATAAGTGATGGTGAAGATGTGGAGAAATTAGAACCCTCATTCATTGCTGATGGGAGTGTACAATGGTACAGCCACTTTGTCAGTTCCTCAAAACATATGACCCATTGATTCTATACCTTAGGCATGTACCCAGACAGATGAAAATACATGTCCACACAAAAACTTATACATGATTGTTCATAGCAAGTAGCATTACTCACAACTCAAAAGTGGAAACAACCCAAATGTTTATCAACTGATGAATGAGTAAACAAAATATGGTATATCCATAAATGAATGAAATATGTTGAATCAAGGATGAACCACAAAAACATTATGTTGAGAGAAAGCAGCCACAAAAAAACCATATAAAATTACATTTTAATGAAATGCCTAGAATAGAAAAATCTGTAGAAACAGAAGGTAGCATAGCAATTGACTAGGCTTGGGGTGGGGGAGGAAGAGGGAGAAAGGGGAAGGGCTGCTAAAGATACTGGATTTTTTTTTGAGTGACTAAAAATTTTCTAAAAATGATTATAGTAATGACTATACAGTCTGTGAATATACCTAAAAACAATAAATGAAAAAAATTCTCCAGGGAAGAATTCTGAATGCTTTAGTTTGAGCCCTTAGTGTGTATATACCCATAGACCCATCAGCCATGGCCAGAGGAGAGAAGTGATTTTTTGTAAATATATCTGCTTGTACAAGTACGTGGATGGGAAGACAAGGAAGGGAAAAGGGACACTTTCAAAAAAAGTTGCCTGGCTGGATGGAGAAAACAACAGATGACTCATAATTAAATATTCCCTCAAGTATGATGAATATGAATACTTTTTTTATTTTTCAATTATAGTTTACATTCAATGTTATTCTGTATTAGTTTCAGACATACAGCATAGTGGTTAGACAATCAGATACTTTACTGAGTGGTACTCCTGATATTTCAAGTACCCACCTGACTCCATACACACTTATTACAATATTATTGACTGTATTCTTTATGCTGTCTGTACTTTACATCCCTGTGACTATTCTGAAACTACAAATTTTTAAAAAATATGTTTATTGATTTTTTGAGGGCTTGGCACAGAGCAAGCATTTAATAAATGTTATTGTCATTATTATTGTTTTTTGTTTATTTCTTTATTTTTATTGTTCATTCTATTACAGTTGTCCCAATTTTTCCCCTTTGCCCTCCTCCACTCAACCTACTCCTCACTCCCTCAGTCAATCCCCACTGTGTTCTACACATCCATGAATCATTTATACATGTTCTTTGACTAATCCCTTCCCTTTTCTACTGCCATTCTCTCCCTCTCTCCTCCCCTCCTACAGCTGTCAATCTGTCCTAGGTTTCCATGTCTCTGGGTTTTAGTTTGCTCATTACTTTACTTCATTCATTCATTAAATTCCAGTTATAACTGAGATCATATGATGCTTGTCTTTCACTGACTGGCTTATTTCACTTAGCATAATAGTCTCCAGTTCCATCCATGCTGTCACAAAAAGTAAGAATTCCTTCTTTTTTCTGCTGCATAGTATTCCATTGTGGGAATATACCAGACTTCTTTTAATCCACTCACTTACCGATTGGCCCTTAGGCTGTTCCTAATACTTGGCTATTGTAAATACTACTGCTATGAATATAGGGGTGCATAAGTCCTTTTGAATTGGTGTTTCAGGATTCTTAGGGTATATTCCCAGCGGTGGAACTGATTTGAGGGAGAGAGGGAGTAGGAGAGAAAGAGAGAGAGAGAGAGAAACATCAATGTGAGAAAGAAACATTGATTGGTTGCTTTCCATAGGTGCCCCAACTGGGATCAAACATGCAACCTAGGTGTGTGCCCTGGCCAGGAATTGAACCCCCAAACTTTTTGTGTATGAGACAATGCTCCAACCAACTGAGCCACCTGAACATGGCTGTAACTATCAGTTTGTACTTCTCAATCCCTTTACCATTTTTACCCAGTCTCAGTCCTCTCCCTTCTGAAATGAAGTCTTTTTTTTTATTAGACTCTCCTTGATTTTGTCCATTTGGAAGATAGAACTTGCTTCTTAAAAACATTATTGCATATAATAAGGAACATCTTGACTTATGAACAAGTTTGACTCAATACTTTTTTTTCCTTTCTGCCTGACAAGACATTTTAACCAAAGATTGTTAGAAAGAGGCAACTGAAGTTTGCTTTATTTGCCTGTCTTCTGAAACACAAATATTTCTATGTGAAATGCCACCTGGAGACAGTGGCCATGGCCCATGAATTTAATTACTAACCTTTAATTCATAGCTGGCAAAATCAGCTCTTGAAGCATCGAAGCTAATCAGGCTTCTCTGACAATGCTAATCAATTGTTCAGCAGTCTACCTTTGCCTTAATTACTTCTGCACTACATTACATTTTCAAAATGTCAAGAATCCTCTTCTAGAAAAGCAATAAATCATTCCTACATGGTGTTAGTAGAGAACCTGTTATTCCCTAACAGCTGACCTTGGCTGCATTAGTTGAAATTGATCGCTTACTACAGTGGTACAACATTATAAAGAAAGGAGATGCAATGAGAATCATAGCACACAAAAAAATAAGGAGGCTTTTCAGCACATTCTTTTTCACTTGAAATGAACCAGGTGCTGTCAGGCACTGTTTTAAGGACTTGTGTGTCCATGATAGCATTTTCTGAAACAGATTAGCTCTGAGGCTTCTTACACCTCTGAATTTCTGTGATCTAAACACTATAAAACCTCCATCTAATCAGAAATTCACTTAATCGTTTGCTGTAGATTCAAATCTCAAAAATTGCTGATCTTTCCCTGATATGTTTCTCCAAATTAAAAAATTCATCCACAAACACTTCTCAGAAAATCAGGAGTAAAACAAAAGAAGAAAGAAGAATCTCAGCACAGTGCTGAGATTCAGTAGCAGGTCTAGAGTTGGACCTGAGTTTGAAAGCTGATAGTAGCAGAAATTTAACCTCTGTAAGCCTCATTTTGCTCATTTGTGCTCTGGATAGAATAGTGGGTTAATGCCACTAGAGCACTGGTTCTCAACCAAAGGGACTTTTGCTCCCAAAGGGACATTTTGCAGTCTCTAGAGAAAATTTTGGTGTCACACTCAGGGAAGGGTGCATCAAGTGAGTAGAGGCCAGGGATGATGCTAAATATTTTACACTGCACAGGACAACCCTCATTACAAGGAATTATACAACCCAAAGTGTCAACTGTAGGAGTGAGAAACTGTGCTCTAGAGCAATTAGCACAACTCTTATACATAGGAAATAGTCGCTGAATCATTTTGGTTTGTTTGGTTTAAGTAAAGCTACTGTCATCACAAATACAAATTTCCTTTTCTCTCATTAATCATTAAATGCAATAAATATTCTACATGTAGCTAATATTGAAATTATTTTTAGTAAATATAATGTTTTCTTTCTTTCTACTACTATTTGATTCCTCTGAATGATCTCTTCTCAAAATAGTGATTGATTCTCAGTTAAAAATTGTCCACCATGAATAAACATATGAATCAGCTTTTAAAATCTCATTTAGTCTTTCAAGGGTAAATTTTTCTTTAATTCATAGACTCTTGGAGGTAAATCACTGGATGATAAAAATCTTAGATTTCATTGGGTGTAATCTAGCACATGAAACGGAACTTGGTTGACTTTAAAATAATTATTCTATTATAACAGATCAATAGCTGTATTTGTTGACTCTTTAGCTTAGTGGGTCTCACACTTAGGTTGGAAACTAGAGAAGCCAGAGTGTCCCTGGGTTCCGCTGTTCAATTGGCTTTCCCTTGTCACTGTCAGTGAAACTAGCAGGGGTATCATGCAGGTTTGCATTCACCATACCTTCTCTGTTCTGCTTTGCATTGCACAAGCTTGCTTCTGCTCACAATATTCTCCAGACTCCCTCCCAACTGGCCTCTGGCTACATTAGCACATGATAGGTACTGACAAGAGAGAAAACAAGAGAAAGGAGGACACCAGAATCAATCTCTCTCTCTCTCTCTCTCTCTCTCTCTCTCTCTCTCTCTCTCTGTCTCATCCAAAAATCATCTCCTCCATGGTCCCTTCTCCAGCTAGGTTGTTTCTTGGCTTCTGATAACAAACACCTCCTCACTTTGTCCTTTGGCCCTAGGGATGGTAGTGTCTTCCACATTTACTGATCTCTGGGTTGTCTTACCATCCTACTTTAAGATTTTCCAACATCTTTTTTTCAACATCTTTTTTATAAACTAATAATTTTTTTCCATGCTAAACGTTCTTCATTGTGTTTGTACCATGTGCTTCATTATTCTAGCCTAGTACCAAATAGATTATTTTAATGAGGTTAAGAACACACCTAAAATGTGCCCAGCTCTGTACTAGGTACTTCATGTAGTTACTTCCTTTAATCCTTAAATAATCTCAAAGGTAGAAATTACAATCCCTGTTTTACAGATGAGACATGGCAGGGCCAGGAAAGTATAGGCCACAGTCACAGAAGAAGGAAGTGGGCAAGTAGCTGTTGGTAGCATAGACTGTGGAACTATGTATCTAGGTTCAAGTCCCAGTTCTGCCACTTTCCAGGTGGATGACTGTGGATAATTTACTTGACCTCTTTGGTTTTTTATTTGCAAAATGGAATTAATTACAGTTAGTTTTTTAAAACCCAACCTACTGACCACAAATCCTCTATACCTGCCCCAGCTATTCTAACCTCTCTAGATTTGCTTCTCAAAGTGGGGTCTGCAGATGTCTTAGGTGGGTTTCCTGGAAGCATTGCTGAAGGTGGGTTTCTATGGAAGTGTAGGGCAATGCTCTCTGAAGAAACACTTAAGGAAGAGAGAGAAGCAGGTGTGAATGAGAAAGGAGCCCCATCCTAAACCTGACAAGTTCAGGGGAGGCTAGCATTGTGAACCCTACAAACTGAGAGACCAAAAATAACCACATATGCTAGTCTGGATATCAAAATTTCTAACTAAAAGTAGGTCATCATGAGTAGTCATATCCTAGGCCTGTAGCTTCCTTGACAAAGGTCAGTGTTTATCCTAAGTGAGCCTGTCTATTGCCTTTTTGCATCTAAGGTAACATATGTTTGAAATGTCAGAGTAATTTCCTTTCCCATACCCCTCAGGTCACACCCACATACCAGGCAGAGAACATAGAATCCCTCATTGTTACCTTGTTCCTTGAATACTATCTCTATGTGCCATAAATTTTAATTATGAACTATCCTATATAAAAGACATATTTGTCTCTGTTTTACTTTTTTATCCAGTCCCAGAGATTTCCCTGATTTGCTTTCTCCTGCTTCTTAGTCTGCCACCAGTGGATTTCATGGAATCCCCTCCTGCTGCCCACATCTCCTCCTTTGATTTTAATGTGTAAAATAAGCTGCAAAACTGCTGCCACTCTTAACTGAGGAGACCACATACAGATGAGGAAATTGAAGTCCAGAAATATTAACTAAATTGCTTACGGTGATGCAGTCCTGACTTAACTTTCTGGGTCCTGACTCAGACCCAGAACTGTCTTGAAGGGACTGATTTACTAGGTTGCCTTTCCAATTTAGCTTGAATTGATAATAGAACTTTGGGAGCCAGTCAAACCAGAATTTTGAGTGTGAGTTTAACTTTAGAAGCCAAAGTAACAGACACAATGCCAAATCTGGAAGAAAGGGGGAGAATAATTCATGAAAAACTAAATCAAGAATTAGAAATTGTACTAGAGTAGAAATAGGATATAATCCAGAGATGAGGGTGACATTCAAACTCATGGATATTCTCCAAGCTCATATATATGTAGTATTATGTATATTGGCTAGCTGAAATACAAACTACCAAATAGTCAACCAAAGAACTAAGGAGAGAGCTGAGACTGGAATCTAGCTTTCCAAAATTAGAAGAAATAGTTAATTCCAAGACAAATATTATGGACTTTATGTTTGCAAATCTTACTGGTCAAGCTCTTTTTTTTAAATTTTCATGGGCTCTCATTAGATTATTTCACATGAATGCCTAATTCTTGAGTAAGAAGGGATTTAAACAGACTTTTACATAAAGAAAAACAGATGAACCTAAGGAAAATAAACATTAAAATAGGAATATACATTTACAATATGACCCAGCAATTACTCCCCCGAACAATTACACCCCCCAAGTATTTACGCCACAGAAATGTTCATTTTCTGACACAGAAAGGGGTAAGGATATGGTTTCAGCTAAAGACTGGCTTCAGCCTTATCCCATTCTGCTGAGGAGCTCTGAAGCAGAAGTTACACCCAGAGTTTGTCTCACCTTTTGTTCCTCCATATCTGTGAGTCACTGGACACCTTACTGCAGAGAATAAGGGTAGGCAGATGTAAACAACAGCACAGGGGGGAATCCTTTAGAGACTTTAACACTAAAACAGGGACCAGATACATTGAAAAGAAATGCACAGGACTTGTGGGAGTCACCTCCAGTGGGATGACCCACTGGAAGGTCAGCAGCATTGGCATCTTCTGCAAGCTTGTTGGAAAGACAACTGCAGGACCCATCTCAGACCTTCTGGATCAGAACCTGTAATTAACCAAGACCCTGGGTGATTGCACATTCAAGATCGAGAAGCCCTATTTTAAAGATTTTGAGTGTGTGTGAATGTGTGTGGGTATGAATGAAAGACTTCAATATTACTACCAATTCAAAAAGCATTTCTATCAGAAAGTTTAAAGTCTTGTTTTTTCTAGTATTATAGTACTTGGTAAACCAAAACTCCAGTGTTCCTTTTAACAAAATGAATGAGGAGGCAAAAAGTATTGTGTCTTAAAAACCACAAATAGGAAAACAAGAAGCAGATGACTAGCTATAATAGCTCATGGCTAACTTTGCAGTTTTTCTAGATAGTCTTGAGGGGCTCACTGGCCCATGTGAATTGGACATGCCATGTGTCAGCAAAGCACATGCCCTACAGGGCCTGACTCTCATCTAGCTTTAGAGCAGCTGTCCATGAGCTTCACAAAAATTTGTATTCATTTTATAGGAGACAAAACTCCCCCTGACATGAGGCCAACTAAGCCGCAAAATGACATGGAAAGAGAGATCCAGTTTGGAGTGGTGATCCATAGAATTTTACAGATAAAGTGGGTGGCCAATATTTTGGATCATAATGTTTCTGAGGTCTGACTTGGGTATTTAGAGTGTACTAAAAAAGATAAATTTGTAAGCCCTCAGTACTTCTTGCCAGGGCTTCATAATTCAATAAGAATTTAGTGGAAAGAGTGTTTGTCCAATTCTCACCTTCTAATCACCCAGAATGCTTCCACACATCTTTTTAATTGCTCTAAGCATTTATTAGCAAATATTAGTGCGCCAAAAAGGGAACAAAAGATCACTAATACTCCACACAGTTTCACAAGACACATTTCAAGACAGAAGTGACTAAGGATCAATAATAGCCCAGGGTCTTGGTGGATGCATTCCTGCTGGGGGGGTGGGGGATGGACTTCTAATTCCTAGTGGATGAGGTCTCATTCCTACAGGAACCATGCCTATTGGTGTTCCTCAGGCAGGTGGTCTTATACCAGGTGTAGGAGCCATAATAACTGGAGAAGGGGGTTGCCCTGCCTATGGGTGTGGAGGTAGTCCCCAGACCTAGTGGGTACTGAAATGGGGCTCCAGCCATGCTGGCAATGGCAACAACTGTGGCAGCTGTGACAGTGCCTTGTTCCTTTGGAGTCATTACCTGCTGGGAGGGTCCTCCTACCCCTCGGACAGGACCTGCTAATCTTGCAGGAGCCTATGGAATTGGAACACCAGCTGATACTCCTCTGCCAGCAGCCCTGCCAACCCCAGGACTTCCTGCACCTCTGCAAGTGGCATTCGAGCAATGCCGATATTTTGTGGGGGGAGGTCCCTCCACAGTCATGGAAACTAAGTTCTCCCCGCACAGCAACACCAGACCCCAGATCCACTTTTCTTTACACTCTGGCTGCTTCCCATTCTTTGGCTTATCTTCCTGAACTCATCACAATCACAGAAGATGACTTTCATACACTTATCAAAAGGTTTAAAGCTGCTGACGAAGATCCAGCTGTCTTGCAGGGTGCACCTCATTCTTAAATGGATGTGCTGCAGCACCTTACCTCTCTTTCCCACAGACATGATGGTTGCTTCACCAAATCCAAAGACCACAGTAAAGTTTCAGAATCCTTAAGAACTAAGGGAAGGCTACAGATAAAGATAGTATGCAGGTTCTGCTACAAACAATACAAGCTGAGGGGAAAGCTTCAAGTAGGCCTGGGATGTTCCAATACTGCTCTCACCACTTGGTGTCTCAGCTAAGAAAGCCTGCCTCAGTTCCACATGGAACTCCACCACAGGTACTTTCTGCTGCAGAGATCGCCTTGGGTACACCTGACATTCTTGGGGGCTCGGGGAACCTATCCTCTTACACGTGACCAGGACGTCCACCTCTGGTGTGGGCTCTTGCGCAGTCAGCTCAGCTTAAGAGGTCCCTGCCTGGCCCGCTCCTCAGCACCTCTGGCCACTCCTAAGACCACAACATCAGACATCTCTGGTGGCTGCCGTGCTCTGCCACATTCATACTTTTCTTTACTGTGCGCTTTTTGAAAACCAGGAGTGCATGTGTGGAAGAGGTACTAAGTGCTCATTCATGCCCATTTCTCATCTCCTTCCCGGATACATGGTTTAGATGGAGTCATATGATTAACTCTAGGCAATGAAATATGAGTAGAAATAATGCATAATAAAATTTCCAGGTGGAAGTGTTTATTAGTTGGTATGAAAATCCTCACTCTCTTTTTTGCTGATGTGGTGATTTAACACCACCTGTTGATATGGTAGTGGTTCAAGTTGAAGAAAGTCTGGTTTTCTAGTTCACTACACAGGTACCCTACCCACTTACCTGTATTTGATTTCACATGAATTTGTTTGCTGAACCACCGAGTTTCTGGAGTTTGTCTTTTGTAGAATTTTACAATTACCCCAATTAATACAACATAAGCAATCAATACCATGGAAGTATGGGAGCTAAAATATTAACATAGTTTAAGATAAATTAACTTGGAGTCAGGAGACCCAGATTCAAGGCTGGACTCCAACACTTACTAGGTGTGTGAGATTAGTAAAATCATTAACTATCTCTAGTATTAAGTAAAATTAGATTGAGCTACCTAATCTCTAAGATCCTTTTTATCAGCTCCAGCATTCTATAATTCTTTGAAGGCCATCACATATTTTCTCTTGTTAGTGTGAAGCTCCTCCCTTCCCCACATATTATATCTTACCTAATTATGATAAACTCATATAAATCCTAGAACACACACTATGCGAATCCTACAAAGATGTTCTTTATAAAGAATCATGGAATCAGTCCATGCCTATAAAAATACACTATTTTGTGTGAAGCAAGTTCTGTCATACATAAGCAATATTTACAGGACCGTGCCTGATTTAGTCATCTGCCTAATTCACAACTGAGTCTTTCAAAGAAGCCATCATTGTCATATTGAGGGCTCTGCCCCCAAAAAAATCAGTCCTGTGAAACTGAACTGTTTTTGTTACCACTAAATAGATAGTTTTCCACCTGGGTTTAACCTCAGTCTAATAATATCCATCTGGAATACTGGAGACCAAGGCATATTGCAGCTGAAAATTTTATTCTCTCTGTAATATCAGGAGTTATTTTGACCCTTTGGGGCTGTGGGTTGCCACTTAGTAAATTACATATGTGTGGATTATTTGGGGGGCTATCGAGTTTCTCTTTTATTGTTATTGCTATGACATCCAGTCTCCTCTTTCCACATGTGTACTCACTGCCTTTTCTTTCTGCTCTTGCCTCTGACATGTCAGATTTCAAGCTACAAAACAGGTTGCAGTAGACAGTAGTAGTTTCCACTCTCCTTTGAAAAAGAAGGCACAAACTCTCGACATTTGAAGTGAAAACCCCTCTGAATATTGATCTGAGTAAAAAGATCAGGGGACTGGAGTAGGGCAAGGGAGAAAATTGGGGTGGGAAAGGGCACATAAGGAAGAAGTACAATGATTATTTCAGGTGGTGCGTTGTTGTCTGTGAAAAGAATATATACTCCCAACCCAGGCCATCTCTTCAGACTTCCGAAAACAGGATAAATTTTCTTTCTCACTGCCTGTCTGTTTATGTATTATCCTCTCTAGGGCTGCTCCAGCTGCTGCCCCTTTCACCCCTGCCGCTCCAAGATTAATTGTGTTGGGCCTGCTGTTTCTGTTAGGCACAGTTTCCAAGGGAAAGTCCTTTGGTCACAGGCTTCTCCGGCTTCACTGCTCAAATGCATATTCAGTAACATCAGAGGACAAACCACTTCCATCTACAAGGAAATGCAGCAGCAACTGTAGGGCAGACAAAAAATAGATTTTTCTCATTTTTTTTTCACAGTAGGTGAAATTTGTGAGGAAAGTAGGAGGCAGCATAAAATACTGGTGGAGAATAGAAACAGACTCAAAGATACAGAGAACAGACTGGTGGTTGCCAGAAGGGAAGGGTTCGGGGGCTGGGTGAAAAGGGGGAAGGGATTAAGAAGTCCAAATTGGTAGTTACAGAATAGTCACAGGGATATAAATTACTTCAGAGGGAATGTAGTCAATAATATTGTAATAACTATGTATGGAGCCAAGTGGATACTGGAAATAGCTGGAGGACCACTTTGTAAAGTACATGATTGCCTAACCACTATGCCATACACCTGAAACTAATACAGAAAAATATTGAATATAAGCTGTTTTTGAAAAAAATACTGGTGGGATGTCTGGGATAGGGGTTGTCCTTTTGTTTTTGTATTTTTTGTATTTCAAAATTGGCTTGAGAACCTAGGTGCTTCTGTGTTGTTTTTTCTCAAGCATAGAAAAATAATGATAATAACTACTAATGTAAAATTAAACATTTTTCCCTACTAAGTCATACTAAAGGAACATTACTCAAACTTTAGTTGTATGTCTTGCAGTAAGTTATTCTCATATACTCTCTGAGTTCCTTACAAAGAATTATAACATCTATTAAATCATTAGAACTAAAGTTTAATCTTTTTTCTTTTTCTTTATCTTCAAGCATACATTTTTCCTGATTCCTTCTTTTCCCATATTCAAATGACTTTGAAATTATTTTTCTATCCCTGCTTCTTTCTACTGCTGCTCATCTCCTAATCTGAGTTTGCAGTCTTCCCATTCTATCTGGGAACATCTCAGTTTCTCTCTTCTTTGAAATAAATTGCTTTGTTCTGCCTTCCTTATACAGGAATATAACCCTACTTCCCAATTCTTTATTTTTTTTACCTTTTTATTTCCCATGTCTATCATGATCTGAATCAATTCTACTTGCTTTTACTCACTGGCAGTTGGTACCAAGAGTTACAAAAAATATATAGAATAACAAGTATTCAGTTTGTTTCCTAGGAAATTAAAAAGTATATTTCTTGTTAGGGTCATATTTCCCCCATGCCTTGGTAGCATTGGGGAAGACGAATGTCATTCCATGAAACTATACTCACCATGATCTTATTCTTGGTAAAATATTGCAAATTTCACTTGATGGTAGATTAAAGATAGCCAAAATCGTTTGATAACTCTCCTATCTATAAAGTGGAAGAAGTTCCTCTCTCTTGTGCCTGGGTGGGTTCTGTGACTGCTTTGAAAGTTTGGCTATGCCAGATTGAGGGGCCAGCTGAACAGACTGGCAGCTCTTCATGTTCTCTCTTGGAACACTCACTCTTGGAGCTCAAGTCACCATGAAAAAGTCCAACTAGCCTTAACCATGTTTGAGAAGCCACATGTAGGACTTGTTTGCAATAGTCCCAGCTAAGCTCAGCCTTCTAGCCCATTTCCAGGCACAAAAACTGAAGCCAGCATGGACTTCCAGACCAGTGTGCCTATCAGCCAGTACCATGAAGTGACCTCAGTCAATGTCCTGAGGAACAGTAGAACCAGCCCATCAAAACATCCCAAGTTCCTGACCCCTGCAATTCTGTAGTATAATAGAATGGTTGTTGTTTTGAGACTTTATGTTTAGAGTGATTTGTCATACAGCAGTTCATAACTGGAATGTCCTTGATGCTGCTACACTTTACCATGGGCTGGTGGGCCTGGAGGGACTGTCAAACAAGATATAGTTCCTCCCTTGGGCTAACTTAGAGCCAGAGAAGCAGCTGACTCTTGGTCACTTATTTCCTCTTGGTCACTTGAGCCAAGGGATAATAGTATGCTGCTTAGTGTGAAACCACTCTACATAATCGGAACCTTAGTTCAAAAATTCAATGTGCAAAAAATTTAAATTTCTAATTTTTCCCAAGCACCTTCTGCTTTAATGCCCACCATATGTGTTATCAGAGAACCTTCCTTTTTCCTGGAATCAGTGAGCTATAGCCTTTGGGCTGCCTGTTTTCATATGTCCTGAAAGCTTAGACTGTTTTTGACATCTTTAAAAGGCTGTTTTAAAAAGCACCAAAAAGAGAACATGCAACAGAGACAAAACATGGCCTGCAAAGTCTAAACTATTAGGTGTCTGAACATTTACAGAAAAAGTTTGCCAACCTTTAGTAAAGGCTAGGGTTAGGGGAGCATATAATCTTCAGCTGTCCATCTTTTTTTTGTGTTTCAACCTCTCAGCTATTTACCCTCCTGCCTAGATAACAGGCACAAATGGACATGCAATATGCCCTTTCCCATCTACAAGTTTCCTTGGGTCTTGCAGTTCCCTCTGTTGCTGCCCACAAGAGCAATCATCTAGCTCCTTCTGCTCCACACACGGGAAACTCTTGGATAAAGCCCTCTGCCTCTCAGTCCTTCTCAGGCCACAGATATTATTCCCAGAAACCCTATGCAGATACATCACACACTCCCCACCTAGACACTGCATTTCTTTTTTAGAATATGCTGTCAATACCATGTCCTGGCTGGGAAAGGGGTTTGGGTCTCCTCTACTCATACATCCTTCATCCTATCTACCAGTCCTCTTTTTCCCCTGGACTCACTCCCAGATAAGAAAGTGAAGAGGTTCAGAATGCATTCATTATTTATTAGGACTCAATCAAGTGGCAGGCATTTTGCTAGACACTTCAGATATACCAGAAAGAAAACAAAGATCCCTTTCATAAATCTAAAAGGAGGCAGATAATAAACAATATAAAAAATGAGTAACTAAAGCATCTGTATACTAAAAGTGTAATAGGTAAAGAACAAAAAAAAAAAAACAGAGTAAGAGCAATAGGTTGGGGATAGCAACTCTCAGACAGGCCTTATTGAGGATGTGATTTTGAATAAAAACCTGGAGGAGGAGAGTGAATCAGCCATGTAGATATCCAGGACAATAGTATCCAATGTACTGAAGACAATGCTATGCTGACATATTCAGTCAACAAGAAAGAGCCTAGTAGAAATGGAAAGTGTGATCAGATTGGGAGCAGATGTGTGTAATGTCTTATAACCCTTGCTAAGGACTTTTTGGCTTTGTTAGGAAGTAACCTGGAAGTAGCATTTGCAGGGTTTTGAGCAGAGGAGTTGGCCTGATCTGGCATAGGTCACAACAGGAATCACTTTGAGACAGGGGCAGGTGGGGGTGGGAAAAGTGAAGAGAAGAAGCAGGTACACCTGTTGGGAAGCTGTCAAAATAATCTAAGCAAGGCATTCAGACTCAAAACGACTGCAATAGAAATGGTAAGAAGTGTTAAACCTCACAATTTCCAAGATTCCATTATTTCCCCTTCAAAGTTTTCCTCTTTTCTCAGCTCTAATATTATTTAATAGATTGAAAGTATAATTTCTTGCTTTTTAATGATCATGTAGTCTCTAATATCTGTGGACTAGGCCCTGAATTGTTGTCCCATCCCTCAAGGCTTTGGAAAGAACTACCTTTTCTTCTGCCTTCCAAGGAACATACGCCTTCCCTGCAGCTATGAGCCCAGAATAGCCTCACTCCAACTTGATCAATGAAAGAAAAGGACAATGGCAAAGGCAAAACTGTTGCACTCATCCTGAACTCTGACATCTGATTTGTAAGCCCATGGACTGCAGGGCTTTCCCTCTGAGTTTGAGTTGAGTCACACAGCAAACCAGTGACTGCCCTCAGGCTAAAAGCCATAAAAAATAGGAACTTCATCAAGTCTCATTCTCATTTTTACCAAGTGTCAACACTCCTACAGTTACCTGCTTTCTTCTTGTTCTTGCATCCCTTTACACAGTAGTTTTCTTTGGTTTGTTCAGAGTTTAGAGTTGCTATTTCCTATTGGGAACCATTCTACCTGGTTTCGGGAGTTGTAACCCCCCACCCCTGACTAAGGCTGACTGAGCGACCATTGGACTATAAGCCACTAAGGAGACAAATCTTATCTCCCTGCCAGGAGCGCTGCTTCTGCTCCATCCATAACTGGCCCCCAATGCTTGGTCAGTTACCCAATGATGGGTACAATTCCCTCAAGGGAGGGGTCCCCTAAAACAGGCATGACCACTTGGAAGGCCCTCAAGGAAGGACTCAGTAAAGAGGGGGTGATGGACCCTCGCCCCCTGGCTATCCTGACATAGCCTGAGTCCTCAATCCATCTGAGAGAAGTTTTCCTTACCTCTGGCTTCCTGATCTTAATCCACTTAAGCCTGAAAATATGACAGAGGGCGGTGCAGCCATGTGCTGGCTAGAGCAGGTTCCCTGGGTAGTCGGGTACAAGAATTCGTAAAGTCCTGTGAAACTTGCTTTGCTAAGAGTGCTTTCATTTAAATGATAAGGGTCCGAGGAGGAAATGAGTTTGTCTCCCAAAGTTTTGTAACCCCTTAGCTGACAGACCCTGACTCAATTAAACCCTCAGAGTTCTTTGAAATGTTATCCATTGTTTGATCCTTGCCACCTGACATTGATTGATGAGCTTTACCTGTATTCCTGTGTATTATGAAACTAATAAAAACCATTGAGGAAGGGGCTCTTGGTCCTTCTCCTTTGAGAGATTGGCCACCTCTCCTCCCCAAGCAGATCATGTCTTGGTAGACTTATTCTCATCCATGGCAGATGGATGGGGCTCTGCGGGTGAAGCCCCACCACAATTTCCAAGAAGGTTAGCAGAATAAGAATTACTCAAATATTACCAAAAGTGAAACCCCACCACTGTTTTTATGTCTTCAGTTATTCCTCTCTTCCTTTTGTTCAAGAGCACACTGCAGGGCTGTATTTCTATGTCAAGGGCTTTGCTACTCAGTGTGTGATTCCTGGACCAGTAACATTGACCTCACCTGGTATAGAAATGCACACTCTCAGGCCCTACCCAAGCTCTATGTAACCAGAATCTGTACCATAACAATATCCCAGGTGATTCATATGTACATTAAATTTGATAAGCACTGGCATAGAGCACACTGAGGGCCTATCATGGGTACTTGGCAAATGCTACCTGAAAGAGTAAATAAATAAATTGGTCAGCTGAATACTTAATACTAAGTGGGTATATTTGCACTGAGAAACCATTTTCCTCTCTGATTTTAATATCGAAATGTGCTTGGAAAATATTTTCCTCCTAAGAAAACTTCCTAAACTAGTGAAAGATTTGGTTGGTGAATATGCATTTGAACAGTGAAGCAGAGATATTTTAAAGCTCCATCAAAAAATGGAAAGTATGATAAATGTCAGTCATTGAATTTGTAGGAGAACCAGCATCATGTGTGGTGTAATTGATATGAGAAACTTTATGAATCAAATCTCATGTATTTTTTAAAAAGATTTTCCCCCATCTTCTAGGCAGTAAGATGTAAATCACCCTGAAAAAAACCCCTCCCACCCAATCCATGCATAAATTCCTCTAGATACAAGCACTCTTATTCATTGGCAAGCAAAGCTGATGATAATTATGGGCCCTGGATAAGCAGATTCTGCCATAAAAATATTTCTGATAAATGTTTATAATTTAGAAAGCTACAAAATAACTTTCAAATATAGAACATAAAAAACTTGACACAAACAACATAAATGTGTTCCCTTTACATTTAAAAATAATTCTACCAGATGAAAAATTTTCCACTCTTCATCAGTTAATGGTAACTCTTGATGTAATTTTATAGATGGCATTCTTTAAAGGCAAATCATAATTTCAAAGCATGCATGTGTAAAACAATGCTATGGAGGTGTAGATAGACATGCTTTGTCTTCTCAAACAACCATAGAAAGAATTACAACCATATATCAAAACTAAACACCCAGAACCATCAGAAAATTGACCTGTGTGGAAGTCCAACAACCAAGAATTTAAAGAAGCCACATTCATCCACATGTAGGAGGGGCAGAGTCACAGAGATGGGAGGAGAGGTGGTGGTGGCAGTGGAAAAGACAGCCCCACATTAACGTGGGGTGGATAAAATTGTGAGAGATATCTTAGGAGTGAGTGATCCCAGCTCTAGGCCAGACTACACAGCTCAGGGATCCAGCAACAGAAAGATAAATCCCTGGCTACCTCTGGCTGTAAAACCAGTAGGGGTTTGGGTGGGGGAAGAAACAGCTGCAATTTCACTACTTAATGGGCTGTGTTGGGCAGCAGAAGAAACTGCCAGGTTTTCTCCACATGAAGGGCCTGCATGGACTTAGAATATATGCAAACACACCTATTCTGGGTTTCACCACCAGGGGAGCAGATACTGGAAGTGGGTGAAGTGACTAGAAAGGGGGCAAGTGCCTGTTAAACCCCCAGAAGACAGGCAGTGGCATTGTCCCCTGTCCAAGTTTTCCCCCCACACAGAGCCACAGCAGTGAAATAGGTTGCCCTACCCTGGTATTTACCTAAGGCTCCCCCGCACACACAATTTACAAGTGCCTTTTCCACAATAGGCCATGCTACTAAGGCCAATAGTAAAAGCAGCTATACCTAATACAGGGAAACAAACACTAAGATGCTGCCAATTGAAGAGGCAAAAAAATATAGCCCAAATTAAAAAGTAGATCAAAACCCCAGAAAAAGAACTCAACGAAATGTAAATAGCCAACTTATCAGATGCAGAATTCAAAACACTGGTGATCCAAATGCTTGGAGACCTCATTGAGTATGGCAAAATCATAAAGGAAGAAATGAAGGATACACTAAGGGAAATAAAGAAAAATCTACAGGGAACCAACAGTAAAGGGAAGGAAGCTGGGATTCAAACCAATGATTTAAAACATAAGGAAGAAATAAACATTCATCCAGAACAGAAAGAAGAATCAAGAATTCAAAAAAAAACAAGGAGAGGCTTAGGAACCTCTGGGACATCTCCAAATGTGCCAACATCTGAATCATAGGGGTGCCAGAAGCAGAAGAGGAAGAGCAGAAAATTGAAAACTTCTTTGAAAAATAATGAAAGACTTTCATTATTAAAAAATAATAAAAAAAAACTTTCATAATTTAATGAAGAAAACAGACATACAAGTCCAGGAAGCACAGAGAGTTCAAAACAAGCTGGACCCAAAGAGGACCACACCAAGACACATCCTAATTAAAATGCCAAAGGTTAAAGATAAAGACAGAATCTTAAAAGCAGCAAGAGAAAAGCAGATAGTTACCTACAGAGGAGTTTCCATTAGGCTGTCAGCTGATTTCTCAAAAGAAACTTTGCAGGCAAGAAGAAACTGTCAAGAAGTATTCAAAGCGATGAAAAGCAAGGACTTACAACCTAGATTACTCTATCCAACAAAGCTATCATTTAAAATGGAAGGGTAGATAAAGTGCTTCCCAGACAAGCAAAAGCTAAAGGAGTTCATCATCACCAAGCCACTATTACATGAAATTAATCAAGGGACTTATTTAAGAAAAAGAAGGTCAAAACCATGAACATTAAAAAGTCAACAAATTCATAATTATCAACAACTGAATCTTTAAAAAAAAAAAAAACTAGGCAAACAACCAGAACAGGAACAGAATCATAGGTATGGAGATCATTTGGAGGGCTAGAAGGGGAAAGGGGAGAATGGGGGAAATGGTGCAGTGATTAATAAACATAAATTGGTAGGACTAAATAGACAGGGGGATGTTAAGAATAGCATAGGAAATGGGTAAGTCAAAGATCTTATGTGCACGACCCATGGACATGAACTAAGGAGGCAGCTTGCTGGAGGGAAGGGGGGTACTGGGTGGAGGGGGCAAAGGGGGGAAAATTGGTGTAATTGTAATAGCATAATCAATAAAATATACAAAAAAGAAAAACAATACTAGTGAACAGAAGTTCTGTCAAATAGCAAAAAGTTGCAAATAAAGCAGGAAAAATCATAAAGAAGAATTTTTAATACATACACAGAAAAGCAACAAAAACATGCTTGTGCACCTGTACCATGATAGTTATTCTGTCCACAGACACTAAAATATATCAAAATTCTTACCCATAATGAAATTAGTTAGTCTAACATTTTTCCTCTTTCCAAGTGATCAGTAATTCCTATTACCACATAGTAGGCAAAAGCTAAAATGTTTGTGGGGTTTTTTGCCTATTCTGGTCATGCAGTGTCATTAAATGAGTGCTGATTTGTGTAAATGACACTTCTTAATAAGAATGGAACAACACATTTAATAATAAACCCTTTTATTTTTATTATTTTTATTGATTTGAGAGAGGGGAAGGGAGAGAGAAACATCAACTTGTTCTACTTATTTATTCATTTATTTGGCTGCTTCTTCTATGTGCCCTGACCTGGGATCAAACCTGTAACTTTGGCATATTGGGATGATATTCTAAGCAACTGAGCTACCCAGCCAAAGCAATAATCAACCCTTGTTAAGAAGAAAAATGTCATTTTTATTTGAATGGCAAAATAAATTCCCTTCTTAATAAATAGATGGAGTAGCTATCAATATTTAAAATCAGCTAATAATTGGCAGCTATAAATTCTCAAATCAAGGGGGAAAGCAGAAATGGAATTACTAAAAAATGGAAAAATAAATGTCAATATTAAAAGAACATTTTTTTAGTTTTTAATTGATGTGGGCATTTAGACTGGCCAAAAATGTAAGTTATCTAATTGTCCTAATCTGGTGCAGGCTTCAGCAAGATCCCAGAGGACCAACAACAGTACTACTCTCCTTCCCCTGGCTTTTCAGTGAGATCATTGCTAATGGAGTTATGGATCCATTTCTATGGACTCTGCATTGAATAATCATTAGGAACATGAATTCTAGACCACACACACCTTGATTTAAATCCTGGCTCTACCATACACATTAGTGATATGACCTTTGGCAATTTAATTAACTCCTAAACCCCTGTTTTTTCATCTTTAGAAACAGGGGAATTATAATCTCCCTTATGTCATAGGACTGTTGAAAGAATTAAATGAGAAAATCCATGGAATGTTTTTCTTGTAGTGCTTGACAGAGAGTAACAATCTAAAATGGTTCCTGCTCCTCCTCTTTCTCCCCCTCTCCTTTCTTTCTGCTCTCGCCATAATGGACTTTTTCAGGCTGTAAAATCTGTTGGGTCTAAATTCTGTTGGGTGAGCGGTGCTAGCCAAGACTGAAATAGTTCATGTCTAGAGCAGCACTGTCTCACAGACTTCACTTAACGATGGGAATTTCTAACCTGTGTTGCCCAATATGGGAACCATTAACCACATGTGGCTAAGAGGCACTTGAAGGGTAGCTAGTGTAACAGAGGAGCTAAATTTTAAACCTTATTTAAATTTAATTAATTTAAACACAAATTAACTAGTCACAGTTGGTTAGTGGCTAGAATAGTGCAAATCTGGAGCAAGGATCACAAGCTCAGGTGCAGAGAGGTGACAAAAATGGGTGAAGTGAGTTGAGTCAATGAGAGAGCATGGTTGGACCCATGGAAATGACAGGACATCCCTTGTCTACAGGAATTAGCCAGTAGTAGACTCAGCCAGAACCTACCCAGTGCAGCTGGGTAGGTGTATGCCCGGCTCTTCTAATGTTTCAGGAGAAGTCAGAAATGCAAATTTTCATGCCATCTTCCTATTCTTTAAAGTATCAATTAATTCTAAAAATTTTGGAACACTTCAGACCAAACATGTGTACTAAACAGATATAGGACACACAACATCAGTAGGCAATCTCCAGTGTAAAGACCACCTCTAAAATCATGGGAAAGTCTCCAAATTAGACTGTCCAAAAGGAGAACAGGGAGCATCAACCTTGTTGCATACTAGGTCAGATTTGCAGGCAGTGTGACTTTTTGAGAACCCCATTCTTGGTGGCTGCCGTGCCTACGTCAAATCTTTAGAAGCTGCCTCAGTTTGGGGACTTCCATTCGATATGTTTATAAGATAAAATAAGGTATTTTCAGATGAACCTAGCAAAGGCATTAGTGTTTCCAGGTCCAGCTCATCCCCCACATTGGATATGCATTGGTGTAAGCATCTCCCCTAGAAAGGAGAGTGACAGGGACAGGAAGCAGGTCAGTCTTCACGTTCTAAACCAGGGGTGTCAAACTCATTTTCACGGGGAGCCACATCAGCCTTGAGGCTGGCTTCAAAGGGCCACATGTAATTTTAGGGCTGTATAAATGTAACTACTCCTTAACAGTTAAGCAAAAGCTTGGAGCTGCCACCAGGTATAAACAAGGTGCCAGGCCGGATGAAACAAGGTGGAGGGCTGGATTCAGCCTTTGGGCCTTGTGTTTGTCACCTGTGTTCTAAACCCTTAGCACTGTGGCAACCCCCAAATGATGAAAACATGAAGAAGATTCTATCCTGCTTGAACATGAAGCTTTCTGGAAACTGGTAACTCTGTGAAGCCACCGGAGTTTTCACCCAGTATATTTCTTCATGCACTCACTTACTAAACACATATTTGTTAAGCAACTCTCATGCCCATATCACCAGTGTCACCTCCCTGCCTGCCATTTGAGAGTGGAATGTAGGGTTAGCTTTCAGCCTGGTCTGTTGTGGGAGAGCTAGATGCAAAAGCAACAGCATGGGGTTAGGGGAATTACCTCAAAGGGAACTGGGATTCAGATTATCCACCACTGTCTGTGTGCCCTAAGCAAGAGAGTCTTCAATTCTCAGTACTTTATCGAAAAGTCAAGAAAATGACAGTGCTGTGGCAGACCCTTCTGCGTGGCGTGGGCCCAGCTCCCACTTGGAGATGCACAGGACCCACACCCACAGATAGGTTCTTTGGTGGGTAATCAGATTTGCAATATACTTAGTCTGTTTTGAAACCAGCTTTTTGCTGAAACCCCCTCACCCTGCAAGTACTTTGCAAAGACCAGTGTAAGGCTGCCTATTCATTTGCTAATGTTCTTCTTCTGTGATGTAATGAGGGGCATTGGCTCCTTTTGTTGTAACCAGGAGAGTGAGGAAGGGAACCATCTTGGAATGTAAGGAGATTTGATTAGAATAAAGGCCTGTCATGGTGGAGGCCGTGATTTTGGCTCCTCTTGAGAGAAAAGCCAGTCTATTGTCCTTATTCCTCCACCAGACTCGGTAGTCTGTGTGTTTGTTTTAATTCATCTATAATGACTCAGACACTGCTGGCCGGTGTCCGCTTCAGAGTACCTTCCTTATAAATTGGTGGGAGGATTAAACGAGAAAAGCTGTAAAGTGTTTAGCATAACTATAGCAAGCCCTCAATTAAAGAGAAAACCCCTCCCACACAACCAGAGGAGCATGCAATTGGGGTCAGCTGACTTTACTGAGACTTGCTTGTGCAGACTGATAATTAAAAGCAAGCTGGCTTTCAGTCAGTTGTATTATTGTTTGAAAATTCTCAACAGATACTGCCCTCTGTCATGATGTCTGCTCCCAGACCTGAACCACCACCGGCTCTGGAATTATCCCTCTGGAGGCCCGCTTCCTGAATATCTGTAATATTGGTTTTAGTCCTTCTTGAAATCACAGGTCAGTTGTGCACATACTGGTGAGTTGAAATAGACTTTGTGCAAGTATTGACTTCTATGATACAGGGTGACCAACTTGTACCCTTTTGCCCAGGACTTTTCCCATGGAAGTCCTATGTCCCCTCAGTCCTGTGCAACAGGGACAACTGGTTACACTGGACATGCCAGGCATTAAGTAAATACAGGGCAGAAGGTAAGCCAGGGTTTTAATACCAAGAGTCTATATGACTTGGTGTGATATAAGAGGAGAAAAAACTGCTCACTGAATGCACACTCATGCACAGACATGCACACTCATTTCAGAGCGTGGCTGCCATAGGCCTCGCCCAGAGCCCCTGCTTGTAGCATCACACAAATCTCTTTTCCACCCACTGATCACCACCCATTTACCCAGACTCATTTAACTGAGCCTGGAAGTACAGAGTCAGCTACCATCTTTTCCGCCCTTTCTTTTCTTCTGTGCTCTGATGTGCCTGCAAAGGGAATGTTCAACATGCTCTAAAGGAGGCCTGAGCCAAACTGATTATTGCATAATTGATTATAGGCCTTTGCATTCACATTCTAAGTAGATTATTGTATGCAGCAGGTGACAGGTGTTCAGAGAACATTACCCAAGCTGCCTTTTGCTGAGAACATCCTGAGTGAGACCAGCTGGGGCAAGGAGCCCAGAGGAAGTCCCCATGGTAATTTAATAGTTCACAGGGCTTTGGCTTTGTGAGGATTACAAGGAACAATTAGAGCAATACTGACCACCCACTTAAGAAGGGCCTTTGTGTTTTTTCCTGGATATTTCTACACTTATTATTTTGTTCCCAAGGCAATTGCTACAGGGTGACCAAGATGAAAACATTAAGTGTCTGTTGCCACTTAACAGGAGAAACAAACAGAAAACACTGAGTAAGCGAGAAGCCTGCTTTGAAACATCCATTTGAGGGTGTGCTGGTTTTGGGGCAGATTTGTACATGAGCAATTTTAAGGAAAATCGTAGAATGCAACTTTCAGCATTGGACACTGTGTTACAGAGCAACAGAAGGTCCGTTATTGTCCACCGCCTTATGGAAAGATGTCTCTCAAAGCCAGAGATTTGTGAAAAGGAAAGGAAATGTTTATTTAATGCTATACAGAGTTAAAGTAGCAACCTAACGCCTCCATTAAAATATCAAAGTCCTTTAGGATACCCACAGACACCCACAGTGCTTACTATCTCCCTCTGCCCTAATTCAGGGTACAGTAATCCGTAATTCAGGAGGAGAAGCACACGTCCGGTATCCAGGCTCTTGACACCGTTCAACTCTGTCATCGTCCAGGCAGGATCTCTAATTAATCCAAAGCCATGTGGCACCTTCTCATGGCCCACTGGCAAGAGTCCTTTCCCCCTTCTCCCAGGCAATCTCTCTTGCTCCCAGGCCACGCAGCCAAAGGGAGCACCCGAAAGCCGCGTGGTCTTTCTTCTACCAAAGCTGTGGGGAAGGGGTTCCCACTCTGGCAAAGCCTCGTAGCCCTCCCTCTTCACCAAAGCTGCAGGGGTCTGTACTCTGATGAAACCATGTGGAATCTCTCCCTCTGGCAAAGCTGCAAGAGGGTCTCCACTCAGGCAAAGCCAAGTGGCAATTCTCTGCTAAAGCCACATGGTGATTTTCCCTCATAGAGCTGTGGGTCCTGCACTCTGGTGAAACTGCATGGATCTCTCTAATGGCTGCCACGCCTGGGTTTAAATCCCCATGCCAATCCTCCTCTGCAGCCCCATTTCCGACTCCTCCTACAATCGGTTACACCTGCCAGCATTCCTGTATATTTCCAAGGTTATTGGGATGCCATCATGAGTCTGGGCAGGTGTCCCCATTTTCTGGAGCCAATCTTCCCCAAGCTCCCATGCAGGCGCTTTAACTTGGGGTTCCTCCCCCAGTCACATCCTGGGGGAAGTCCTTTCCATCCCCCTGGCTCAGAGCAGACCACAGCTGTTTAACATATCTATGAAACCAGTTAAAGGTTATAGATATGTTAAATGACCATTCTGGAGGTTATCTGCAAAACTGTTGCTATGCAAAACAACTCAGTGGCCCTGCTCCATTTGTGCCTTCCCCCAACTCACACCTGAGGAGGAAGGGGTGAGGACATCTTACATGTCTGTCTAATATTTCCTGGACACCGTGAGTTCTGGGCCCCATTCCAACTCCCTTTTTGGGGCCCCCCTCTTGGCTGCACCCTGTTACAGTTCCGTAACATTGTCTTTCAGTTTGATAATGTGTGTCAAACAGAGGCCATTGGAAATGACTGACAATATCTGAAGCAGTTCTAGAATCAGGCAGAAGTTCATCATCAGGGAACAACGCATGGTCAGTATGTCACAAATGTCTGTGGAATTGACCTCTGAAGCAATTCGTATCCAAATATGTACTCACAACCAGGCTTAGTCTACTATTTCTTACAAGAAAGGAACACTAGAGGTCAGTCTTAGCATTGAGAAAAAAAATGGAAAATTATAGCGTGACTGTAAGACAGACACATTTCTAAATAGCTTCTTAAAGAATGAGAAAGTCATTTTAAAATAACCTTCACATATTTTATCTAATTTATATTGTTAATGCAGCTCAGAAGTGGCAAAATCATCTAGATATACAGTATATGTATTTTACATTTTCATAGAGTGTATGGTAAAGATTATAACAGAAATTTGACTGTATTAAAATATTTTTAGTTAAAAATATCTAATATGATATTCTTTACCAATTTTGAGCCTAGATTAGGAGATAGGAAGTTGAAATCTAAATCTGAACAGATTAATTAAACTCTCTGCAAACATAAACCTCCAAATCCAGAGCAGGTTAAGTGTTCCAGCAGGGACTGGCTTGCCCTCCTGCTTCCCTAGAACCAGTTTTCCTCTCATAGTAATAGCTGTTGATGGACTGAGGTTCTGGACTTCTCAGTGTCTAGATAATCAGCCCTTTCCCAGTTGTTTGCTTACTACCAGATTTTTCTCTACCTGAACACTCTGTTTGATCTTGTATTACTCCACAATGAATTTTCTTCTCTCTATACTAATGACACCAACCAGCACCCCAGTGTCTCAGCCACTAACATGTTTTCTCTGCTTAAATCATGTCCACTTTCTTTCTCTGGACCAGAAGAATCTTTATGGTTAGTTCTGCTAAAGCTGAGGTAGCATGTTAAATTCACTCAAAGAAATTTCTCATTGTCTTCTAAAACAATTTCCTCAATAATCTCCCTTAAAGAAAAGGCATTCTCTCTTTTCTTAGGTACAGATCACAAAGAGAAACAAAGAATACTGTAAACAGAAATGTTAATTAGGGCAAGAAAATAATTAGCATAGGCCTGGCTGGGTGACTTGGTTGGAGTGTCATTTTGTGCACCAAAATGTTGCCAGTTCAATCCTTGGTTGGGGTACATTTGGGAAGCAACCAATTAATGTTTCTCTCTCTTTTCTCTCTCTCTTTCAGCAATAAAAGAACATAATTTCAGATGAGCATTAAAAACAAAAAAACTTTAAAACTTAGTATAATAATTACTTTAATTCCTCAGAAAGATGCCTTTAAAATATAAGGTAAATTTTTCTCTGCAAAGGCTCTTGTAAAGTGGGCAAAAAAGACAAGCTACAGATTGAGAGACATCTAACAAAGGACCGATATCTAGAATATATAAGATATCTCAAAACTCAATGATTAAAAAAATAAACACTTCAATTAGAAAATGGGTCAAGATATGAACAAACATTTCACTAAAGAGGATCTTTTGATATCATACAAAAAGATGTTTGACATTGTTAGCCATTAAAGAAGTGCAAATTACGACTTGCAGCCAAGATGGAGGCATAGGTAAACACACTGTACCTCCTTGCACAACCAAAAGGACAACAACAAATTTAAAAACAAAAAATCAACCAGAACTGCCAAAAAATGAACTGTATGGAAGTCTGACCACCAAGGAGTTAAAGAAGAAACAATTATCCAGACCAGTAGGAGGGGCAGAGAGGACTCATGGCAAGGTGACAGCTGGCAGAGAGGGTGGTCCCACATTTGTGTGTGGATAAACCTGGAGGAACAACTGCAGAGAGAGACAGACCACGCAACCCAGAGTTCCAATGCAGGAAACAAAACCTCAAAACCTCTGACTGAAAAAGTCTGTGGGTATTGAGGTGGCACAAGAAACTCTTAGCCTCACAGGAGAGTTCATTGGAGAGACCCACAGAGTCCTAGAATGTATACAAAACCACTCATTCAGAAATCAGCACCAGAAAGGCCCAATTTGCTTGTGGGTAGCAGGGAAGTAACTGAAATCAGCAGAGAGCTTGGCAAGTGGCACACTTCTCTCTCAGGCCCCTCCCCCACATACAGCATCACAACACAGTGCCGTGAGTTGCCCTGCCCTGGCAAATACCTAAGGCTCCACCCCTTACTATGTAACAGGAATGTCAAGATCAAAAAAAATGGCCCAAATGAAAGAACAGATCAAAGCTCCAGAAAAAATACAACTAAGCAATGAAGAGATAGCCAACCTATCAGATACACAGTTCAAAAAACTGGTAATCAGGATGCTCACAGAAATGGTTGACTATGGTTGCAAAATACAGGAAAAGGTGAAGGCTATGAAAAGTGATATAAAGGAAAATGTATAGGGAACCAACAGTGACGAGAAGAAAACTGGAACTCAAATCAATGGTTTGGAGCAGAAGGAAGTCATAAACATGCAACCAGAACAGAATGAAGAAACAAGAATTCAAAAAAAAAAAAAAATGAGGAGAGGCTTAGGAACCTCTGGGACAACTTTCAACATTCCAACATCTGAATCAAAGGGGTGCCAGAAGGAGAAGAGGAAGAGCAAGAAATTGAAATCTTATTTGAAAAAATAATGGAGAACTTCCCCAGTCTGGCAAAGGAAATAGACTTCCAGGAAGTCCAGGAAGCTCAGAGAGTCCCAAAGACATTGGACCCAAAGAGAAACACACCAAGGTACATCATAATTACAACAGCCAAAATTAAAGACAAGAAGAGAATATTAAAAGTATCAAGAGAAAAGGACAGTGTTACCTACAAAGGAGTTCCCATTAGACTATTAGCTGATTTCTCAAAAGAAAACTTACAGGCAAGAAGGGGCTGGAAAGAGGTATTCCAAGTCATAAAAGGCAAGGACCTACATCCAAGATTACTCTATCCAGCAAAGCTATCATTTAGAATGGAAGGGCAGATAAAGTGCTTCTCAGATGAGGTCAAGTTAAAGGAGTTCATCATCACCCAGCCTTTATTATATGAAATGTGAAAGGGACTTATCAAGAAAAATAAGATCAAAACTATGAACAGTAAAATGACAACAAACTCACAGCTATTAACAACCAAACCTAAAAAAAAAATAAAATAAAAAGAACAAACTAAGCATACATCTAGAACAGGAACAGAATCACAGAAATGGAGATCACATGGAGGGTTATCAGCAGGGAGGGGGAAAATGGGGAAAAAGATACAGGGAATAAGTAGCATAATTGGAAAGTACAAAATAGACAGGGGGAGGTTAACAATAATATAGGAAATGGAGAAACAAAAGAATTTTTATGTACAACCAATGGACATGAACTAAGAGGGGTGGGGAATGCAGGTGGGAGTGTTGTGCAGGGCAGAGAAGAATAAAGGGGGGGAATTGGATAATTGTAATAGCATAATCAATTAAATATATTTTTTAAAAAGAAATGCAAATTGAAAATCACAATTAACATTGGACAACAATGACAATTATTTTTTTTTAATTTCTATAGGAGAGAAAGATCCAGAACAGCCAAAACATTTCTAGAGAATCAGGGTGAGATGGAAGTATTTGCCTTACCTTATGCTAATTATTATTATAAGCTATAATTATTAATTTTGTTATTGAAATTAGAATACACTAATAGTTCAATGAAACCAAAAAGAGACTACTAAAAGACTTGCATATATAGACAGTTGTATTTGATAGATTTGCTATTGCAGCTCCATTGTGAAAGTGAACAGATATGGCCACTTAGTTGTCTGCATGAATACACACACACACACACACAATCACACACACATATATGTCAGTAAAAAGTCCAGCCATTGTTAATATAATGATAATGGTTTGTGCCATATTGATGTAACCTGGTAGCCAAGGAGAGTGGACTAGAATGAGCATGTGTGGACAATAACAACTTCATTGTATTAGTCAGTAGGGGCAGTAGATGTCACTGAATGTGTATGTGTACTGTGTGGTTGCCACATTCAAAATGACTGAGCAAGTAGAGCAACAAATCTGCACCAAATTTTGCATTAAGCTTGAACATTCTAATGATTCAGAAGGCCGAAGCTATTGGCAAGTGGTGATTGGCAGCTTCATCATGACAATGTGCCTCCTCATACATCACGTCTAATGCAGATTTTTTGGCAAAACGTCAAATCACCCAGGTGACTCAGTTCCCCTACATCCCAGATTTGGAGCCTTGCGACTTCTGGCTTTTCCCCAAACTAAAATTACTTTTGAAAGGTAAGAGATTTCAGACCATTGATGAGATTCAGGAAAATATGATGGGGCAGCTGATGGTGATTGGGAGAACTGTAACTTGATCTCTAAGGTACCTATGTTGAGGTGTCATTGTTCTATGTACAATGTTTCTTGCATGTTATATCTTCTTCAATAAATACCTCTATTTTTCATTAAAAAATCACAATTAGCTATCATTATATATCTGTCAGAATAGCTAAAATAAAAAATAGCAACAACACCAAGTGCTACATGAGCACAAGAAGAAATGGGATCACTTACACTTACCGGTGGGACCCCTCCCTCTTGTACGCAGTTTGGCAGCATCTGATGTAATGAAACATGCAGTTACCATGAGGCCCAGACGTTGAACTCTTAGGCACACATCCCAGAGAAATGAAAATTTATCATTATGGACTAAATGATCATGTCCCCCAAAATTTGCATGTTGAAGCCCTACTCCCCAAAGGTATTACAAGGTGGGGTACTTGGAAGGTAATTAGTATTAGATGAGGTTAATGCTGTCCATGTGAGCACACAGTGAGAAGATGGCAGTCTGCAACCTGGAAGAGAGCCTTTGCCCGACCACACTGACACCCTGATCTCTGATTTAGAGCCTTCAAAACCGTAAGGAATAAGTATTTGCTGTTTATAAACCACCTGGTCTATGGTACTCTGTTATAACAGCCTGGACAGACTAAGATAGATGTATAACTTGATTCATAATAGCTCTAAACTGGAAACAACTGAGACATCCTTCAGCAGATGGTTGGTGAAACAGTCTGTAGTACATACATACCAGGGAATGCTACTCAGCAGTAAAAAGGAACAAATGATTGATATGGCAACAAACTGGGTGAATCTTCAGGGGGTTCTGCTAAGTGGAAAAAACATTAATCTGTAAAGTTTACATACTAATGATTCCATTTACATAAAATTTTTGAAAGGATGAAACTTTAAAAACTGGGAACATATTAGTGGTTTCCAGGGGTATTAGGAACTGCAGGAGGAAAGGGAAAGAAAGGTAAGAGTATTGTAAGAGGACACCTGGATGGACCCTTGTGGTGATGGTATAGTTGTGTATCTTGACTGTGGAGGTGGACACAGGAACCTAGGCAGGTATAAAATTATGTTAAGACTAAATACACACAGAGAGACATAAATGAGTCCAAGTAAAACTGGAATCTAAGTATGGTTGCTGGGTTGAATCTCTGTCAATGATTTATTGTGATACTATACCAGAGTTTTGCAAAATACAACATTGGGGGAAACTGGATAAAGAGTATATAAAAATGATATTATTGTATTATTTCTTACAGCCAAATGTGTACCTTTATTTCTTGAAATAAAATTTCAATTAAAAGAATACATAAAGCAGTGGTTAAATAATTCAAACAGTGCAGCTTAGTCAGTCCATGGAAATTTAGATGGGTCTTTAGACGCTTAGCCGTTGTTTTCTGCTTGTGCAGACTTCAGTTTTCTGTGACCGTATCTGCGCTATGATGGCAGAAGAGGGAATCAAAATTATCTGAGATAACAGTTCCTTAAAGCAAAGAAAAAAGTAATTTCCAAAGTAGAGTTATTTGAAAAATTGCCACAAAAATTACATTAATGGAGAAGGAGAATTATAATGCTGGAAAAGTACAAATCTTCCCTCAACTATCATGCTTTCAGGTTTTGCCAGGCAGGATGGGTGAGACATGGAATGGAGCCCCTCATCAGTATGCCCATTCATTTTATGGGAAGAGCACCACCATTAATATTGTGTTCACCTTTTATATACTAAGCTTTTATGTGTGCCTTCTGTCACTTTTCTTCTCACAATATTATCAGGTTCAGAGAAAAGCAAAGATATACAACTGATTGGGTAGAAAGATGCTGCTTCTAAAGGTTTTGTTGTTGTTGTTGTCGTTGTTGTTGTTTTAATTAAAGAAGCCCGGGATTCATTCTGGGTAGTGAATAACCTCAGAGTTCACGCAAGTATCTTCTTTTTGGGTTGATAGAGTAATGTCTTCATATAAGGCAGCAGTGACCATCCTTATTCTGGGAGAAAAGGGGCCACTTTTTCATTGGTATTGTGCACAAGAGTTACTGCTATTCAAAGCTAGTATGGCCATGGCAACTTGTCCACTCTCTATGGCTCCTGCAGAGTTAGGGGCAAATCCCAGAACCTGCTGTTAAGACGACATTAGAAAACTTCATTCCATGTGCTCTTGCTGCATCTCATCAAAAGCTAAGAGAATCACCTATCTACTCTGTCAGAAGAGCCAATGTAATCTGCCCTATTACCTATGTTTGTGGAGGAAAATGTTTTGCAACATTAGATATCATAAAACTCAACACATGAAGCAGATGTAAAATGTTCCTGAAACTGAAAATGTTGACCAATCTCTTTTCCTTCCCAAGCAGATAAACTTGGGACACAAGAAACACATCAGCTGTCATCAGAAGAGAAAAATAGGACACATGTTCAGACTGTTTTTCCCACCACATCCACTTATTCCGTTATGCCCACCACAAAATCAAACCTGCCTAGAAATATTTTATAATAAAACATACATATATTTAAATGTAATTTCAAAATTATATTGACCACTTTAAATTCACATGTAGTTGAGTGTCATATCTAAAGCCTTAGTCATACACTTCCTATATCCCATATTGCTTCTTAACCTCCAACCTAACTCATCTCAAAGTAGTGCCCTTGCATCCAAAGTACCTGGGAGCTTGTTGAAGACGCAGGTTCCCAAGCCTCACCCCAGGCTCACTGAATCAGAATCTCTAGGACTGGGGCCCAAGAAATCACATCATTAACCAGGTCTCCAGGTGGCTTTTGAATTGCTGCAATCCTATCAAATCTTTAATAATATATTAATAATTATGGTTTCAGCACCATAAAATCATATTAATGTTCTTAATTGATCAATTTGTACTGTATATTTCCTCCTTTCTGAAGGTCTTTTGCACCATTTTGTCTTTACATGTCTCCACCAAAATTATATTTTACTGTTAATTTTTTTTAGTGTTACATCCATGTACCTTGCCTGTGGACTGTACAAACATTATTGATTGCTAGCTATTCACAGAGAGATAAAGAGCTATAAATACAGATGGATAGAGAGTTCTTTATGTTTAGCTTACTTAAAAAAATACAATGCAAATAATAAATATTTTTTAAAAGAAAACAACTACATTATCCAAAATGAAGGTTTTTTTAAATGACTCCTGTTAAGCTTAATAAGAACATGTATTTTTTAATTACAAGGGACTAATGGAGTTGCTGTTGTTAATTTTACTTGTTTTCTGAATTTCTGCTTTGTTTTACTTAAGATATTTTCTCTAATGGGCAGCATGGCAGTTTCAAAAATGTTAAAGTACTAAAGAAAAGAAGTTTCTTCAAGTCAAAATGCAAGTGTCAGTAAAAGGAGAAAATGGCATTTTGCTCCATTAATTTTGCTCTAAATGATAATTCAAGCCTGATGACACCATAGCCCTAAACCAGTATTTTCCAAAAACACTTTCCAAGAATGCCTGCCCCTGGGGTTGTGCCTCTAGGGAAAGCTTCCATTTTCCAAATATGTTTGCAAATTACTCCAGGCTCTCTCTCCTGCCCCTACTCCAGTGCTTCAGATATCACATGTTCACACTGAAGACCCTGAAGAGTACTGGGGAAAGAAATTCAGTCGACTTTGATCAGCAAGGCATTTTTTAAGCTTTTATGTCCCTAGGCCCTCCCCCAGCTTTTCTTGGAATTGCCCCTCTTCCTGAGCAGCTCCTCAGATGAGACACACTTTGAGTTTGTAATGAGCAATCCGGAATGCTCTGGATTGAAGTTTAATCCAATCTATAACTGTCTGTAGCTATCAGTTAGATAAGTCTATCCTTCACCCTCTTCTTTTAAAGTCAGGCCCTTGGTCATCAGTGGCAGGAACTTAAGGGCATCCCCAGCCCTGGTGCTCAGTGCCCATTCTGCGCTGACCAACAGCACTGCCTGGCATAAGACAAACAGGACAGGACGTCAGTGTGGCAGTTCCACACTGATATCTATTCTCTCTTGAAGGGTCCCTATAAAAGGTGACTTCACAGTCTCCTTTCCTAAAAGATGTTATCTCATCTCTGTCCTAAATCGGAGATTTCTGTCTATCATGCTCCCTAAGAGGTGGTCACCAAAGGCAATGCATCCCAAGGCCCCATATTTGCAGTTCTGCAACTACTGATTTGTGACATACTGCACATTGGTAGTCTTTCAACATTCCTTCTTAAATGATTAAGCTGCTCTGAGGTCCAAAACCAAGATCTCCATGGACATACACCCCATTAGGTTTCCAGTTTTTGCCAGCACATCTCTTTCAGCACCAAGAATGAATAATGAAGAAAGAATGCAGCCCACAATGACACCTAGTGGGCACTTGATAGGATTGATGTTGGAAGAGTGAATCAGGCAGAAAGCTAAACAATGACCACACTTATAGGCTCCTCAGGACAGAGCATCTCTGTGGTTGGCCCATTGAAACCATGCCTATTCCTTTCCTTCTATTACCCTTTCATTCTCGGTCTGACAGTATGTGGCCATATACCAAACACTAACCCCCGTTGCTCTAGGACAGGGGCAATGTCAAGATCTTCTCCAAGGACCATAGAAAACTGTGTGTGGGCACCCAGCTGAGGCCTGTGGCCAAATAAAACTGGTTTGTTTTTTTTCTCTCAGTCACTAAAAGGAAAACCACTATACAAAATAAAAGATTTATCAGAAGAATGGAACAAAGAAGAATGTTGAGTAAAGAAATTGTTACTGAACAGTAACTGGGGTTCTACCGCCTGTTGCTTAATAGGCAAATTGCAGAGGCAGAAGTTTGATGAAAAGGAAAGGGTGTTACACATAAGTTGCACAATTTTGGAAGAATGGCAGGTTTCCATCCCAGAGTCCATTCATTTTAAAACACCTGAAGAAAAATAACCCCACCACCCTTTGCCAGATTAGTTTAAAGCTGTGCCTGGAATTCCTTCTTTCATTTAAAATATCATCCTTTGGGAAATGCAGGCAGCTGCAGTATCATTATGTAGGCGGCTTAGCTGGTTTCTGGTCACAGTCTGGCTTTAGGAGTCCTCCTGGAGTCTATGCGCTTGCCAGAGTCCTGTTTGTTGTGCACTGCCCTTTTCTCCACTCCTGCCCAATGGCCCAGTGCCTGTGCCCCGTCCCTTTGGCCATGGGCTTGCTGGTGTGCCTGTGTGCCTGGCTGAGCAGGGCCACACAGCACCAGTCACCCAAGATGGGCCTGGGGCTTGTCTTCTGGCCATTGGCTTCCAGGGCCTGCTGGCCCACTAAAGCTCTGCTCTCCACCCCCAAACAAGACAATTGAGGGGAAGGAAAAGGGACAAGACTCTGACTACCCTCCATTTAAATCTTCAGGCCCAAAACCCTATGTGCTCTGGAAGCAAATAGGAGGGGGTTTTTTCCCCTCTGTCTAATCATTTTTACCAACCTGGCGCTAACTTTATGCAAGCTTCCTTCTACTGTGTTATGTGCCAGTTTTTATTTACCCTTTACCCAGGGGTATGGAAATCTATCATGCCCCAGCTCCAGCTTCAGTCCCATCACCTCTGGGCTGTTCTCAATTCCATTCTTCTCCAGGGCCTGGGCAGGCTCTTGCACCGCCTCAGAGACCCCTCGCTACTCCCCAGTAATTTCACCAGATCCCCCTATAACAAAATGACCACAGAGTTGCCAACATTTCCAAAGTCTTTACACAGCCAGGCTCTCTCTTTTAGGCCTGGGTCATGCCCATGTCCGCTGTTGGTATTGCATCATGGTAGGGCCTGTCTGGCAAACTCAGAAAGGAGCCCCATATTTTCTTGGAATGTGGGCTTTTAATCTACAACCAAGAGGACTCATATCGGAGCAAAAATGAAAGTGGCATAACAAACTGAATAACAAACCAACCCATCAGCAGGACAAAAAGATTCCAAGTAGGGTATGTTGACCTCTCCTCCAGTGACATGTCTGGAGAAGCCCTCTGAGTAAATGTCTGGATCTTAAAGAGAAGAACTGTGAGTAGATACTGAATATACTATTTCACTAACTTTTGGGTCAAATTAGTAGTTGAGGGTCCCTCCTTGGGGCCTCCTTAATACTAATAGAGCATCATGAATGAGCAAAGTCCTTCATCTCTCCTTACCCCAGGATCTTGTACAGCTTTTGTGTGTGGAGGGTTCAGTGTGGCTCTTGGCAGTGAACCGTTTATAGCAGAACAAGATGAGAGAGCCTGTTCCCAGAGGAGCAGGCCAGACTCTTCACAGGGCATGGAGGTAAGGCAGACACCACCTCGCAAGAGCTCCCTGCTCAGGAGTAAAAGACTAGTGTTGGAAGCTACTCACATACCATGGAGGTGAATGTATCTCCTCAAATAATTGTGGGGAGGACTTTAGTGGAGCTGGAGGTTCTGTGTGTATAAAAGTGAGGCTCAGAGGTTGAGTTGTTTGTATTGCAAAAGAGGAAGTTCACTCCAGGATGACAAGACCTATGGCCGGTAAGTTTGAGCTTTCAGGACGTGCTCCTCTGGAACATCCCGGCACGTCCTCACAGGTTGCTAAACTAGCATTTAGAGAAAATACTATGAGAGGGGATATAGGGACTCTAAATATAAAATCAAAGAAAATAGAAGATGGAATAAAGGTGACTTCATTCAAATCTGCTCTTTTAAAGATAAGAAAAGTGATGCTAAAAGTGTAGTATAGCAAGTCACTCAGAGGATAGATAAACAATTGAATTTTTTTCTAAAGCAACAGTAATAAGTAACAGTCCTATATCAATGAACCCAGACTTGGCCCTAGAATTTCAAGCTGGGCTCCAGGTTTCGAGGAGGACCATCATAGAGGATGGAATAGCCAATACAGAAATGTCCACCGGCACGGCAAGAGCAGATTGCTCTTGAAATGTCAAAGCCCAGACTTACTACCTCCATAATAAGGTACCTGCTCCAGACACAGCAGGAAACCACTGTCTAACCCCAAAGCAGAATTCTGCCAGAAAAGCTGCTCAGGACTGCTATGCTGGTTCCATGGAGCACCTTAAAAGCCCACGCCTGTGCTAAGACTCTAAGCTGCCCACCCCTGGAACCCCATGGGCACCTGGGTTGTGTCAGCATGAGAATATCCTTCTCTTTCCTGTGTGAGCTGCACCATGGTAGTCCCTTGGAACAAGAACCACCTTTGGTAGTCATCATCCAGGATTAAAAAGATGCTGGTACAAAGATCCCTCAAGGACCCATGCTGGAAGGGCAAGGGTGGTCACCTTGATCTCAGTCTTTGGAGAGTCTCCAAGCTCCTGCAGTCATGTGGAAGAGGGCAGCGGGAGGTCATGGAAACTTTCCCAGGACTTGGAGCTGCTAAAGTCACCATGGAGTCCTGTTATCAGAGGGAGACATTTGTACAGTCCTCATTCTTTGATAGTCTGTGTCTGAAACATTTTGTTAAACCTGGAGGAGAGCAAACACTTAGGTGTGATTGCATTGTGCCCTGAAAGAACTTCCAATGTTTGATGAATGGAATACAAATATTGATTGGAACTTGTTAACGTTGTGGTGTACAGAAGAAGAAACAATGTTTACTAAGGTTCTTGGATTTCTCCTACTCACAGTGGGTGCTTAGTACTGCTTTTGGCTTGGTTTAAATATACATTAGCCTTGATATTACATGTTTGTCCCATGGGACTTATTACTACTTTAGTTCCCAAAAATCTAGTTATAATCTAGGTTCCCAACATGTTGTCTTGAACTCATGGGATATTTTCCCCAAGTAAATGATTTTCTTCTGATTTGAAACAGCATCTGTGGCAGTGGTGAAACAAATGTTGGTCAAGGTAAACCCATATCATCACATCAAAGCTGTTGTAATTAAGGTGATAGACCAAACACATGCTTTATCTTTTATCTACAAGGTCTTGGTGCTGCTTAGAACAACTGTTCTGACTATTGGCAGACACAGCTTAAGGGCAAACAAAATGAGTACTTGGAGGAATTTGTCCATAAATGATATATTAGATAACTGATTACATTGTCAAAGAAAGCTGCTTCTGTGGTTAAATAAACATAAGATAGGTGTCCTTTGAATAACTATAAGCAATGGTCTTTTAAACTATACACAAGAACCATTTAAAATATGTGGGTAAGTAAGACTGCATTAAAAGAAACAAAGAAGTTAAGTTTGTGGGGAGGGGTTGTTACAGTTTGGCTTTTTGAAAACATGTCAAGCTTCAATCAGCATAGCACCTGGTGCAGACACCATGTTGTAGTCCATCTGGCTGGGCATCACTTCAAGTCCACTTTCATTGGGAGGTGGGAGAATTTCAGAGAAGAATTTCAAGGCAATAGAATTTATTTATTTTTCTTTATGCCACACTAATTCTTTTTTATTAAATACTTTTGAATTTTATTATTGTTCAAGTACAGTTTTCAGCCTCCCCCCCCACCCTTCCCCACCACCCCAGCCATCCCCACCTCCCTCCCCTGTTTTTGTCCATGTGACCTTTATAGTTGTTCTTGTAAACTCTTCACCCTTCCCCCCACATTATCCCCTCTGGTTACCATCAGTTTGTTCTTAATTTCAATGTCTTTGGTTATATTTTGCTTGCTTGTTTGTTTTGTTGATTAGGTTCCAGTTAAAGGTGAGATCATATGGTATTTGTTCCTCACTGCCTGGCTTATTTCATTTAGCATAATGCTTCCCAGTTCCATCCATGCTGTCCCAAAGGGTGGGAGCTCCTTCTTTCTTTCTGCTGCATAGTATTCCATTGTGTAAATGTACCATAGTTTTTTGATCCACTCATTTACTGATGGGCACTTAGGTTGCTTCCAGCACTTGGCTATTGTAAATTGTGTTGCTATGAACATTGGGGTGCATAAGTTCTATTGGATTGGTGTTTCAGGGTTCTTAGTGTATAATCCTAGCAGTGGAATCACCAGGTCAAAAGGTAGTTATATTTTTAGTTTTCTGAGGAAATTCCATACTGTTTTCCACAGTGGCTGCACCAGTCTGCATTCCCACTAACAGTGCATTAAGGTTCCCTTTCTCCACATCCTCTCCAACACTTGTTGTTTGTTGATTTGTTTATGATGGTCATTCTCACTGGTGTGAAATGGTATCTTCTTGTGGTTTTGATTTGCATCTCTCTGTTGGCTAGTGATACTGAGCATCTTTTCATATGTCTCTGGACCCTCTGTATGTCCTCCTTGGAGAAGTGTCTGTTCAAGTCCTTTGCCCATTTTTAATTGGGTTGCTTGTCTTCTTAGAGTGTATTTGTGTGAGTTCTTTATATATTTTGAAGATCAAACCTTTGTCTGAGGTATCATTGGCAAATATGTTTCCCATATGGTTGGTTCCTGTTTTATTTTTAATGCTGTTTTCTTTAGCCATGCAGAAGCTTTTTATTTTGATGAGATCCCATTTGTTTATTCTTTCCTTTATGTCCCCAAAGCAATCTCATTTTCCCATTTATGATTTTTATGAGGGTGGTGCATTCCTGTCAGAAATAACTTTAAGGTCCAATGTGGTATTTCCACTTAATTCTGGAAGATGACAGGCTGAAGAAAGAGGATGAAAAGAATTCATGAAGAACTGTGCTGTCAGCACCTCCTCCCTTCTACTTCTGCCCCTCCTCCAACAAAGCTCTGTAAACATGAATCCATACAACATACATGGAATCTGCACCCAAATTTAATGTGCCATTTGTTTTGGCTCCCATATCACTGGTCGTGTGTATTCTGGCATTCAAAGAAAACTGCAGCTTTTAAATGCTAATGTGCCATTTTTTATTCTCGTTTTAGAATTTTATTGTTTGCAGCTGTCTTAGGTCCTTGGTGCTAAGGCTAATGCAATTAATTTTTGTGTAGAAAGTTACAGCAATCTTGACAATTCATTTTTACTAAGTTGATCAAAGAGAAAAAAAAATAAAGAAAGAAAGCATATCGGTGTGCAACGTACTTGTTTTGGAAAATGAGGATAATTTGAGGATCTGGTTAAAGATTACGAATCCTCTCTCTGCCACCCTAAGATTCACTATTATTAATATTATCGCAGTCATTTGGAAGCAGATAATTTAACCAAATGATTAGAAAGCTAAAGGGATGCGATAGCCCCACAAGGGGATTACTCAAAAACAAAAGATCCTGACTTACTGGTTCAACCCTCCTCCCCAAAATCTTCTTCTAAGGAAAAAATGTCCATATAGGAATGTTAGTAATAATGATCATTTCTATTTCTGAAACTCTTTGCAATAAATTACCTTTGCATACATTATTGTTTTGATTTTTACAGCAACCCTGAGAAATAGGCCCAGGGATAGTTATTATTATATTTTTTACAAATGAGGAAAGTTTAGGTGTCATATTCAGGATCATCAGATAATTGGCAGGATTGGAACTCAAATCCAGATCTTTCAGTTTGAGATTTCATTGCTTTTTTTCATATTTCTGTCACTATTTTTTAAGAAGCAGAAAATGGGCTCACTAAAATGTTAGGCCTTTCTAGAATATATGTAAGGCAAACAGCATCTTCAAAATATGCCTGCCTATTTCTTTGCAAGGGAGTTCACAAAATAGGCTTATCCTACTCACTTTTCCTGTCAGCTGTAAGACATAAAATTTGAAAATGTCTTAAAGGAGTAAGTTAGAATTTTGATGCAGTGAGACTCTTAAATGACCCATTGTCTCTGAAGAGGACAAGCCACGCTTTGTGCCTCCAGGGCATTTCTCATCAATCCAGATCCCTGGGAGGCCTCCACTCCTCAGAAGGGCTGTTGTCTTTTTCCTGCCACACATCAGTGCCACATATCTCACACTCAGGATGACAGCCTACTCAGTCTCCATTCATGGATTCTTCTGGAAATTAATCTCTGCTCACCACCACCCCCTCAAAAAACAAACAAACAAAAAACCCTCTGGCATTATCAAAAGAGTGATTGGAAATGGAACTTGTGAAAAACCCTTACTATGCAATGTGAACCCGGACAGTAATGTTTTGTAACAGTTCTGTTTGATGTGTAGTGACAGGAATTAATCATTTTAGTTAACAGAATTGCTCTTTGTTATGTAAACTTTGTAAAGTCCGCCTAATATGACCTCTTGCATTGAGAAATCCGCTGTTCAAAACTGTGGGCATCAGGATTCCTATGACAAATTCTAGAACCAAATCGACCTTAAAGTTCTTAAAGTTCGTACTGCTGCTGGGTTGGATGCCAAGTTAAGCAACAATGAAAATACTGTAAAATGTGTATACATATAAGTTCCATTCCCCAAGAATTGATTAAGCAGAATGAGTATTTGTTTTCTCATTTCTCCTTTCATTTTCTGGCATCTTAGATAGCCAACCACTATCAGTGACCACAACCCTGAAAATAAACCATTTCTAGATTAATATGCTCTATTCACATTAGATATCCAGCTCTTGTATGTATGTAAATTTAGTCCATTGGAGAAGACAGTTTGGTCTGGGATTGTGTGCTTTAGATCAGATATTTATGAAGCAAGTAGAGTGGGCTCACATCAGCATCACCACCTCATAACCTGTACCCCAAAAGGGATTTTCTCTCCATATAGTTACCCAGCATCCTGACATGGCTTGAGCTGGCTCTTCCAATCTTAGCCAATAGATCTATATCATACAAAATCATCCCACCACCACCACAGAGACCAGCAGGCTCAATTTTATTAGAACCCATTTTTCAGTCTCTTTCTGCCCCTAAGAATCTCAAATGCCATAACCATCACAATGACCCACCTAGGCACCTTAAGCTAGAGGTAAGAGAGTTTGCCTCCTAATCTGTCAACTGCCTAGAGCTAGCTGTGAAGTAGTCAGTTCCTATGTTTCCCACAACTATATACTTAATACACCAATTATTACCTGAAAATTGTTTAACCATGAATCTTCCAAAAGTGACAAAGGTAATCACAATATATTATCCCATGAAGAAAGAAAGCAGGCATTGAGAACAACAAAGATATGAGGTCAAATCCCACCTCTGCTGTTTACATACCACCTGTGTGATGTTGGGCAGGTTATCAACTGTCTCAGGACCTATTTTTTCTCTTGTAAACAAGAATAATGTGGAGCAGAAATTAAGTACCCAGGGTGGTTCAGTAAAGGACAGGTGCTAAAATTACAGTTGTTATAGTGACTACTGTTCCTTCTTTTTATCATTGGTATAAAGTCTACTTTCCACATACAGGCAGTTTTCAAGTGAAAATTAGGAAATCATGCCAGGATAGGTCATTATTCTTTTTAAGATAAGTAAATCTATAAATCCACTATGGAATGTTCATTGCCACCAATAAAAACACATGTGAGAATTTTATCCTTTTTTTTAAAGAAAAGTATAACAGCCCCAGCTGGTATGGCTCAGTGGATTGAGCGTGGGCCTGTGAACCAAAGGGTGGTTGGTTCGATTTCCAGTCAGGGCACATGCCTGGGTTTCGGGCCAGGTTCCCAGTGGGAGCCACATGAGAGGCAACCACACATTGATATTTCTCTCCTGGTCTTTCTCCTTTCCTTCCCCTTGCTCTAAAAAATTAATTAATTAAATCTTTAAAAAAATAAAAAGGAACAAAAGAAAAGTATAATATAGTAGAAAATTACAAAAGCAAAATATTTAGTATTTTAGTATTAGTATATGAAACTCCTTTCATTGGGATGATAGAGAAAGCCCTTACTAGCTTCATATAAATGTTATCTGCCATCTGAGTGCAAGAAGATTAAAGCTATAACCTGTACATTTAGCATAGTTGATAATAACATGGAGGGAAAAAAGAAAATAAACTCAGCAGCAACAACAACAACAACAAAAACAAGTGTTAATGTGATGTTTGTCAAGCACACCATTGCCTGGTAACCCTACCTGGGTCTTTGGTGTTCCTCACCTTATCAGAAGCTGATAGAAACCATGCATGTGTTCCCCAACTGCAGTGTATACTGCAGCTGCTACAAATAAAGGACATGGCAGTCACGGTCATTTAAAAACTTATCTGTCAGAATATCTGCAAGCCCATTCAAATGTTTGCTGGTGAAGAGGTAATCTGGATGGCCAACTTGTGGATGCCAGCAGATGGGCAGCCATTGCACCTCCTTTCCAAGGAGGAACAGGAGAGTTTGATTCAGAGTGTGGTTACTGTACTGGCTGGTTGCTGAGCAGCCTCCCATCACTGCAGGCAGGGCTTTTGCACGGGTGATGGAAAGCCTGAGTATGTCAGCTGAGGGCCCCACCATGAGTCCCTGCTGGGACGCGTGAGACCAGATGACACCAGCTAGGCTTACTCAAAGGAGAGTTCCTACTTACTTAAGGGAACTGTCAGCGCATGCAGTATGGAATTTTTTTCTAATTCCATTAACTACAACAATGTATAAATAGATGTATTTGAAATATACATTTAGGAAAAAAGAACCAAAATTGAGTTTATTTTCATTGACTTTAATAACATTTATTAGTTTAATACAGGGAACTAGAAAGAAAAAATATATAATCATACTACCCAAGAATTCCTCTGGGCTTCATTTTTGAAACTTTTATTCCAGCTGAGCGCATATGCAGGAAAGTGGACAAATCTGAATATATAACTTGCTGAATTTTCACAAACCAAACATACCTTTGTTACCGGTGCCAGCTCCCAGATCATGAAACACATTGTCAGCCTCCCAGAGTCTCTTTGGCCCCTTCTTGCCACAGCTCACGTCCAAGAGTGATCTTGATCTGGAATTCTTGCAGGACACATTATCTTTGCCTTAGCATTTTTCTTTAATAAACAAAAGTAATATAGGTATATTTGTAGAAAACTTTTAAGTACAAAAACATAAAATTAAAAGCAAAATCCTCTCTCCCTACACTTCTCCCTAAATGTAACTTCTATTGATAGATATTTGTTTTGGTTGTTTTGCTTTGCATTTTATTTCTTTCAGGAAAATGTTTATGCCACTTGCCAGACTTATTTCCCCTCCTTCTTATTCTTTTATTCACATACACAGATCATATGTACATACTGTCCTATCTGTTGCTTATCTTCTTAGTACTATTTCCCTCCCCTGAAGTATATTTCTATAGATTTCATGCCACATGTAAAAAGTACTTCAGTGGTAGAGGAGAGTAGGGATGAGGGTAAGAAATGTAAGAAGGGACATTTCATAATTTGTAAACAAATAAATTATGTTGATTAGTAGGAGGGAAGAAAAGGAGCACTTTTCTATAAAAGGGTAGATAAGGTCTGTGGTGATTCCTGCCTCTTTTGCAGATGTCTGGGTCCTTCGATAAGAGAGCTCCAAAAACAAAGCCTCCAGCCCATAAATGAAGCCTTATATGCTCCCATCTCTAGAAACAGCCACTGAGGTGGCTGTGCTCATACCTGTAGAAAAGCCTATTTCCGAATTATGTATTTGTTGGCCTTGTATTCCATTATTATTTAATATTTTCTTTACTATCAAGTTGAAAAATGAAAGCCTTTTTTCCTCCCAAAACAAAATACTTACAGCTCACCTAAGTTTCCTTCAGTGAGCTGGCTTAATTTTGTTTTTCTTAAGCAGGAAAATTGCCATCCAGGGAACATTTTCCCATAGTGCAGACTTTAAGCTTATAACTTCATTGTTATTAAAATATATTCTCCCAATAGGTGGCACTAGTGAGTTTAGCTAGACTTAACACATCCCCAGTAAAGGGAAATTGTATACTTTAAAACAACTGTACTTACCAGTCATCAAGAAGTTTCTCTCACACTCTTTCAGACTGTCTTGACTTGACACCTCAAGCAGGGTTGGAAGGTACCCAGCCGAGCATTTCAGGAACTGGCCCTCCTCTTATGATAAAGAAAACTAGATTACACAAGAAAGAATACATTACCAATGAAAAGCATTTCCTTCGTCCTTTAGTTCATTTAAAGTAAAATTAGTATCTGAAATTTAAAAGCTAAGATTGAAATTTTCATTTTATGTATAAGCAAATACAGCAAAAGTCTAATTGGCATGCAAATTACCTTCTGGAAATGCAGGCTTGACATGAATGTCCAGAGAAAGCGATGCACTGTGTTTGCTTCAGGTTTTCCTTTTGCAAGATGTAGGTAATAGTGGCTTCTCCCAAAGAATCATTATATTTGATGATGTCTCAAGAGGAAAGGTTGCTCTCCATTTGAGCTCAATTTATGTTACGTTCTCAAGAAGACTTTAATTTTCACCACTTTTCAGCAATATTATAAACAGAAATTGAGAGCTACTCTTTGTGTATCAGGGAATCTGGGAGAATGCAAGATGAGGCAGTCTGTGGACCCTTGAATTGTCTGGAATATAATCCCAGTTCCTTCCCTTTCTAACTATATTACCTCAGAAGTGTCAGCTAAACTCTATTTGCTAATTAACCCATCTGCAAAACTGCATTGAATAAAATAACTTCTACTCCTTTACTACTTAAGGATAAACAAAACCTTCTATATTTTTAAAGCACCAGACTTGAGCTGTGGACAGTTTTATTTTTCATTCTGTTTTTTATGCTTGAAATATTTCATAACTAGACATTAAATAATTCATTTTAATAAGCATCACTGTATTTGGAAGGAAAGGCAATATACAATTTTAAGATGTTATTAGACTTTTACTCATCATAAGAATGAAACTTATCTATAGAAAAATTGAAAATTATGAGAAGTGAAAACAGAGGGAGGATATCACCAACCATAGGGGAGACATCCACAGCTGCTGTAAGCCTTAACATTCTGAGGACTGTGACTAGCATTTTCCACAAAGGTACCTGTTAGAGTGCAGAAAATAAATAAAATAGGGCTGGTTTTGATGGCAGAAGCCAAGGAACAGGCTCAACCCCTTTTCAATCCACTTAAATTATTGAGAATGTAGCATTGGGCAGAAGATTCAACTAGATAAACTTCTAAGATCCTTTCCAAAACTGATTCTGTGATGTCATGCTTGCATTTGTCAGCTACTTCCGAGCACCTTCTACGTGGAAGACACTGTGCTGGGTATGAGGATATCCACAACGAACAGAAGCAGCAGGAAGACAAGCATTAAACAGTGAGTCAGAGAATTCATTCCTTGAGTACAAATGTAATAAGGACTATGATGTTGTAAGAAAGCAGGCAGGGTATCTAATGTAGTTCAGAGACACAGGAAGTTGAGCTTTCAAAGCTCAAAAAGATTTGAACTAGATAAATGGAGGTAAGGGGAATGGAGAGGAGGAAACTGTCTGTGCAAAGGCCCTGTGGCAGGAAAGAGCCTCATGTCATCTGAGAACACCTTCCATTAGGGTGGAAAAGGGTACAGGGGATGTCACAGATGAGATTAGACAGTAATCAGGGGCCTCTGGATTATGGGTGAACTCTTCAGGCTAATAGATTAGCTTTTATTCCAAATAAGGTGGGATTCCACTGAGTTGTGAGCAGAGTACACCTGCTGTTCAGCTTGGGCTTGCATGTTGAGGCTGAATTAGATGGTGACTGAGTGGATATATGTGGAGATAAGTCTGCTGAAACAGTTAAGGCAAGAAATGATGGTGATGGCGGTGAATGTGAAGAAAGATATTTAAAAAGTAACAGAAAGAGAAGGGACTAGTCAAGGAACATGTATGAATGACCCATAGACATTCAAGGGGTGGGCCGGGGGGAGGAGAGCAAAGGGGGAAAAATCAGGACAACTGTAATAGAACAATAAAATATTTTTTAAATAAATAAATGATAAAAAAGGAAAAAGAAAACCTTTAAAAAGTAATATCAATAGGACATGATGCAACTGAATATTGCTAGAGAGGGAGGGTAGTAGAAAGGACAACTTCTAGGCCAAATGTATTAACTCAGGTTGTTGATGTGTATCAGTATATTAACTTTCAGGGAATGCGTCACTCTTCAGTTAGCAAACATTAAACCCTTGTTATATTTCAGACCCTGTTCTAGGCACTGGTAATACCACAGTGAACAAAACAGACAAATTCCCAAAGTACCTATAAAACAACAGCATGAAAAAATTTAAATCAGGTGTCAGCAAACTACAGCCATGGCCAAATCCAGTGTGCTGCCTGTTTTTGTAAGTTAAGTTTTATTGAAATACAGCCACACTCGTTTGTTTATATATCATCTAACTGCTTTCACCCAGCAATGTCAGAGCCAAGCAGTTGCAACAGAGACAGTGTGACCCACTCTGCTGAAAGTATTTGCTATCTATCCCATGACAGAAATTTTGCCAACCACTAACATACCGTATTTTTAGGACTATAAGACGCACCGGACCATAAGATATGCCTAGGTTTTAGAGGAGGAAAATAGTAAAAAAAATTTTGAAGCAAAAAAGGTGGTAAAATATTTAATAACCTGTAACCCCACTCCACTGCTGCCCCCCCCCCCAACAACAGCAAGCCAGGTAAGCTACATTCAGACTATAAGACACACCCCCTTTTCCTCCCAAATTTGGGGGAAATTGTGTATTATAGTCTGAAAAATACGGTAGATCAGCTGTGTATTGATTTTAACTTTTCCTCTGATTTGTCACCTTTGAGAAAACTAGTTAACTTCTCTGACTCAGTTGTCCCAGATGCAGAGTAGCTATGGTATATATATGGGCAAATTGAGAAATTAGCAATGAGGGTGTCAGACTATATAAGGCACAATATAGGACACATCATGGGGATATGTTGTTTGGATTCTAATCTTCCTTTACCTAGTCCTCAACCTACTTTTCCAACCTGATCTCACTCCAACTTCTAAGGCCATTTCCTGCTCCAGCAACTGAAAACTTTCTCAAGTCTATGCCCTCATTTATGCTCTTCCCATTCTCTTTAAGTCTGTTTCCAAGAGTTTACTGAAGTCCTGCCCATCCAAGGTCTTTCATATGTGTCACTTTCTTAATGAAATCTTTCCAAATTGACTCAACTAGATTTCTCTTCTTTGTTTGAATACACCTTATGAACCTCTGTTCATTTCTCAAAGGCTTGCCCCAATTTGGCCTGGGGCTCTGCTTATTCATCTGGTTATAACTTGTGAGATAGAAGGACAGAGGGAATTGTAACTTGCTGGTGGCTATAGCACTGTAGTATTTTTACATGATGCCCTGACCCAGCAGACATTTAATAACTAGTCATTGAGTTAAATTACATACACACCTAATAATGATTTCGCATTTTAGAGTGTAGTCCTAAAACTAGCCCCTGAATAGGAAGAAGACTCTGGAAGGTGAAGCTTCCCAGCTACTTAAAGACAATTGAAACAATGACTTGGGGAGATTCTCCCTGCAAATGCAGAGGTCACACCTGGTGACTCACAGGTCAATTCCAGCCTACAGACATATTATCTATGGTTTGAACTACGGGACCCAGGCAAGATTACAAGTATTTTAATTGAGTTACTAACATCTTAAAATGAGAAAATTTTACCAAAAATTCTAAATTTCTTTCTTTTACAAGAAGCCTACATTTCCACATGGCAACAATCTACACCATATTTATTTTACTTTTTATTTTTAAATTAAATTTATAGGGGTGACATTGGTTAATAAAATTATATAGGTTTCAGGTGTACAATTCTATATGTCATCTGTGTATTGCACTGTGTGCCTACCACCCAAAGTCAAATCATTTTCCATCACCATATATTTGGACCCCTTTATCCTTGACCACCCTCCCACCCCTGTCCTTCTGGTAACTGTTATCTGCGTCTGTGAGTTTTTATTTATTTGCTTTTCTTGTTTGTTTATTTGTTACTTTCAGTTTTATATCCCACATATGAGTGAAATCATACAGTTCTTCACTTTTTCTGCCTGACTTACTTTGCTTAGCATATTCTCAAGGTCCACCCATGTTGTCACAAAAGGCAATATTTTATTTTTTCTATGGCTGAGTAGTATATAATGGAATGCACTATCTTTAGATAGAGCACATGGTCTTAAACTTACCATAGTCCCTGCCACTCCTTGTTGTGTGTCTGATGTATGGCTCTAACACATTGACCATTTATCTTCGTACTTGTTCTACCCTTATCTGTTCACTGTCAAAAACAGAGATGAAAGAAAAATTAAGTATTTCTTTTTCCCCCTGTTTTGAATAAAACTGAAAATAGCCTGAGAAGCAGAATAACTTATGATTAAGTTCATGGACTTGGGAGTCAGACTATCTGGATTCGAATTCTTGTAGCCCCTATTGCTTAGGTGATGCGGTCTGCATCATTATGGACGAATTTAAACATACACACGGACTACCAAGTCCGGTGGAGGAAATAGGATGACAGCATGGCTTTTCTTTCAAGAGGAGCAAAAGCTGCAGCCTCCACCATGACAGGCCTTTATTCTAAATTTCCTTACAAGATGGTTCTCCTTCACTATCCCCCAGTTACAACAAAGGAGCCAATGCCCCTCATTACATCACAGAAGAAGGATATTAGCAAATGAAAAGGCAGTCGGTTACACTGGGCCCAAGGTTTAGCACTTGCAGGGTGAGGGGGTTTTAGCAAAGAGCAAGCTTCAAAACAGCCTAGGTATATTGTAAATCTAATTACCCATGAGAGAACCTATCTGTGGGCATGGGTCCTGTGCATCTCCGGATGGAAGCTCAGCCCATGCCATGCAGAAAGGTCTGCCACACTTAGGATTGCCAGATCAAATACAAGAAACTCAATTAAGTCTTTATGTCAGATAAACATTGAGTAACTTTTAGTATAAGTATGTCCCATGTATTTTTATTAATCAAGTCTGCCAACCCTTTTTCAACTTGCTGTGTGACATGTGCAAGTTAGCTTCACTACACCTGAGTTTCCTCATTTGTAAACTGGGGATAATAAGTGATATTGTGATGATAAAATAAGTATTACCTGCTATCATTATTAGTTTTTGTTAATTTTTTTTTAAATTGAGATATAATTGACATGTAACATATAATATTATATAACTTTAAGATGTACAATGTGTAGATTTGAAACATACAGAGTGAGGCAAAAGTATATTTAAAGCTGTGAGTATGTGAAACACAGAGTATTTCATATATAATTCTTATATTACTATTTATTAATTATTGTATTACTTTCCATACAAACAACTATAAACCTACTTTTGTCTCACTCTGTATATATTGCAATATGATCATCACTGTAGCATTAGCTAACACCTCTACCACATCACAATAATTATCATTTCCTTTTTGTGGTGAAAGCACTTAAGATTTTATCTCCTGGCAACTTTGAAGTTTATAACACAGTATTGTTGACTATAATTACTATACTGTGCATTAGATCTCCAGAACTTAATTTATCAGTTATAAGTTTGTACCATCAAACAACATCTCCCCACCTTCACCCCTTATTGCCCACCATTCTATGGTTTTTGCAAGTTCAGCTTTTTTAAATTTATTTTTTATTTGTCAATTACATTTGGCATTCAATATTGTTTTATGTTAGTTTCTGATGTACAGCATAGTGGTTAGACATTTATATAACTTGCAAAGTGGTCTCCTTGGTTAAGTCTGGTACCCACCTGGCACTATATATAGTTGTTAAAAATAGTGTTGAGTATATTCCCTTTGCTGTAATTTATATCCCTGTGAATATTTTCTAATTACCAATTTGTAATTTTTAATCTTTTTTCACCTAGCCCCCTCACCTCTCATCTAGCTAACATCAGTTTGTTCTTTGTATCTGTGACTATTTCTGTTATGTTTGTTCATCTCTTATGTTTTTTTAGATTCCACATATAAGTGAAATCATATGGTATTTGTCTTTCTCTGTCTGAATTATTTCACTTAGCATAATACCCTTTAGGTCCATCCATGCTGTCACAAATGGTAAAATTTCATTCTTTTTTATGGCCAAATAATATTCCATTGTATATATGCATCACTTCTTTATCTATTCCTCTACCAATGAGCACTTAGGTTGCTTTCATATCTTCACTATTGTAAATAATGCTGCAATGAACATAGGTGTGCATCTATCTTTCTGAATTAGTGTTTTGAATTTCTTCAGATAAATTCCCAGATATGGAATTGCTGGGTCATAAGGTAGTTCTATTTTTAGTTTTTTTAGAACCTCCATAATGTTATCTATAATGGATGTACCAATTTGCAATACCACCAACAAGAACAAGGGTTTGGTTTTCTCTGCATCCTCGCCAATGCTTGTTTTTTTTTTTTTTAATTATATTTTATTGATTATGCTATTAGTTGTCCCATTTCTCCCCCATCATTCCCCTCCAGCCTGCACACCTCCTCCCACCCACATTCCCCCCTTTAGTTCATGTTCATGTGTCATAAGTTCTTTAGCATCTACTTTTCCCACACTATTCTTGCCTTCCCCCTGTCTATTTTCTACCCACTGTCTATGCTACTTATTCTCTGTACTTTTCCCCCTCTCTCCTCCTCCCACTCCCCTGTTGCTAACCCTCCATGTGATCTCCATTTCTGTGGTTCTATTCCTGTTCTACTTGTTTGCTTAGTTTGCTTTTGTTTTAGGTATGGTTGTTAATATCTGTGAGTTTGCTGTCTTTTTACCGTTTATATTTTTTATCTTCTTTTTCTTAGATAAGTCCCTTTAACATTTCATATAATAAGGGCTTGGTGATGATGAACTCCTTTAACTTGACCTTATCTGAAAAGCACTTTATCTGCCCTTCCATTCTAAATGAAAGCTTTGCTAGATAGAGCAATCTTGGATGTAGGTCCTTGACTTTCATGACTTGGAATACTTCTTTCCAGCCCCTTCTTGCTTGTAAGGTCTCTTTTGAGAAGTCAGCTGACAGTCTGATGGGAACTCCTTTGTAGGTGACTGTGCCCTTATCCCTTGCTGCTTCTAGAATTCTCTCCTTCATTTTCATCTTGGCTAATGTAATTATGATGTGCCTTGGTGTGTTCCTCCTTGGGTTCAACTTCTTTGAGGCTCTCTGAGCTTCCTGGACTTCCTGGAAGTCTATTTCCTTTGCCAGAATGGGCAAGTTCTCCTTTATTATTCGTTCAAATAAGTTTTCCACTTGTTGCTCTTCCTCTTCCTCTTCTGGTACCCCTATAATTCGGATATTGGGACGTTTAAAGATGTCCTGGAGATTCCTATACCTCTCCTCATTTTTTTTAATTCTTGTTTTTTTCCTTGTTTTCTGTTTGGTTGTTTCTTTCTTCCTTCTGGTCCACTCCATTGATTTGAGTCCCAGTTTTCCTCCCATCACTATTGGTTCCCTGTGCGTTTTTCTTCATTTCACTTATTATAGCCTTCATTTGTACATCTAATTTGAGACCAAAATCAACCAATTCTGGGAGCTTCCTAATCACCAGTGCTTTGAACTGTGCATCTGATAGGTTGGCTACCTCTTGGTCACTTACATGAATTAGCTCTGGGGCTTTGATCCATTCTCCCGTTTGAGCCATTTTTGGGTTTTTGTTTTTGTTTTTGTTTTGGTCTGGTCGCAGCTGTTACATAGTGAGGGGGGAGCCCTAGGTGTTCCCCAGGGCAGGGCAACCTAGTCTCTGGGCTGTGATGCTGGATGTGGGGGCAGGGTCTGAGGGAACGGTGGTGCCACTCTGCTCTCTCTCCAATACCAGTTTCTTCCGTCACTTTCCCCAAGCAAATTGGGCCCTTCTGGCACTGATTTCCATGTGGGTGGGCTCGTGCATGTTCTAGGACCCCTTGGGTCTCTCCAACAAACTCTCCCATGAGGCTGGGATTCTCTCCCGGCACCCCAACCCCCACAAGTGTTCTCAATTGGTGCTTTTTAGGCTTTATTTCCCAGCACTGGGGCCCTGCATTGCGCCGTCTCTCTCGCTGCCTGTTTTTGCCTGGTTTATCTGCACTCAAATGTGTGACCGTGGTCAGTCGCCTTGTGTGCCTTGCTTGGTCTGCTTGTTGCCTCCCTGAGCTCGGTAACCACCACCTGTGTACCTGGGACCACCAGCTACTGCTTCTTCCCGCCACAACCCCTCTCCGCCAGCCACCGACTCTGCCCCTCTTACCAATCTGGGTGAATCGTTGTTGGACTTCCATACAATTCAATCCTCTATCTATTCTGGTTGGGGTTTTTTGGGGGTTCTATGTTTTTGTTGTCCTTAATCTTGGTTGTGAGAGGAGGCACAGTGTGTCCACCTATACCTCCATCTTGGCCGGAAGTCAACACCTGTTGTTTGTTGACTTATTAATGATAGCCTTTCTGATGGGTGTGAAGTAATATATGTGTGGTTTTCATTTGCATTCTTTGATGATTAGTGATGTAGAGCATCTTTTCATATGTCTATTGGCCATCTGTATGTCCTCTTTAGAGAAATGTCTATTCATGCCCTCTGCCCATTTATTAATTGTATTGTTTTGGGGTTTTCTTTGCTATTAAATTCTGTGAATTCTTTATAAATTTTGGATATTAACCCCTAATGGAATGTATCACTAAACAATATCTTCTCCCCATCAATAGACTACTTTGCATTTTGTTGGTGGTTTCCTTTGCTGTGCAAAAACTTTTTAGTTTCATGGACTCCCATTTATTTATTTATTGCTTATGTTTTCATCACCCAAGGAGATATATCAAAAAAATATTACTAAGAGCAATGTCAGAGAATTACTGGCTATGTTTTCTCATGGGAGTTTTATGGTTTCAGGTCTTACATTTAAGTTTTTAATCTACTTTGCATTAATTCTTGTATATGGTGTAAGAGGGTAGTTTAGTTTCTTTTTTGGCATGCATCTGTCCAATTTTCCCAACATCATTTATTGAAGATATTGTGTTTACCCCATTGTATGTTCTTGCTTTTTTGGTCATAGATTAATTTGACCATATAGGTGTGGGTTTATTTCTGTGTTCTTTATTCTGTTCCATTGATCTATGTGCCTGTTATTATTATGCCGGTACCAGACTGTTTTGATTACTATAGCCTTGCACTGTAATTTGATACCAAGTAGTGTGATACTTCCAATTTTATTCTTATTTCTCAAGATTGCTTTAGCTAATTGGAGCCTTTTTTAATCCCATATAAATTTTAGGATTATTTGTTCTAACTTTGTGAAAAATGCCATTCATGTTTTGATAGAGATTGTTTTGAATCTAGAGTTTGCTTTGAGTACATATGCATTTGATCAATGTTAATTCTTCCTATCCATGAGCATGTTGTATACTTGCATTTATTTGTATTTTCAATCTCTTTCCTCAAGGATACAACTTTCAAGTCTTTTATCTTCCTGGTTAAATTTATTCCTATGTATTTTTATGTGATTGTAAATGAGATTGTTTTCTTAACTTCTCTTTCTGATAGTTCATTATTGTATATAATGTATACAATATGTATAAAAATGCAACTAATTTCTGAATATTAATTTTGTATCCTGCTACTCTGCTGAATTCATTGATCAGTTCTAATGCAGTGTAGTTTTTTGGTGGAATCTTTAGCGTTCCTTATATATAGAATCATGTCATTTGCAAGCCATGAGTGCTTTACTTTTTCCTTTCCAATTTGATGCCTTGTATTTCTTTTTTTTTTTAATCAGATTACTTTGCCTAAGACTTCCAAAACTATGTTTAACAAGACTGGTGATCATGGAAAGCCTTGTTTTGTTCCTGATATTAAAGAAAATGCTTTAAGTTTTTCTCTGCTGAGTGTGATGTTGACTGTGGGTTTGTTATGAATGGGCTTTATTATGTTGAGGTATGTTCCCTCTATTCCCACTTTGCTGAGATCTTTTATCATAAATGGATGCTGGATTTTTTCAAATGTATTTTCTGCATTTATTGATTTGATCATATAATTTTTATCCTTCATTTTGTTTGAGTGGTGTGTCACATTAATTGACTTGTAGATATTGAACCAAGCTTCCATTCCAGGAATAATCTTATTCCTCCTACCAGTCTTGATGTAGTTTCTTTTTTATATCATTGGTTATAGGACTTAAGTTATGCTAGTCTTTAGAAGGTTTTCCAGGTTAATTGTTCTATAATTTAGTTGTAATTTTCATAGGGTCCTGGGAGGAGGTGAGCACAACATTTACCTACTCTGCCATCTTGATTGGAATGGTGAGTTCAGCTTTTTTACATTCTACATATAAATGAAAGTGAAATTATACAATATTTGTCTTCCTCTGTCTGACTTTCTTCATTTAGCATTAATGCCCTCAAGTGTCATCCATGTAAATCCTGCAAATGGCAGGATTTTCTTCTTTTTCATGGCTGAATAACACTTCCTTGAATTTGAATATATACATATATATATATATATATATATATATATGATCTTCCTTATCCATTTATCCATTGATGGACAACACTTAGGTTGTTTCTATATCTTGGTTATCATGACAATGCTGCCATAAGTACAAAAGTGTCAATATCTCTCTGAGGTCCTGTTTTCATTTCCTTTGGACATATACCAGAAGTGGAATTGCTGGGTCATAAGCTAGTTCTGTTTTTAATTCTTTGCAGAACCTCCATACTGTTTTTCACTTACATTCCCACCAACAATGCCCAAGCATTCCCTTTTCTTTACATTCTTGCTAATACTTGTTATCTCTTGTCTTCTTGAGGATAACCATCATAACAGGTGTGAAGTAATATTTCATAGTGGTTTTGATTTATATTTCCCTGATGACTAATGATGTTGAACATCTTTTCATGTACCCCTTGGCCATTTGGATGTCATAGGGAAAATGCCCATTTAGTTCTTTGCCTACTTAAAAAAAATTCTTTTCACCTTCACCCGAGGATATTCTTACTGATATTATGGCTAGGGAAAGTGAAAGAGAGAGAAGAAGAAAAACATTGGTATGAGAGAAAAACATTGATCAGTTGCCTCTTGCACACATCCTGACTGGGGAATGAACCCACAACTTAAGCATGTGCCCTGACTGGGAATTGAACCCGTGACCCTTTGGTTTAGAGGATGATGCTCTAACCAACTGAGCAACACCAGCCAGGGCCTTGCACAATTTTCAATTTGATTTTGATAGGGAGGGGGTTGGTGTTGTTATTGAGTCATACAAGTTCTTTATATATTTTGGATGTTAACCCCTTATCCAATATATGATTTGCAAATATTAGTTTTTTAAGAAAAGTCTATTTTGTTGGGACAATGAGGAACATGTCCTGTATGTTTAATAACCAAAGTATTTCTGTGTTTAAATATATAATTTCAGATGCTCAATTGGGGAATCAACATTAGCTGCCACTCTGGGCAAAACTTGAAAATCTCAGTGGCCCAACAATAAAGATTTCTTTCTACCTTGCATACTCTAAAATGTATATCAGGAACCATCTCCCCCTTACATGGAATATATGACCTCCAAAGTCACCACAACTGAGGAATAAGGAAACAGAGGTGTCCCCCTTGCTACTAACAACTTTGACCCAGGAGTGATGCAACAGCTTTCATGTATAGCCTGTTGGACGGACTAGTCACATGGCCCTAACCTAACTGCCAGAGAGACTGGGAAATATAAGAGACCTCACAGAATATCTGATGAGCAGTGACTATTTTGGCCACAGGTGCCATTATAAGGCAAATATGGTCTGCCTCACTTTTTACATCACCCATCTGGCTGCTATATATGCAGCATATGCAATAGATTCAATATCAGAAGACCTGTGCTCCAGTTCTGCTCTTTCTCAAGCCAGAGAAGTGTACCCAGAGGATTTTCTTTCTTGGGAGATTTATCTCTTCCTACTGCTAAAGAAGAAGGGGATTTTTTTCTTTTCCTATCAGGAGCAGGAAGTTGTTTTAAGTTGAGTTGCTTATATTGTTGATTTGGATACTTTGAAACAGAATGTGAATACAAGTAGAAGAGAAAGGGATGGTGAACCCTCAATTATTTTGATTAGGGACCCATAGCTAAGCGAAATACTAAGGACTTTTTAAATTTGTATCATGTAAACCAGATCTCATTTTTCATTTTGGGTTTGGAGATACCCTGATATCTTCCAGCATTGAAGAATAATTCTGCACAGGTCTAATTAGTATGAATCCAGGTGTTTGCCCAGAATGGAATTTCACCAAAAGCAATTTAGGCCACAGCTCTGTGTTCAAAGGAATGACACGTCAATTAATACAGCCAGGCATTGGGACTCACTGACTGGTCTAAGAGAGGGAAAGCTGGTGCCAGTGCTTCACTGCCAAGGTTAACAAGGCTGTACGTTATAATCCTATCTGAAATGGATTTCTGAGTCATGCACAGGGAGAGAGGAAGAGAGCAGTCAGCCTATGATGAGTGATGAGGCTTTGTCAGTTACACCCAACATGTGCAGTTCATAAATCAGAGAATATTTCCTGATCTGAAGATCTCGATTTGAAGCTCGGTGATTATTTTTAGATAAGTTCTGAGAGGCTGCAAGTAGAGGCTTGGAAACACAATCAAAACCCCAGAGCAGATAAACCATCTGTGTATGCTAAAAAACTGAGAAGTGAATTTAATCTTTATACCCTTTGAAAAAGGAGAAGGTACTGTTGGCAGGCCCATAAAATATGTATGATAGCCAGGGTGGCAGAGACCCAAAACCAGGAAAAGAATTATTCCCCTATGTCATCACTGTGCCTAGGTTGTCTTCCAAAGTTCCATGAGCTGATGCTGGTCCTACGTGCCGTTGGCTTAGTGCCACAATAATCTCTGTAAAGAAAAAAATTCTTTTTTCAAAAAGATCACAGATTTGTTCTATGACATTATCAATATTGGGAGGCATTTGTTAGATATTTAGTAAAGTCAAGGAGACTCACACTTTTGGGAGACTGTGATGATCCTTCCTTAATCCTGTGCTTTACATATTTCCCAAATCCAGAAAACTCTGACAGTTCCGTGGTAATAACAAAGCATCTCAAATATAACCTCTTAATACCATCAAGTGAAAATCAATGAGAACCTTATAATTGTTTTTTATTCTCAATCACACTAAACAGTTAAGAAACTGCAAAACCATATATCCAGTGAGGTTAAACACTGGATACTATTTGTTTAACAAACTAAGACTTTCCTAACATTTTCAGCTTTTTCTTCTTTCAAAATTAAATATTGTTATACCTGGTTAAAGGAAGATTCTGTGATAAGGATCTTGCTTTCAGATAATTTCACTTAGGCCATACCCATTTTCTAAGGCTGCCTATCAGTCTTTGCAGTGATTCTGTGATGTTATCAACATCCTTATGGTAACTTCTTTTACTGCCTAAATCAGCCACTTAGTTTCTGTTGCTTGCCATCCACCAGAATTTCTTCTTGGTACATTATCTATTCTGCCTAGTACTGCTGTTGTTTGTGTCTACGTGTGTCTCCCCAAGGAAACTGTAACATCTTTCAGGATGGGTTAGCATAATGTCCAGCATGAGCCATAATGCCCAGCGCAGAACTTCACCTTCAAAATTTAACAGTTACAAATGTGGGTTCACATCCTCTTGGTTAAAACACCAGCTTTTCCTTTTACCAACTCCATGCATGACCTTGGACGTGTTAACAACATTTCTAAATCTTGGCTTCCTCATGTAAACTTATGATCACCTGCTAGTTTTAATGCTGAAAACTGGGCCTGGTATGTAGAAGGCACTTTATAAGTATTAGCTATTATAGTATAACAAGATTAAATTACAGTATTTTCTGTTATGTTCATATTATATATCATATCAATGATATAATTACTATATATTATATATGTTATATAAATTATAGGTTTACATTACATGTGTCATTGTTATAATATACTTTTTATCATAAGCATTCAATAAAATAAATGTTTAATGTAATTTAGCTGTTTCTCAAACTGTAAGCTTAATTCCAGTTTACAATATGAGGTTTTGTTTGCTTGTTTTTAAGAAAAGTGTTTCTACCCTTGATTCCTTTTTAAATCTATGCTAAAAAGTTTATTTGCAGGAGGTAATAAATTTTAAAATGCAAATTATTAAAATGCCAGCATGGAGCTTTTCATCATATGCTAAAATTTTTCATCCTTTATCCAAGCATTCCTCACCTGGTTGAAATGTTGATTTTTTTCTCTTAATGTTGTGGTGTTTTTTTTGTGAACAATCTGTGCATTTCATCTGCCTGCCTATAATGCTTCCCTGGACCAATTGCATTTTCCACAAAGTTGTATGAGCTATAAAGTCATCTTTTTATCCAGACCCTTTTACTTGATCTTAGTACGGCACACAACACTGAAATTCCTCTGTTCTTCTTGCATTTCTGAAAGCCTCTGTGTGCTTTTCTTTGGCAGACCCATTAATCAATTTTATTCCTGAATCTGACCTCTCTGACAAAGGTATTGTGTTTTCAGTGCACTTCCTCCTTGGCGTTGCAAAGGATTCTTATGAACTTCAACACCCTCCCCCTTTTCTTAGTGCTGATGTTAGAACTTTCCTTTTCTCTTTTCTTTATTATTATTTTTGTCCTCACCAAAGGACTTGTTTTTTATTGCTTTCTGGAGAGTGAGGAAGAGAGAGAGGGAAAGAGAAACATGAATGTGAGAGAAACATCAATCAGTTGCCTCCTGTACACCCCAGCTGGTGTTTGAACACACAACCTAAGCATGTGTCCTGACCAGGGATCAAACTCGCAACCTTCTGGTTCTGTGAGATGATGCTTTAACCTACTGAGCCACAACATTTTTGTTTGTTTGTTTATGGAGAAGTTTGCATCCCTAGATTGAAATGATAACACCTCAATTATATGGTCAAAATGGCAAGCAGGGATTTGTTTCACTTTTATTTTTTTTATTTTTGGAAATCCCTGGTTCCCAAAATTGTCTCATTCTGAAACTGCTATAATTGAAGTCTACCTGATTTATCTGTTCAACAGTTATTAACTGGGGACTTAAGATGGGTAGGATTTGCTCAGAATGCTGGCCTGATTCAGAGATGAATTTGACACATCCCCGCCATGTGTAGAAGCAAACAGTAGCAGGGCATGAAATTCTTTACAGAAGATCAGTGCTTGTCTTTATTTCAAACTCACCACACCAGTGTTTATGTGGGTACAAACACACTAAGTTTCCCATAGATCTCTGAGGACCGAAGAACATCAGGAAAGGATGGAGGGAGGAGAAGATGATAAGGCAGATAGGTCGGTTAAACAATATCTGCTGCCTCAGAATCCTGGAAGTCCTCTCATCCAGTTTCACAAATAAGGAAACAAAAGCTCAAAGAAGCCTGGTACCATCCCCTTGGTCACACAGCCAGATTGTGTCAGAACCATCTGGTGGCTGGTTAAACTTGTGCTCTTCCCACTCGTCTCCCCACTGTCCCACAGATGGGATAGAAGGCGGTGGGTAAAAACCCGGGCAACATGCTATTCTGACCAGTTGAAAGGCCCCTTACTGCTATTGCTCCAGAATCTGAGAAGATAAATGAAGTCAAAGAAAGAGCAGTTGCATGATTTTAACTTCTATTATTGTTACTACCTAATTAAAGGTCATTTGGTATAGCCCGTTAAATTCCTAACTGTGTCCATTCATCTAACCAGGCAGTCTACATCTTGATGTCTTCCCTTGAGTAATACTTGGACATTGGTAGAAAGAAGTATGTACACTAAATGTGGAATTTATGTAATGTGCAGAAACTGGAACAATACAGATGTTCTTTAGTAATGTAATAATTAAATTAATTCTGATAAATCTATACTATTAAAGGTTACATAGATAAGTTAGATCTGTATGTGTAGAACTAAAAAGATCTTCAAGACACATATGAAAAAATCAAGAAGCAGAAACATGCATGTAGGATGATCATAGGTATGTGTAGTAAGAGAAAATAGATACATTTAGAAATCTTTTAATATATAAAATTTAATCAGACCCTACAGCAAAATTATAGGAAAATTCATAAGACAGATTAATGATTCAAGAGGAAAGAAATGCACTTCCAGCTGGGGGCTTGATGCTATACCAGGTAAAATGTGGTTACATATAGGAAACAGAAACCTGAACAATGACTCAAACCATAAGGTTTACTTTCTTAGCAAGAAGTCTGAAGACTGGCTATTCCTATGCTGATTTAGCATCTCCACAATGTCATCGAGGACATAGTTTCTTCCTGTCCTCCTCAGTGGTTCTGCATCTTTAAGCAGGTCACGTTGTTGTCTAATGCTACAGCCACAGCTCCTCGCATCTCAACCACATTCAAGACCAAGAAGCAGGAGGTATCCAGGACAGCAAAGAAAAGAGAGAAGCCTTTAATGAGGAGCAGTCTCTTTGCATCTTTGAGCAAAGCTTTTCCCCAGACACCTCCTCTAGAAATGTCTTCTAGTTCATTGGCCAGAACCAGGTCATGAGTACACACACCCCCTGACCCCTCACCCAGGGATACTGTGAGAGTATGATTCTGGCATTTCCATAATCTCTCATGGAACCCAGGCTAAGAATAAGGAGCTTTGCAGTTCTAGGGAGCATCTGAGAGGGTCTGCCACAGCAGGTTTCATGCAAGAAGCAGTGCTCGGGTTGGATCCGAAACAATAATAAAAAGACCATTTATTGGATAGTCTATTCCAACACCACTTTTCTAAGAATTGTCCTGCCTTGGCTCCATGTGGGAGTTGCCAAGATCATACAATATGTCTCAGTCTTCTGGGAATGTATTGTGATGGATTTTAATAATGACTGCCAAATCAGTCTTTGCTTTGTTTTTCCCTCTCTAGACACATTTCTAACTTTCTTCCTTTCATTGAAGCTAATTGTGTAAGCACCACACTCCTGCTTGTCTGTCAGTTTGATGCTTATTGATTGTACTCAGTTTCCAGCATCAGTTAGATACCAATCGTTTTAACAGAAAGTATTATTAACCATAGATAAGAAAACAGAAAGGCAGAAAGGGGACACTAGGGTATTGCGGAGGTAGTACCGCAGGAAGCTTGCTACCACCTCAAGTGCTAGGGGAAGAAAGAGGTTCTATTAGGAACCAGTTAAGAGAAAGGAGGGGAGCAAAGGACAGGGCAGGGAGGGAACATAGAGGTTTGAGGAAGGAGACCCACATCACTGGAACTGTCTTTTGAGGAGGGGGCACCTGCTGGTGCTGGTGTCTCTGAGAAAGTTTGACACACCTGGTTTGGTAATGGAAAAAAATGCAACCTAGAACCAACTCCTGCTACTGTAACCAATGGACTGTGCCAAGTTTAAAGCCCATACTGGAGAGATGTGGACAGCACCAGAAGAAGCATGAAGCATGAAGCACCAGAAGCATGTCCTTCTCCATCTTCCCAGGTCCCTCTAGCACCTCCTACTGGTGAAAGCGGCTGGCCAAACACAGGTGGGGCCTGCAGAGTCCCAGGCCAAGCACCACAAAACAGAGTATAGAAGACTCTGAGCTAAGATAGCTAAATAACCAGCAAATTATTTATTATTTTTAGCACATCCTTATTAAATGGAGGCAATAATAGAACATAACCATAGCATTATTTTGAGGTTTAAATAAAGTAGCTCATAAAAAGTAATTAGCAGAGTGCCAACAGCCTAATAAGCCCTCAGGAAGTATTAGTGGATGTAATTACTATTTATTCAACAAGTATTTGCTGTGTGCCTGTTATGTGCCAGGCACAGATCTAAGTCCTGGAAATACGATGGTGACTCAGACAGAGGTCCCTGCCCCTGTGACACTTGCATTGTAGTGAGTAGTGCCCCATAATGAACAAGATCATTTCAGAAAGTGGTAAGTGGTGGGGGAAAATAAAATCACCCTGCAGTTGAAAGTTATAGGGAAGAAGTTACCAAGGATTCAACGGTCAGCCAATAAGAAAATGGAAAAACAAGCCTCAGACAGGGGGAAAGTACTCACAAAATGCGTATCTGTTAAAGACTTGTATTTAGAATATAGAAAGGTCTCTCAAAGCTCATCACAAGAAAACAAGTGACCCATTTTTAAAATGGGCAAAAAAAAAATGAACAAACAGTCCATTAAAGAGATACGCAGATAGCAAATAAGTACAAGAAAAGATGCTCAAGTAAAAAGTTAACCAACAGTTATTAGAGAAATATAAATGAAAACCACGATGAGATTCTACAACACAAGTATTAAAATGGCTTTTTAAAAAGCTGACAATATGGCTGATGAGGTTATAGAATGACTGAAGCTCTCATATGTGGCTGATGGGAATGCAAAATAGCACAACCACTTTGGAAAATATTTTGGTAGTTTCTTATGAGGTTAAAAATATACTAACCTTATGAACCAGCAATTCCAATGCTAGGTACTTAGAGAAATAAAAAAATAGACTCACACAAAAACCTGCATGCAAATAAACATGTCATAACCATTTGCTTTATTCATAAAATTGGAAATAACCCCAAATTTTCTTCATCTGGTGAACTGATAAACAAGCAGTGGTGTATCCATACAATGAAGTGTTGTTCCATAGTTCCAATAACAGGGAACTAAGTCTCACAAAGGCAATAACATGATAAATCTCAAATGCACTATGCTGAATGAGTGAAGCCAGATTCAAAAAGCTGTATTCTGCATGATTCCATTATGATGTCCCTCCCAAAAAGGCAAAACTGTATGGGCAGACAAGGGGTCAAGTGGTTGTCAGGGGTTGAGAATGAGGGCAATGGTTGCCTGCACAGGAGCATGAGGGATTTGTTGACGTAAAGAAACTGTTCTGTGTCTTGATAGTTTTGATAGTTACATAAGCATATGCATTTGTCAAAACCGATAGAATTATACACAGAAAAGAATGAATTTTACTGTGTATCAAGGCCGTAAACTGAATGTTTGTGCTCCTGGCAAATTCATATGTTAAAACCTAATTCCCGGTGTGATAGTATTTAGAAGTTGGACTTTTGGGAGGTATTTGGATCATGAGGGTGGAGCCCTCATGAGTGGGATTAGTATGCTCCTTATGCCTTCCACCAAGTGAGGACACAGCAAGAAGACAGGAACCTGGAAGCAATTTGTCACCAGACATGGAATTTGCTGATGGTTTGGTCTTGGGCTTGTAGCCTTAAGAATTTTGAGAAGTAAATTTCTTTGTTTATAAGTCGCCTAGGCTATGCTATTTTGTTATAGCAGCCAGAGCTCTCTAAGACAATCAATTATACCTCAATAAACCTGACTGAAATTGAAAAAAGAAAGAAAGACCCCTCCCCTGCACTCCTCAGGTAAAGGCTGAGTAGTCTGATTAGGCCTTACTAAGGAAATGACTTTTGAGGGAAGACCTGAATAACAAGATGCAGCCAGCCATGCGACGTATAAGAGCAGGAGATTCCAAGCAGAAGAGCAAGGAGAAATCCTTCAGACAGGAGGAAGGAAGGGGTGTGGAGGAGAGCCTGTAAGCCTGGAAGAACAGAGTGAGATTTGGTGAGAAGAGCTCCAACCCAGAGGCCCTCCTTAGCAGGGCTATCATATTTAGAAATAAACAAATAAATTCCAGACACTCAGTTAAACTGGAATTTCAGGTAAGGAGTGAGTAATGTGTAGTATTAATACTATAACTATGTCCCATGCAATACTTGGGATACACTTATACTAAACATTTATTCTGTTTTCCTGGAATTCAAATTTAACTGGGAAGTGTTTTTTACCAGGCAACTTTTCACCTAGGAAATGGTAAGAAGTTTGAACTTTCTTCTGTCTACAATGGGAAACCAATGGGAGGGTTTTGAAAGGCACAATGGGAAAGGAACTATATTTTACTAAACGTATCTGATTACTGTGGAGAACAGAGGAGAAAGAAGTAAAAGTATGGTCATGAGGGTGGTCCAGGAAAGAGAAACTGGAAGTAGCGGTGGAACTGAGAAAAGTAGGTGGATTTAGGATTATGTAGTGGCAGGGAAAAAGGGGAAAGAGGAGAATAAAAGATGCTCCTAAGATTTTGGCCTCAGCAACATATATTAGTTCATTTAATATTTAACTTATTTAACCCTCACTATGATTTAGGGACCTGAGAATTATAGAAAGAGTTATCCTCATTTTACAGATGAGAAAACTAAGGCAGTAAAAGACTAAGTAATGTGCCCAAGATCATGCAGACAATAAGTCACAGAACAGTCTGGCTTGAATTCAATGCTCTTAATCGCCATGCTCTGCTGTCTCTGGAGTATTGAGCATGTGATAGATACTTGGTAAAGAATTGTGGAATCAATAAATAAATGAGTGATTGACAAGATGGGTCTATAAATGTGGCTTTTCACATGTCTTGTGTCCATTTTTATACAAGGTGGCCACCGTGTCCTCATGCATGCCAGGTATATGTTATCTGTATGCTTTCCTCCATTCTCCACACAAATTTTAATTTTCCCTCCATTCTTCTGGACATCATCTCATGTGTTGATGTTGGAAGTCATTAAAATAATTCCTCAGGGGTGTTTTTAAGGCTTAAGCTGTTATTAAGTGGAATTGAGAAATATTCTTTTGCAATGCCCCAAGCAAATTGGCACATGTGGTTAAGTATGAAGTCCAAGGAGGCCAAATAGTCCCAAATTCACACTGAGTCCATTATTAACTGAATTTGTCACAAAATATTATCTACCATGGAGGGCACAATGTACAAGTGTACCATCTCCTGCACGGCTAAGGCTGCTCCCTGGGTAGTCAGGGACACATGGTTCCCAGTAATGGCTCTGCTCTGTGACCTAAAGCTAGTGTGAACTCCTTTGTGCTTAGCTTCCCCATTTGTAAAATGGGTACAGCAACAGCGCTTACTTCATAGAATGATTGTGAAGGCTGACAAGATAAGGCTTTTACCAGTACCTGACCAGATAAAATGCCAAATAAACGTGGGCATCCATTATTTTTACATTGGCTTCTCACTTAGGAGAAAGCCAGTCATATCAAGCCCGTGTAGTAAGTTCCTACATAATAAATTCCTCATCTAGAATTTGCCCTGGCTCTCACAGTCCAGCTGTAAGCATTGAGAAGGGACAATGAGATTTTTCTTAGTACCATCTCTCACTTCTCTCCCTCCTCCCTTGGCTTCAGATGCCCTGTAATGGAACCCTTCCCACTGCTCAATGTACAAAATGTCCATTTCGAGGTGTTTAATGATATTCACAAGATCTCTCAGTTCTATGGGCCACCTGCCTTAGATTCCATCTTGGCTTCAGAAGAGGTACACACCCAAGAATTTGTAAGTTGACTGCTGCTCTCAGTATCAAATAAATCCACATTTCCATTCACTTCACTAAATTTGTAAGTGAATCAAATGTGATTAATTGAAGAATATTGAGATATTAATTGCCAAGCTAGGGGGTGGGGTTTATAGCATTATTGATCATATTGCTGAGAGATGCTGGCATCTGTATGGTGAAACCAGTAAGAAAACAACTCTCCAGAGAGACATGTCTCAATATCTGCTTGCACCATCAATAAGGACATAAATCTTTCCTTATGGCATCATTATTGAAGAAAATTATCTCAAAGAGCATGTTAAAGCCAACAAACAATTCTTTAGGAAATAAGTGAACTACTCTAAGAAATCCCTCATCCCTAAATCTAAGCACATAAAACAGGTAAAGATTGGGGATGTTTATCCATTTGTCAAAAGAATTTTTATTTTTAATGTAAAAGCAATTTTTCCTGGAATTAGTTGAGGTGTCAACTACTGAGACATGTTTAATATGTAATCTTAAACATATGAAACATTTTCCCTTTATATCCTGCATTTTGCACTGACTAGCTCAATTATTTTGTCTATTGGTTTGCAAAATAAGGAACTTAGGATAAATAATTTCAGAGTCTCATCCAGAAGAAAATCCTATATTCATGGGGCTGGAATATAAATAGGGTGACATATTTGGGTTTTTTCATTTACTCTTTTCTTCATTTAAGCAGATAGCAGGTTCTGGACTTCTGAGCTTCCAGCAAAATTTTGTGGCAAGACAGAAAGCAGACAGAGCCTATCTTTTCTGAGGACAGAGGCAAAGAGAGTATGGATTGAGCGGGGCCTTGGAGAGGCACAAAGGAAAGGGTCCAGTGGGCCCAGTAGCAACAAGAACCCAGGGTTCAGCTTCCTGGCAGTGTCCTGAGGAAATGGCAGAGTCCCCCCCAAAAAATGGCTCAGTGGTGCATATTAGGCAGCCCAGCAAATGAGCTCTATTTCCCAAGCTTCACAATGAAGCAGCCACAAGTTCCAGAACCAACCTCTGTGCATAGTGACAATGTTACCCGCAAGATCAACTCTGTGGTCCAGCAGCCAGAAGGTCCCCTCACAAGGCCATCCCTTAGCACAGAGTTAGACCCTAGGTATCAAGAGTGACGAATCCCCAAAATGACTGAGAATAAGACTCCTGCCAACATGAAGGGACAGGGGCCCAAAATCAAAATTGAATTGGCTTAGTTGTATCAAGACAAATGATTCTTCAGGAGCTCCAAATATATGGACTGAATCCATATTCACTATATGTATCACAATATTTATAATCCTTCATTCTTTCTAAACCTTTGTGAAAATTTCCCCATTTTCTTGTCAAATACTTTTATTTCTACTCTTTTCAAAACTATACAACAGAAAAGAATGTTGAAATGATTCCCCCCATGGCCTTTTTCTTTTTATCTGAGAACTCAAGGTTTTACAAAAACACAATTGGGCTTCTGTAGATGCTGCTGTCTGGGAGACATTGGCAACCACGGCTCCTCCTTGGGTTCAAGGTACACTGTTAGGGAGGGCTGTTAGGACTCCATTCACCCTGAAAAGTTTTGTGACTGCCTGGCTGTGTGACCTTGGAGAGATCAGTTTATATCTCTAATCCTCCACATTTAGAATTAAATGGGGGAGTAGGGTGGAGGAGGAGTGAACCCCGTCCAGAGCTCCCATAAATGGCTGCACAGACTGTGCCTTGCTCAAAGATGCCAAGCTAAGAAGGCAAAAAAAGAACTAAGTGCCACCTGCCAATCATCAGCCCTGTGCCCTGTGCCCTGTGTTCTGTGCCCTGGCTGTGTCACCTGCTCCTCATCCACACAGAGAAGCAGCATGAGAGACCTGGGCCTTCACCCTTGCTGAATAACGGAACTCCGATGTTCTGTGATCCCAATTTTTTAAACCTTTTCCTCTAAATGATTTTCCTTCTAACAGTCTTTCTGTGGGGGGTGGAAAACTTTCATAGACATATTCTTTTTCCTCTCAAAAGCACTTTTAAATATATAGAGAGTATCTGTATTTTTTAAAAAGTTGTTACCATGTCAGGCACAGCCCCCAAGAAACCCAAAGATAGCTGCAAAAGAAGGATGTTTCCTTTTCCACCCGGATTAATTTGTTCATCAAGTATGAAACCTAATTCTTGCCAGGTCTCTGGTTAGCAGGAATTAAGGGAAACCGAGATGGCGGGGAAATGTCAGGATCCAGACTGTCTGTTCAGGATAAAGCCCTTGTGGCTCCGTTTCTGAAACCACGCTGAAGTCTCCTACCACCAGGCTGGGGGAGGAGGAGCTGTTGCTGCTGCCTTCCCAAGGCCTTGTCAGTCTTTGGGGAAGCGGGTCCGAAGCTGCTGTAGCTCAGCCCAGTGGAAATTTCTCAGAAGTCCTGTGACTGGACTCACCTGTGACTGAATAAATAGTGGCCCAGCTCTCAGTGGAGATGTCAGACAGCCAGCACCCCCTGGGGAGAGCAGTGTCTTGTCCCCAGCTTGGCCAAGGAAGACGGACACTGGCTTCAAGGATGTCTTTGTTATCAGATCAAGTAGGTGCCTGGGTTGGCCATTTTAATGAAAATGGGACACCTGCACCAGCACCTCCAGTAAGGTGGAAGAGAGCACAGCTGGGGATCCGGACCCGCAGCCGCCAGGATCGGGTTACGGAGGGCTCACGGGGACTCGGGAGGTGGCTGCGGGGAGAGGACCCCCCTTCCCCGGGACTGCCGTGCAGGACTGCCGGACAGACAAGCTGTGTTGCCCCTACTGGTCCACATTCTCCTCTCTTGCCTCCCTTCCAGCTGAAGGAGGTTGCCGTGTTGTTTTGTTCTGTTTCTGTTTTCTGGAGGGAAGTACACATGACAGTTGAATTGGAGTAATGATTGTAATTTCATTTCTCCAAACTCAGAGCTGTTTTCCTACCAAACATATCAGGGGCCAGGAAACATTCAAAGAACTGGGGAAACCACTCTAAAATCAGAAAGGTTGAAGAGAAAGTCACAGGGTGAATATTACTACTACTAATATAATATTTCATAATAATTATATAAAATGTTATGTATTACATACCTTCATATAGCATGAAGTATGTATTCTTATATATTCTCACAGAATAATATCAGATATATTATAGTTATGGTATATGTAATATAATCTTCAAAATATCCACAAAAAAATTTAATAAGGTTAAAAAAATTGGAGGACCAGGGAGGAGGGAAGATGGTAGGAGGGAGCAGATTCCACTTCCCCCTACACATGGGAGAAAAATCTAGCCGATCTACGGAGGAACAGAGAAAACAGCCAACAGTACCACAGCACAGATGAAAACAGAAGATCAAAAATTGTATCAGACATTGAAAAACCAGATGGTAAGGGGAGTTTTTCAGGACAATATGGGCCCAGGGATCAGCGCAGAGACCAAGGCAGCTGAAGCCCCAGGCCAGGCGCTTGTTAGGTCTGCCACAGGGCTCTAGGGAGGGAACCAGGTCAACCGCTCCCTCCCCAGTCAAACAATGTTTGAGCAGCACTGGGAGAGACCTGGCTGCTTGAAGTAGCAGGGAGGGGAGTTAAGGTCTGAGTGGCAAACACGCAGGGGCTGTGAGCACCCATGCATAGCCCCGGGAGGAGTGCACGCCGGAGCCAGTACCACCAGAGACACCCGTATAACCAGAGGCACCCCTGTGACCAGAGGCACCCACAACCGGAGGAGGGGGCTTTGTGGAAGATGCAGAGCTCACATCCATGATGTGCACCTAGACTAGGTGCACACAATGCAGGAAACACGCAGAGCCCACACCAGTAAACTCGGGTAGGCACATGCGCCCTATAGGAGACCCAGAGCTCACACACATAAACCAGGAAGTGTTCGATCCATAGGAGATCCCAACTCACGTACATAAACTCGGGAAAGCACATGCTCTGCAGGAAGCTCAGAAACCATGCCCAAGGCCCTGCTCAGAGAGGGACTGGGATAGCTCTGCGGAGAGTGCCAGGCTAGCACTGAGGAGAGTAGCCCAAAGTTGACTGGGTGCTGAATGGGGAGAAAAGCAATACCAGTCGCCCCTCAGCCCCTTGCAGCCAGCAAGACCAAAAAAAACGGTTTGACCAGTTTGAAACCAGCAAGAGGTTTTTGTTTTTGTTTTTTTAATTATATTTTTATTATTATGTTTTATTATTTTGTTTTTCATCCCTCAGTTCCTTTTGCTTCTCTTTCCTTCTTTCTTGTTTTATTCTTTCTTCCTTTCTTTCCAATTTTATCTCTTCTTTCTTCTTCTTCTTTTTTTAATTTTTCATTTTTTTCTTTCTTTTCTCTTTTGAAATACCCATGAGTGAGATAAAAAAAAAAAAACAAAAAAACCTATAACTGTGAAAAAACCAGAGTTGGATCCAAAGAGGGGACATCCCAACAGCTGAGACAGTGGAAGCTGTGAACACCAGGAAACCCAAAGGAGGCAGCACCACTGAATCTCACAGGTATTCTACCACAGAAGTTCACACCATAAACCCAGGGAGCCAGAACACATCAATTTAAGAAGCTGAGGCTAACAAGAAGAGTCCCACAAACAATGGGAAGAAAAAGAAACAATCCCCAAGTGAAAGGAAAGGAGGAAGCCTTAGAAAGAATGCTACATGAAACAGAGGCAACTCAACTATCAGATACTGAGTTCAAAGTGATGGTTATCAGGAAGCTCCACTCACAATGAGCTACCAGAAACTACATGGAATCTATAATGAACTTACTAAAAACTATATCAATATGAAAAAGGAAATAGAAACTATCAACAAGGGCCAAGAGGAAATGAAGAATACTATTTCTGAACTGAAGAACACAGTAGAGGGAATCAAAAGCAGAATTGATGAAGCAGAAGATCAGATCAGTGAGTTGGAGGACAAAGTACAAAAAAACACTCAGAAAGAGCAAGAAAAGGAAAAGAGGCTCAGAAAGAATGAAGAGTGATTAAGGGAAATGGAAGACAATATGAAACATAATAATATCCACATAATAAGGATACCAGAAGGAGAAGAAGAAGAGCAAGGGATAGAAAACCTATTTGAAAAAGTAATGATGGAAAACTTCCCTAATTTGATGAGAGAAAAAGCCACACAAATCCAGGAAACACAAAGAGTCCCAATCAAGAGGAACACATAGAGGCCAATTTCAAGACACATCATAATGAAAATGGCAAAATTCCAAGACAAACAGAGAATCTTAAAGGCAGCAAAGGAGCAACAGGAAGTAACATACAAAGGAGCCCCAATAAGGTTAGCAGCTGACTTCTCGATAGAAACACTCCAAGCCAGAAGAGAATGGCAAGAAATATTCCAAGTATTGAGAACCAAAGGCCTGCAACCAAGACTACTTTACCCAGCAAAGCTTTCAATCAAGATAGAAGGCCAAATAAGGAGTTTCCCAGACAAAAGAAGTCTAAAAGAATATACCTCCACCAAACCAGTTCTGCAAGAGATGCTAAAGGAACTGCTTTAAGGAAAGGAAGGAAGAGAGAGAGAGAGAGAGAGAGAGAGAGAGAGAGAGAGAGAAACACAGGTACAAAAATGGCAATGAATAAGCACCTATCAATAATGACTTTAAACATAAATGGATTAAATGCTCCAATTAAAAGACATAGAATAGCTGAATGGATAAGAAAGCATGACCTACACATATGCTGCCTGCAATAGACCCAACTCAGGACAAAAGACCTACATAGACTCAAAGTGAAGGGCTGGAAACAAATTTTCCAAGCAAATGGACAGGAAAAAAAAAAAAAAAACAGGGTAGCAATGCTCACATCAGACAAAATAGACTTCAAAAAAAGAACCATTAAAAGAGACCCAGAAGGTCACTTCATAATACTCAAGGGAAGAATCCACCAAGAAGACATAAACATTGCAAATATATATGCACCCAACATAGGAGCACCTAAATACATCAAGAAAATCTTAGAGGACTTCAAGAAAGATATTGACAGCAACACAACTATAGTAGGGGATTTTAACACCCCACTGTCAAAAATGGACAGATCTTCCAAACAAAATATTAACAAAGATATTGTGGCATTGAACAATACCCTAGATGAAATGGACTTAACTGATATATATAGAGCCATTCATCCCAAAGAAGCTAAATACACATTCTTTTCAAACGCTCATGGAATATTTTCAAAGATAGACCACATGATAGGACACAAAGCAAGCCTCAACAAATTCAAGAAAATTGAAATCATGCCAAGCATTTTCTCCAAACACAAGGGGCTGAAACTAGAAAACAGCCACAAAGGGAAAAGCCCAAAACACTCAAAATCATGGAGATTGAATATCATGCTATTAAACAATGAATGGGTCAAGAAAGAAATTAGGGAAGAAATCAAAATGTTTCTGGAAACAAACAAAAATGAACTCACAACAGCCCAAAACTTATGGGACATAGTGAAGGCAGTACTGAGAGGGAAATTCATAGCAATATAGGCCTACCTAAAAAAAAATAGAAACATTTCAAACAAAGAATCTAACCCTATGACTATAAGAACTCGAGGAACAACAACAAAGATAGCCAAGAGCAAGTAGAAGCAAGGAAATAACCAAGATCAGAGCAGAATTAAATGACATAGAGACTAAAAGCACAATTCTAAGGATCAATGAATTCAGGAGCTGCTTCTTTGAAAAGATAAACAAAATCGACAACCCTTTAAGCAGGCTCATCAAGAAAAAAAAGAGAGAGGACCCAAATAAACACAATCAGAAATGAAAGAGGAGAGATTACAACAGATGCCACAGAAATACAAAGAATTGTAAGAAATTACTATGAAGAACTGTATGCCAAGAAATTTGAAAACCTAGGTAAAATGGACAAGTTTCTAGAAAAATATAATCTCCCAAATCTCAATTAAGAAGAAGCAGAAAGCCTGAACAGACCAATAACAGCAGATGAAATTGAAGCAGTAATAAAAAAACTCCCGACACACAAAAGCCCTGGACAGGATGGTTTCACAGGAGAATTCTACAAAGCATTTAAGGAAGAGCTAACCCCCATCCTTCAAAGACTATTTGAAACAATCCAAAATGATGAAGACTCCCAAACTCTTTTTATAAAGCCAGCATCATCCTAATCCCCAAACCAGATAGAGACACAACAAAGAAAGAACACTTCAGGCCCATATCGCTGAAGAACATAGATGCTAAAATCCTGAACAAAAAACTGGCAAACCACATCCAACAATACATTTAAGAAATCATACACCATAACCAAGTGGGATTCATCCCAGGGATGCAAGGATGGTTCAATATTCGCAAATCAGTAAATGTAATACATCATATAAACAAAAGCAAAGATAAAAACACATGATCATATCAATAGAGGCAGAAAAAGCATTTCAGAAGGTACAGCACCCATTTATGATAAAAAACACTCAGCAAAGTGGGAATAGAGGGAGCATTCCTCAACATAATAAAGGCCATATATGGGAGACCTACAGCCAACATCATATTCAATGGACAAAAACTAAAATCTCTTCCATGGAGATCAGGAACAAGACAAGGTTGTCCACTTTCACCACTTCTATTCAATATAGTATTGGAAGTCTTAGCCACAGTGATTGGACAAGAAAAGGAAATAAAGGCATCCAAATTGGAAAGAAAGAAACAAAACTATCATCATTTGCAGATGACATGATAGTGTACATAGAAAATCCTATAGACTTGGCCAAAAAGCTGCTCAACCTAATAAATGAATTTGGCCAAACAGCCAGATACAAAGTCAATATCCAGAAATCAAAGGCATGTTGTATACCAACAAAGAAACAACAGAAGCAGAAATGAAGAAAAAAATCCCATTCAATATAGCAAAAAGAAAAATAAAATACCTAGGAATAAACCTAACCAAGGACATAATAGACCTGCGCGCAGAAAACTACACAACACTGAAGAAAGAAATCAAGGAAGACGCAAACGAATGGAAACATATACTGTGTTCATGGATTGGAAGAATTAACATCATCAAAATGTCCATACTACCCAAAGCAATTTACAGATTCAATGCAATACCTATTAAAGTACCAATGGCATATTTCACAGACATAGAACAAACACTTGAAAAATTTATATGGGACCATAAACAACCCCGAACAGCTGCTGCAATTTTGAGAAAGAAGAACAAAATAGGAGGGATCATAATACCTGATACCAAACTGTATTACAAGGCCACTGTAATCAAAACAGCCTGGTACTGGCATAAAAACAGGCACATGGACCAGTGGAATAGAACACAGAGACCAGAAAGAAACCCAAGTCTCTGTGGTCAATTAATACTCGCCAAAGGGAGCAGCAACTTAAAATAGAGTAAAAATAGCCTCCTTAACAAGTGGTGTTGGGAGAACTGGACAGCTACATGCAAAAAAATGAAACTCAAACACCAGCTTACACCATACACAAAAATAAATTCAAGGTGGATAAAAGATTTAAATATAAGCCTTGACACCATTAAAGGCCTAGAGGAGAACATAGGCAGAAAAATCTCAAATATTTCACCCAGCAACATTTTTACTGATATGTCCCCTAGAGCAAGGGACATAAAGGAAAGAATAAACAAATGGGATCTCACCAAAATAAAAAGTTTCTGCACAGCTAAAGAAAACAGTATTAAAATAAAAAGAGAACCAACTGTATGGGAAAACATATTTGCCAATGATACCTCAGACAAGGGTCTAATCTCCAAAATATATAAAGAACTTACACAACTGCACCTTAAGAAGCAAGCAACCCAATTAAAAAATGGGTAAGGGAGTTGAACAGACACTTCTCCAAGGAGGACATGCAGAGGATCCAGAGACACATGAAAAGATCCTCAGTATCACTAGCAATCAGAGAGATGCAAATTAAAACCACAATGAGATACTACTTCATACTGGTCAGAATGGCCATCATAAACAAAGCAACAAACAACAAGTGTTGGAGAGGTTGTGGAGAAAAGGGGACCCTAGTACACTGTTGGTGGGATTGCAGACTGGTACAACCACTATGGAAAGCAGTATGGAATTTTCTAAGAAAACTAAAAATGGATCTACTTTTGGACCCAGCAATTCCACTGCTAGGATTATATCCTAAGAACCCTGAAACACCAATCCAAAAGAACCTATGCACCCCAATGTTCATAGCAGCACAATTTACAATAGCCAAGTGTTGGAAGCAACCTAGGTGCCCATCAGTAAATGAATGGATCAAGAAACTATGGTACATTTACACAATGGAATTATATGCAGCAGAAAGAAAGAAGGTTCTCCTACCTTTTGTGACAGCATGGATGGAATTGGAAAGCATTATGCTAAGCAAAATGAGCCAGGTGGTGAAAGTCAAATACCATATGATCTCACCTTTAACAGGAACCTAATCAACAAAACAAACAAACAAGCATAGTATAACCAAAGACACTGAAATTGAGAACAGGCTGACAGTCACCAGAAGGGAGAGGGGAGGGAACTTCAGGAGAAAAGGGGAAGAGGTTACAGGAACAAGTATAAAGGACACTTGTATAAAAACTAGGGGGGGGGGTGGAAATGGAAGGGAGGTTGGGAGGGCTGGGGCAGTGGGCTAGGATGGGAGTAAAAGACAGAAAACTGTACAAGAACAACAATTAAAATAAAATAAACAAAATAAAATAAAATAAAATAAAAAAATAAAATAAAATAAAACATTGGAGGACCATTCCTAAACCAGAAAATTTTAAGAGGAAGACACAGCAGAGGATGAAAATAATTTATTATAATTATTTTATGATAATTAAATTTAACATAATTACATATACTATTCTTTATAAATATTGTTTTATATGATAGTATTATAATAGAAATATATTAATTATTATTGTTGATATTATTATTATTGAAAACACTATTTATTGATTGCTTACCAGGCATTGTGCTTACCAGGCATTATATTATTTAATTTTCACAATAACCCTATGTTGTAAGTGCTGTGTGTTTTTTCTTCTTTAAATTAGTTTCATTGAGGTATAATTCACACACCATATATTTCATTCATTGATAGTACATAATTCAGTGTTTTTTAGTATATTCACAGTGTTTATATAACCACAATCAATTTACATTTTCATCATCCCAAAAGGAAACTCCATACCCATTAGCAGTGACTCCTCATCCCCACTTCCACCAGCCCTAAATAATCATGAATCTACTTTCTGTCTTTGTATATTCTGGACATTTCATATAAATGGAATTATACCATATATAATCTTTTATAGCCGTCCTCTTTAACTGAGCAAGTTTTCCAGAGTCATCCACATTGGAGCATGTAACAGTACTTCATTCCTTTTTATGATTATATTCATTGTGTGGATAGACCACATTTTGTTTATACATTCATAAGTTGATAGACACTTGGGTTGTTTCTACTTTGGGGAGATTATAATTAATGTTGCTCTGAGTATTCATGTGCATGTTTTTGCATGGTTGTATGCTTTCATTTTTCTTGGAGGTACTGTGTTTTTACCCTATTTTACAGAAGAAGAAACTGAGGCACAGAAATGTTAGGTAACTTGCCCAAGATAACACTGCTCTGAGACTCAATTCAGTTCTATCTGATGCCCTGTTGCCCTTAACTTTATCAAAGGTTAATATGTGGAGGGTGGAGACTCATGTCCTTTTGGGACTCCAAAAAGGCACAGAAAAAGACACAGCAGGAAGAGTTCCTATGCAAGCTAAGTATGAATTTTTTCCTCTGAGTGCTGGTTGGTTAAGTCTGGGAGTGATTGCCACGGGACAGGTGAATTCCCCTTTTGAGATTAAGAATCCTCTGTGGGGATCTTTAAAACATGTCTCACTCCTGGGAATGGGATTTGGTTTAAGGCTCTCCGAACGGCAGCCCTCATTCTGCATTTGGTGTCCAAATAGAGTAAAAGGGACCAGGCTGAAATTCAGGTCTTCTTCACCCCTTTTCAGCCCAGCCCCACCCCAGCCATCCCAGTGTATTTTCAAACCACAGCACCACACAGCAGGACCTCCCAGATCTCCTCTCTCTTCAACCCAGTCCCTGACCTACCCCTCCCTCTGGCTCCTACTTGGGTTTCTGCGGAGGGAGCTGGTCAAGGACAGCTGAACCAGGGCTGGCAAGTTGGTTAGGGAGAAAGGTGATGGATTTCAGGGAGGGAGGGAGACGAGAGGGCCAAAAGAGTCATTTCAAAACACCCAGGGAAGGGTAGGGTGCTGGGGAGGGGATCCACAAGCCTCCCCAGAGGAGGTAATGTTAACCAGAACACATGGCTATGAAGTGAGTCTTCTGTGTTTGTGTGACTTATGGAACCAGGGTCATCTGATATATTTCTACAGGCTATGGATTTTCTTCCTAAGAAATCCTACCAAAGAACAAATTCTGACTCCTGAAATTGTTATTTTGTCAGTTATAGAAAAAACATAAAGTCCACAGGCTCTTTTGGGGGGACTTGAGTTATGAAATATAGGGAAACAGATTTAACTTTGAAGTCAGAGACAGAGTCTGTCCCTCACTAGCTTTATGACTGTGGGAAATGTTCTTAACCTTTCATAACCTCAATTTTTTTGTGTGTATAAAGGGAGAATATAAATAGTAATACCTCTTTTGCACAGTTATTGACAGGGTTAAATGAGACAGTACAGCACTTCTCAGTGTGTACTCTTGGCAATCACACTTCTGTAGGTTATTGTAACATGGGAAGGAAGTGGCTTAAATAAAGCTTAAACAGGGTACATTCAGGCACTACTCAGAGCATTTAATATGCTGATCTGCATTAAGAATATTTAAGAAGAACCTCTTTCTATTGCATTTTGCAAATTTATTTAACCATGGAAATATTTGGATTTAACATCAAGGATACTGTTTGCAAACTGGCAATCCAGATCTGGCCAACAGATGTAGTTTTTTGGCCATCACTGTGTTGCTTTAAAAAGTTTCCTATATTTACATATAGTGAGATTTCACTCATAAATTGCAAGATTTCACATAAAAATTGACTTTTCAGTTTCTCTTGAAAAGTATGTAGATCAGGCCAAGCTGGGTCCTCATTTCTACATAGTGACACTCAGCCTAAACAGGTAGTGGCAGCTCAGCAGAGCTGCCACTTTAGGTGGGGTGTGTGCTCTTCACTTGGTTATTTGTCCCCAAGGCATTCCATTTTGGGACCCCTGAAAGTCTAGTGCTACTTAAATTCTGGGATAAGCAATTGTAAATGATGAGTTTTGTCTGTATGCCCCTTCATTATAAAGTTGTAGAACATCTGCTTATTAATATTAATATTTATGCATCACTGGATAACATAATATGTACATTAGAAAGCATATACCAAGAATAATTTAACAGAAGAGATTAAAAGTAAATATAAATAGGAAGTTTTCCTCTCCCCTTTTCACCATGTGAAGGCCACAGCCCCTCGTACAGAGTTAGCACCAAGTTGGGGTTCAGCCATGGTCATTCATGGTCATAATTGTGGTAGATGGGATGTGAAGGTGTCCAACGTCCTTGTTAAAGCAAAGCTGAGCATGGAACCACCATCTGTAACCAACACCAATCTGAATGTCTTGTGTATCTGAACTCATCAATCCTTACAAGGACATTGTGAATTAAGTGCTATTATGCTTGTACTCTGCCCTTGAGGGTTATTTTTTCCATTCTTTTAGTTATGGCCAGTAGCATAAACAAGAGTCTTTTGAACCTAGTCTGTATGGGAAATATTAATTTAGGTAAAGGCCAATATATACAAAGAGAGAAATGGGTACACAACATTCTGTTTTCAAATACTGATGAAGTGCTGGCTTTAGCCAGAAAAAAAAAAAAAAAAAAAAAAAAAAAAAAAAAAAAAAAAAAAAAAAAAAAAAAAAACAGAAAAAAAAATTATACAAATTAAAGGGACTCTTCAGGTCTTGAAACAGCCACACTCCATTACAATCCCCAAGGGAATAATGTCATAGTAAATAGTAACTGCTTGTAAAGTTGCCTGAGATTTTTAGATGCAAAAATATCTTTATAAAGTTTTATTTATTATGCCAATTTGGGGTTAAATTTTTGATATTTCCACCTCATGCCCTAACAAATTTTCAAGATAACAAAAAGCAGTGTCACTGACATTGGGTTTTCTTCTTCATAAGAGCTAGTAATGAGATGGGGATGGAAGAAATTACCACTGGGGATGGAAGGCCTCCCCATGCCATCACCTACCAGCACATTTTCAGGGGACCATTGAAGACAATGAATCCAACTTTCCCGTAAAACTGCTACTACTACCAATCTGTGTTAGTACTTTGAGTGCCACTGAGCTGCACAGTTGAAGAAATAGCCATTCTTAGGCCATCATATGTCAAGGACCCTGTTGACAGGATGACCTCATGGTCAAGACTGTGGGCTATGGGAATCACTCCTGGGGTTAATCAATTTTATTGTTAATTTATTTTTCAGAAGCATGTTATTTAGCCTCCATATGTTTGTGTATTTTTTAGTTTTCTTCTTGCAGTTTATTTCTAGTTTCATACAATTGTGGTTGGAGATGCTTGATATGATTTCAATTATTTTAACTTTATCGAGACTTGTTTTGTGGCCCAACATGTGGTCTCCCATGGAAAAATGTTCCACATGAACTTGAAAAGCTCACTACTTTTGGGTGAAATGTCCCAAAAACATCAAATAAATTCATCTGAAATGATGTATCATTTAAGACCACTGTATCTTTGTTGATTTTCTATCTGAATGATCAAACCATTGATGTCAACAGGATGACAAAATCCCCTACTATTACTGCATTACTGTCCATCTTTTCCTTTGTGTCCATGAATATTTACTTTATGTACATAGTGCTCTTATTTGGAGTATGTAGATGTTTACAACCTCTTGTTGGATTAATCTCATTATCATTATGAAATGTCCAACTTTGTCTCTTTTTATAGCCTTTGCCTTAAAGTCTATTTTGTCTGATACAAGTATTGCTACCACAGCTTTTCTTTTGTTTCCATTTGTATGAAATATCTTTTTCATTCATTTACTTTTGGTCTGTGTATATTGTTTGATATGAAGTGGGTCCTTTGTAGACATCAGATGTATCAGTGTTGTTTTCTTGTCAGTTTGGTCACCCTATGTCTTTTGATTGGAGCATTTAATTCATTTAAACTTAAATGAATTATTGATAGGTATGTAGTGATTGCCATTTTATTATTCATATTTATATTCTTTCTTCTGCTTCTTAAAAAGGTATCTTTAACATTTCTTGTACTTCTGGTCTTGTAGTGATGAATTCCTTTGTTTTGTTTTGTTTTGTTTTAATTCTGGGAAGCCCTTTATTTCTCTTTTGATTCTAAATGATTGCCTTGCTGGATAGAGTAGGCTTGGTTGTAGCTCCTTGCTTTTTATCACTTTGAATATTTCTTTCCAATCCCTTCTGGCCTAAAAAGTTTTGGTTGAGAAATCTGGGGACAGTCTTATGAGAGTTCCCTTGTAGGTAACTAATGCCTTTTCTCTTGCTTCTTTTAAGAGTCTCTCTTTGTCTTTAAACTTTGGCCTTTAAATTATGATGCGTCTTAGAGTGGGCCTCTTCAGGTTCACCTTGTTTGGGACTCTCTGTACTTCCTGAACTTGTATGTCTGTTTCCTTCACCAGGTTAAAGAAATTTTCTGTCATTTTTCTTCAAATAGGTTGTCAATACTTTGCTCTGTCTTTTCTTCTGGTACTCCTATGATGTAAATGCTGTCATGCTTGATGTTGTCCCAGAGCTCCCTTAAACTATCCTCATCACTTAATTTTATTTTCCTTTTGGCTGTTCTGCTTGTTTTTAGCTGCTTTGTCTTTCAAATTGCTGATTTGGTCCTCTGCTTCAAACAATCTGCTGTTGGTTCCTTCTATTGTATTCTTCATTTCAGTTACTGTATTTTTCATTTCTGACTGCTTTTCTTATCATTACTATCTCTTTGTGATCATTTATTCTTTTCCTTTTTCCATTGAACATCTTTATAACCAGTGTTTTAAACTGTGTATTTGTTAGATTGTTTCTCCATTTCACTTAGTTCTTTTCCTGGAGTAGTGGATATATCCTGAGTGGCTCAGTGGTACATCTTTCTGATCACCTAAGCAGGTACTAGGATTGTTTCTTGTGTGGGTTATGTGTGCGCTCCTATGTAGTTCAGCCTTGATTGCTGTTGGTACATCAGTGACTGGAACTGGCCCTTAGGTTGACTGGCTGTGAGGACTGACTATGACTGCTGTGGATGAGCTTTTGTGCAGGGGCTGACCCCATGGAGCAGGATTCACCTTAGCAGGGCTCTGGTGCCTGCTGAGTTTACTCTTTGGGTGTGTCATTTGTGAAGCTAATTTGCTATTGCTCTGGTAAGATCTGAATATGGCCACTGGATATGTTGATTCTGGGTCCTCTTGGGAGGGGTCCCAATGCATACTAAGTTCAGCTGCTGCCTGTGCTCAGTCTGGTGACACCTGGTAGGAGCTAAAACATTACCTGTGGTTGTTAGCTATCTGTGCTGAGCTTGAAGTCACCTGGAAAAACTATGCTGTAAACTGAGGCCAGCTGCCACTAGTGCTAGGCTTTGGACTATTTAGCAAGAGTTATGGGGAATGCAAAGGCCAGCCACTGTGTGTTTGGAGTTTGTGGAGCTTTGAGAGATTTTAGGATATCTACCTCATGGGCAAAGGCAGGCTGCTTGTGAAGAATAGCCACTGAAATAGGTTAAGCTGGTATGTGAATTGGGAAGTGTGGAGTCTCAGGGGATCACCAGTGTGGGGACAGCAATGTTAGCCAATTTGATGGAGACTCAGATATGGAACTCACCCACAGCTGCAGGCTTGGGAGTAGGGAGGAGGAAGAGCTCAACAAAAGAACAAAGGCATCTGACATCACTCCTGTCCTAGAGGGAGCTGTCTCTTCAGCCTCTCCTTGAAGCCAGACAATTCAGTTCCTCCCCAAATGGCCCTGGCACTTTTCATGCTTCTGTCCCTTTGCTGGAGCTTAGAGAGAATGTTTGTGAGCAAGTGAGTCTTGCTCCGGCCCATTAAGAAAACACTTGGATCTACAACAGATCTCAGTCTCACCCTGATGGAATCCCCATTGCTTTTCACAGCCAGATGTTATGGGGAGTCCTCTTCTTGGAACTGGTAGTTTAGGCTGGGGGCTTGGTATGGGGCTGGGACCTGTCACTCCTCAGGAGGTCCTCCACAGCCAAGGTGTTCCTCCCAACTCTTAACACCACACATGGGTGTGGGACCAGCCTGTTTGGAGTCTATGCCCTTCCGACCAGTGTCTTCTTGGCTTCTTCTTTATATCCTTAGTTATAGAACTTCTGTTCATCTAGTCTTCAGGCGATTCTCAAGGGCGGATGTTCTACAATTTACTTGTAATTTTGACATGTCATGGGAGGAGGTGATCACAGTATTTACCTACTCTGCCATCTTGACTGGAACTTAGAAAATGTTGTTTTTAATGGGCCTTAGAAAAGCCATTAATCAGATATTAGAACACTGATAATCAGATATTAATCAAATTTGGTTTTATTTTCTTTAGTGAAGTCCCTTTCCCACCATTTAGACCCATCATAAGAAATTTGGTCCTTTTAATCCGTTTGGAACTGCTCAGTTTTTGTCTTCTGGATGTTGGGAATATCAAATGAGGAAGCAAGGTATGAAAGTATATTAGAGTCTACATGCAGATGGAGTGCTGATGGTTATGTCCTGTGTGGCTGCGTTCATTGATTTGTATATCTTGGTTGTATTTATTGAAATGAACCTACAGTTTTGCTTAAAACTACAGTTTTTTCTATGTTGTTTTTTCTTTTAAGATGAGGAAGTGTTCACCAGTTCCTTATCTAAATAGTAGAGCAATGGGGGCCCTGAGAGACATCCTCCAGTGCCAAGGGTTATCAGAAAAGAACAATCCTTTATCTCAGAATTCTTAGAACCTATATGACAGAAGGTACTTTAATTCAGTGTTGTTAAAACAGTGAAAAATGCCAATTGTGAATACAATGTCATTTTTCTTTTTATAGAGAAAAGAAAGAAACATGGACATTCTCAAATTATGAGTTATTACTGAGTTTCTTTATTTGTTAAGATATTTTCTCAGGTTCTTTTTCCCTCTGCTAATGTTATTGCTTCCTGATAGGGCTGTAGTGAGGGTTTGTCACTATGTCCTAAAAAATCCTTATATGCTAGATCCATCTTCAGGAGTGTTTCTTCCAATTCCTACCAGGGGTGCAATTCCCTTCATGACTATGCCACTTATAGTAAAAGAAAAAGGGAAAGGGTGTCCCTCAGGAAAAGTAAGGGATGGTTACCAAAGTGAGGAGAGGATATAATATAAATAACAGAGTTCTATTTGGCCTTAGGTTATTCTTGAAATTAATCAAATTCTGCCAAATTGTAAATTCCCAAACAAAAGAAATGAACAATTGCAAAAACAAAAGAGAAAAAGTCTGTATCTCTCTGGAGATTATATGCTAGTACGTACGTGACTTTAACCTCTTTGTGCTATAGATCCCATGGCAGTGTCATAAAGTCTATGGATCCTAAAAAATAGTTTTGCAAATATATAAAATAAAATACATGTAATTCAAAGAAAAACAATTATATTAAAATTGAGTAACTTTCAACACTGTGCTCAACCCATATTACTGTACAGTCCATTAGTAATAAGAAACTTTAAATAACACAGTTTAATAATTATCTCAACCATCACATGTATTTTAACTTACTTGGTCTTTATTCCTAAACTAGATACTTATCCTTGTTACAAAAGGCCATGCAGGCTTATAGAGAATTAAGAATTCTCATTTGAACTATCCAGTCCTGCAATATTTTTAAAAACAACAGGAACAACTTACTCCTTCTATATATTGATTAACATCATAAGTAGGAAATGCTAGAAAGCAATGAGATGTCTAAGTCACCAACCTAAGAAATCCTGGTTTCACTGTTTAGTGGCTGAACATCCTGCAGGCATAGAGGTGATCTATGACTGCCCAGCTATCCATCAGCATCTTTAAACAGGAAGGTTTCGATCATATGCCATCTATTTTTAAGCCTATTGACTATTATAATTCCAAAGTGATGAGCATAAATGACATTCAAGATATTTTGAATAACTGTATTATGGTAGGAAACACATTTGTGATTTTTTGGTAACAAATGACAGGTACTTCTAAATCATGTATTTTACTATCCATACTCAATTGAAGAAAATGTTTAATTTCATTTAGAGGGGGTAAAAACAGGATAGGATTATTTTCCTATATAAGGACCTTGTAGACTCCCAGGTTGACCCTAAGTAAGGACCCTTTGTGGGAAGGTAGGTAGTAAGTATATAAATAATATGCTAAGTGGTAATAAGTAGAATAAATAATAATATAGGTAAGGTAGATAGAAACAGCCAAGCATGGGGTGGGGAAGAGTTATTATTTTATATCTGGAATGCCACTCTAGGATGACATTTGAACAAAAATATGAAAAACAAAAGGGAACTTACAGCCAAGATGGAGGTGTAGGTAGATACACTTTGCTTCTTCACACAACCAAAATAAGGACAACGACAAATTTAAAAACAAAAAACACCAAACAATCAGAACTGCCAGAAAACCAAACTGTTTGGAAGTCTGACAACCAAGGAGTTCAAGAAGAAACATTCATCCAGACTGACAGGAAGGGTGGAGATAGGCAGTCAGGGTAGAGAGGATGCATAATAAGGTAACAAATCAGGCCAGGAGAGGCAACAGCTGGGGGACCAGCCATCCCACGTTCACATTCAGATAAGCTGGGAAGAAAAAATGGGCAGCAAGACAGACAGCACAACCCATGGTTCCATTGAGGGGGAATAAAGCAAAAAAACCCTCTGGCTATAAAAATCTGTGGGGATTATGATGGCAAGAGAAACTCCCAGCCTCACAGGGAAGTTCAGTGGAGAGACCCACAGACTTCTAGAATGTACACAAGCCCACTCACCCAGGAATCAGCACCAGAAGGTCCCAATTTGCTTGTGGGTAGTGGAAGAAGTGACTGACAGCTGGCTGAGAGCTGAGAAAGCAGCATTGTTCCTTCTTGGACCTCTCTTCCACATACAGCACCACAACACAGTGAAGTTGGTTGCCCTGCCCTGGTGAATACCAAAGGCTCTGCCCCTTACAATGTAACAGGTGCATGAAGATAAAATATGGCCCAAATGAAAGAACTGATCAAAACCCCAGAAAAAGAACTAAGCAATAAGGAGATAGCCAACCTATAAGATGCAGAGTTCAAAGCACTGGTAATCAAGATGCTTACAGAAATGATTGAGTACTGATGAAAAATAGAGGAAGAAGTAAAAGCTATGCAAAGTGAAATAAAGAAAAATATATGAGGAACCAACAGTGAAGGGAAGGAAACCAGGATTCAAATCAACAATTTGGAGGAGAAGGTAGAAATAAACATTCAAACAGAACAGAAGGAAGAAACAAGAGTTCAAAAAAATGAGGAGAGGCTTAGTAACTTCTGGGACAACTTTAAACATTTCAACATCTGAATCATAGGGGTGCCAGAAGGAGAAAAGGAAGAATAAGAAATCGAAAACTTATTTGAACAAATAACGAACGAAAATTTCCCCAATATGGTGAAGGAAATAGACTTTTAGGAAGTCCAAGAGCCTCAGAGAGTCCCTAAGAAATTGGACCCAAAGAGGAATGCACAAAGATACATCATAATTATATTACCCAAGATGAAAGATAAGGAGAGAATCTTCAAAGCAGCAAGAGAAAAGGAAACAGTTACCTACAGAGGAGTTTCCATAAGACTACCAGCTGATTTCTCAAAAGAAACCTGACAGGCAAGAAGGAGCTGCAAAGAAGTATTCAAAGTCATGAAAGGCAAAGACCTACATCTAAGATTATTACAGCAAAGCTATAATTTAGAATGGAAAGTCAGATAAAGTGCTTCCCAGAAAAGGTAAAGTTAAAGGGGTTCATCATCACCAAGCCATTATTATATGAAATATTAAAGGGACTTATCTATGAAAAAGAAGATCAAAATTATAAACAGTAAAATAAAAACAAACTCACAACTGAAACTAAATCACAAAAACAAAAAAACAAATTAAGCAAACAAGAAGAACAGGAACAGAATCACAGAAATGGAGATCACATGGAGGGTTATCAGTGTGGGTGGGGAGGGGAGAGAATGGGGAAAAAGGTACAGGGAGTAAGAAGCATAATTGGTAGGTACAAAATAGACGGGGGAGGTTAAGAATAGTATAGAAAATGTAGAAGCCAAAGAACTTATATGTATGACCCATGGACATAAACTAAGGTGCAGGAATGATGGTGGGGGGGTGCAGGGTGGAGGGAGAGAAAAAAATGGGACAACTATAATAACATAATCAATAAAATATACCTAACAAAAGGCAAGTGAACCTCACAACTATCTGCAGAAAGAACATTGTAGGCAGAGGGAGCACCAAGTATAATCCCATCTCTTAGAGATTGTATCAGTCAAGGTTCAATGAGGGAAGCAGAACCACAATAGGCATTTTGGAATAAGGGCTTTATTATAGCATTTGACTACCATCATGGGAGGAACTGGGGAGGTAACAAGTCTGGAAGTGGGTATTGGATGTAAGGGCAGAGTCACCAACCAGCCCTGATGTGTATGAACAAGCCAGAGCAGAGCTGACAAGAAAGGCATCTGGGATCTGTCACATCCAGCTGCTGTGATAGAATTATAAGGAGGATCTGGAAGGAAAGTCTATGAAAAATTGTAGACTGTGTATAGCCAACACCTCTGTCTGCCCAGAAATAGACATCTGGAGATGGGACTGGGGCAGCTGTTGGTCACTAGCAAGGAAGGGTTAGACATGGAACAGAGGAAAGTGAGAAACACCTGGAACCTACTGGACACATCTGTGTTTATTCTTTATCATATTTGACTGCAAAGGTATTCAAAAAGTAATGGCCACTGTTCCAATTCTGCCTTCCAAATCTTGCACAACTCTGACTCAGAATCATTCAAGGAAGAGGATTCTGGGAAAAGAAGTTTCAGCTTAACCCAGCTGTGTCAGCGTAAGGGCTTGGCCCCTAACAGTGAGATGGAAAGCCAATGGATGTTTTCTTTTTTAATATTTTATTTACTTATTTTTAGAGAGAGAGAAAGGGAGAGAAACATCAATATGTGAGAAAAACATTGGCTGCCTCTCACATGCCCCTAACTGTGGACCTGATCTGCAATCGAGGCATGTGCCCTGACTGGGAATCGAACCGGAGACATTTTGGTTCACAGGCGGTGTTGAATCCACTAAGCCACACCAGCCAGGGAACCACTGGATGGTTTTGAGGAAAGAAATGTATTATCTGAGTTATAGGAATCTCTCTAGCTCTAGTGTTGGGCATGGTACTAAGAACACTATTAACTATGTGTTTTTGCAACTGGTCACAATTCTCTTGACAAACGCAGTTTTTTGTTTTGTTTTGTTTTGTTTTTTAAACAGGATAGCCCCAGTGTGAACAAAACAACTGTGTCCATACAAAATCTCTGGAGTTCTGAATTTTTCTATCACAGAGGAGCAGAGAGGTTGCTTTAAAGTAAAAGACCTAAGCTTGAAGAAACTGAAACTGTAAAAAAATAATAATAATAAGTAACTGGTACAGCCACTGTGGATCTAGCACTTCTACTTCTGGGGATGTTCCAAAGGAAATGAAGTCTTTATGTCAAAGAGATACCTGCACACCCATGCTCATTGCAGCATTGTTTATAATAGCCAAGACATGGAAAGAATCTAAGTGTCTGTTGATGGATGAATGGATAAAGAAAATATGTTATATATGTGCAATGGAATACTATTCATCCATAAAAAAGGGGAATCCTGCCATTTACAATGATATGGAGGGAACTTGAGGGTATTATGCTAAGTGAAATAAGTCAGACAGAGAAAGAAAGATACTGTATGTTCTCACTTGTATAATCTACAAAAAAAACAAATAAATAAAAAAATTAAATTTTGTTTATTATTTAGTACCTTCTGAGTATTCAGTACTAGGACACTATTGTAGGCATATGATATTTGAACAAAGCAGACAAAAATTGCTGTCTGTATGGAGCTTACATTCTAGTGTAGGAGACAATAACAAAATAATTAAGTTCCATAGTATTTCTAAGCACTTTGGGGGAAAAATGAGTGAAGCAGAGCAGGGCAATCAGGAGTCTTGAGGAAGACGAAGGAGACATATTTCAGGATTAAACTGGCTAGTCAGGGAGGCCTCCTGGAGAAAGTGAGAGGGGAGCAGGGGCTTGGAGTAGGTAAGTGAGCCATATGGACATAATAGCTAAAGCACAGGTTCTAAGGCTGGCACATGCTTGGCATGTTCAAGAAACAGCAAGGAGTGAGCATGAGGGAGGGAAGTCATAGGAGATGAGGTCAGTAAGCCCAGTGGAGCTGGAGCCTTGAGGCTATGGTGCTGGTAAGAACTGCAGCTTTTATCCTGTGTGAAATAGAGAGTCATCGCAGAATTTAGAGCAGAGAAATAACAGTACATAAAATACTTGATGTGGTTTAGGAATTTTTACCCTGTGACTTCAGTTTCATATATTGTGTTTTGGAACTAAAACGCAGAGGTAGCATGAACTCATCATTGTTTCCAAAATTAAATAAGAAGCTTTGAATCTCTCCTAAAGGAATAATAAGAATAGAAAAGAAAAACAATAAGAATAGAAAAGGTGATCCAAGTCCATGATTTCAATCTTAGTGACTGCAGCATGCTCAGGAAATGGAGACTGGACTCACCTGAAGGCAGTCTTCACATTATGAAAAGGATGTCAAATGGACTGAAGTGATCTTATTCCAAGATCCTTTGAGGTTTATAATTAGACCTGACTGGGATTTGGGGGCCCAGAATACTAACTGGGACTTTCTACACTATATTTGCTGTTGATTAATGATAAAAAAGGGCTCCCTGTTCTGTTCCTTTGGTAAAAGGAAAACCCCCATCTCTAGATGCTCTGGTCTGCTGTTTGGAGGAATTGTCTTTTATCAGATTGGAAAAGCTCAAGGGGAAAAGATATCCGCTCTTGGATATACCTGGATTGGATTGATCTAACCCAAGAGTCAACCTATGACATTTACTCCACCAAATCTGTAATGCTTGATTCCAACCATTAAATTACAGTGGTTCATTCTCAAACTGGTCACAACATTAGGTTCTTCCAGATGGAACGAACCCAAAAGATGTCCTAGAGAGAGAAATAAACTTCCCCAGAAAGTCACTTTCCAGCCCTCTAATTACATCATTCTTAATTCAGAGCTAGAAAAAAATTCAAGACAAACTTCTTTTATATACAAGGGAGGCAAAAACCTGCCGTTAAAAGCAGGTTAAAAAAACACACAATGAAAGTACCATTTTAGAAAGAGGTGGAAGAGATTGCCCAATACTTTGAACAATGAGACTGAGTCCCATCACATATAGAGAAAACTTTATTCAGTCCATCCCCTGAGGCACTGTGATGAAATCCCCTGTGGAGTAAACACAAAGAGAGTAAGTATCAAGACCCAACAGGACTGACTCAACCAGAATCAGAAAAAGACTGGCAAGCTCACAGCAAAATCATAATACTGGTCACAAAGTACTCCCTAAGGCTGCCAGTTTCCAAAAGTGTAGCCAGAGCAAATCAGCATGTTGAAAGACAAGCATGAGAGACTAAAACAATGAGACTTTTTTGAAGGCATGGCACATTCTGCAGCTCACCAACAGAGGTGCCATCATGGTGAGAAAGATGAGGGTCCCCTATAGGGAGAGTAAGAAATTAAAAAGGTTGCAAACTCAAAGGTAATTTAAAAATAGCACTCATTATCTTTCCAATTTTTTTTAAAGAAGCATTGAACTAGGCCCCTGTTAGCTAAAGATTTACAGATCCAGGCCAAATTCCAGCAGTCTCAACTCCTTCCAACCAGCTCCAGGAAGCCGCTGTACTAATTTTTGGGAAAGGAGCCTGAAGAGCTGGAACCACCTGGTTGCAGGGTTGCTTAGGGGCATAGAGTTTGCTTGACCCGGTTGTTTAAGGGCCATAAAATAATAACTGGCATTTACTAACCTGGGCCTTATTGCTGGACAATAAATTGCCTGTGTTATTCCTTCCCTGAGTAAGGAGAGCTCTGCTTTCCTCATTAATTTCTGAAATGAAAATTGCCTCCTTATTGATTTGGTCCAGAGACTGATAGAAGGGCTGTGTGGACAGACAGTAAGCTTTGTACTGCTAGCAAAATTTTTCCAGGGCACTCCCCAGACCTCCATGAGGGTGTGAGAACCAAAGCTCTGGAAGCCAGCTGAGGGGCAACCAACCCAGGGTGCTCAACATCCGGGAGCTCCCAAAAGCCACACCCCTACACTCCAGCAGGTAGGGGGTATCAGGGCCAGTGGAAGTCATTACTAGCAGAGACATTTCCCAGCACCCAACAAGGGCCCTGCCATAATCTTTGGCAGAGAAACAGTGGCATCTTTCTTCTTGGCTTTGATAGTCAGTTTTGGAATTTCCCCAGAACTTTGGTTGAGTTGGAAAACTGCATGTCTCCAAAAAACCTTGAAGACAGAAAGTCTGTGAGCATGGGCTTTGATTTGAGGCCCATGCCAAACACAGACACCCTCATAAATAGCCAGGATCATCCCAGGCATAAGCACCAAACATAAACACTCAGGAGAAAATAAAGATTTCCAGTAGAATCTGAGTACACTCCATGCCACCTGCAATCTCTACTCCTGTTGATAAAGACAACACAGCTCCTTGCAAAGGGAGTTTCAAACATCTTTCAAGTCATGATAAGGGGGTGGCACAGCACCCTTGACGCAATTTTATTAGGTCTCTCTTGTAACAAAGAGCAACATTGACCATGAACAGAATAAACTAAGATAGGGGCCCAACCTCTGGCCTTGTTCTATGAACTCCCAGCCTTTTTTTCTATATAATTTTGTTGATTTCGATTTTTAGCACTTGACCCAAAGATAAGTGCTCATGTGGCCTAGTGTTGTCAGTCTGCTTTTCCAGAGACAAATGACATCCTGTTCATTTTATTAAGAACTTTGTCTTTAAAACCAAGCAGAGGAGAAAAAGTGTGAGAAAGGCAGGGGGGTGGGAGCAGATCATCTTGAGCACTTCCTAATTACAATAAGCATAATTTATTCTGTCAACATGTGAATCATAGGATTTCATAAATCATCTAATCCACCCTTCTCGTTTTACATATGAGGAGATTAAGAGACAAAGGAGAAATAACTTGTGTAAGGTCACAGAAGTTTATGAGTTGTGAACATAATGCAAAATTTATTCCCAGCTACTAATTTGCTTACTGTTATTTAATTTCCTGCTCATTTTTTCCCATTGGTGTTGATTGACATCCCCAAATTTGTGTTTAAGGAAAGGCCTGGCATGTTGCAGGGGAAGAAAAGAAGAAGAAAAAAAAGGAGGCAGGGAACTCAATTGAGCCAGCTGCTTCTTATCTGCTGTGATCTGAGAAAGCTGTTGCACCACACCCTAGTAAACAATGCCAACAGGCCACCCACGGGAGTGACCAGATAGCCCTGGGTCACAGTTGCAAGGCCCAGGACTATAACCTCACTTCCATTCTTCTCTCTTTACTAGGGAAAGAAATCTCTGGGATTAGCTATCCACTGTCTTAAAAGATGTCATTTTTACCTGCAAAGATTCCTTGTTTTCACAGAAATTAGACTTTTAAATTAAAACATCAATTTCCAGATATGCAATGGTGGTATTCCAATTTCATGGAAAGAATAGGTCTTTAGTTATCTAAATGTGTGGTTCTCATTTTCCTTGTAATTGGATTGTTGGGAAATACAGAAGCACAATAACATGAAAACACTATTTACACGTCACGTGTTGCTGTTATTGCAGCAGTTTGTCAATATTGTGTGTAGCTGGAAAAATCTTCTCTCATATTTTCTTAATTAGTATTTTTACCATCTTTCATTTGGAGAAATCTCTCCAACTTCCTATTCCAATTCACCAAACAGTTGTTGCATAGTGGAATCTCCATCATGTGCATTTAGGGCTCTTAATCTAAAATAAAATTTAAATTCTATTTTTATACATAAATCAAAGAAAATAGTTGATATATGTCAGGGTTTCTAAACACAGCACTGTTGACATTTTGGCCAGATAATCCTTTGTTATGAGGGCTGTCCTGTGGATTGTAGGAAGTTAGCAGCATCCCTGGCCTCACCCATTAGAGAAGATGCCAGTAGTACCTCCTCTTCCCAGCTGCAACAATCAAGTGTCTTCAGGCAAGTGTCCTCTGAGGGGCGAAGACACCCCTGGTTCAGAATCACTGATGTAACTTGTTTCAGAAAGAGACTCCAAGAGAAGTTAAGTTCCATAAAAGCGTGAACTCTGTCTGTTTTGTTCATCATTGTATTAAACACATAACAAGTGTTATTTTTTAATTTGTTGATTGAATGAAAGACACGTAGTGTTAAAGAGAAAGCCTTGTATGTAGGACATTGGAACATTGATTTGCCACTCCCTACCCACCCCCATTTGTCTAAATCACCTTATTTCTTAGAATCTTAGAATCGTAGGGGAAAAAATCTTACCTTGAGTCCACTATCTTATGAATTTCAAACAGTCATTTGTGCAAAGATGTTTGTAGCCTCTGAAATGACCTTCAGTCCTGAAAGATAATGAAGGACAAATGCCTTGAAGTAGATGCTCAACTCCAGAGTAAGACCCAGATAAACCTAAAATAATGGTTCTTACTTAAGCTGTCACCAGGAGCTCTAAGCAGAGCTCTAGACTGTTTGGCCTTGAAGTAAGATAAGGAGAGAGAAAGGAAATGGAGCTGGATTGCACAGTTCCAGAAAACCAGAGGGATGTGTCAAGCTTAGTAAGACCTTGCCTGCTTGTGGTTTTTTTACGCAACACAGATTGACTACACCAACACAGGTACAAAAGGGTAACTGGGGGTTCCTAAGGAAGAAAATTCAGTAGCAGTTAGGAATTAAGACATTTACAAGCCTTTGCAGTGAAAGACTATGGTTACTGCACTCCTTCTACTTGATAGGTAAATCAATTAAAAATTATATATGCGTGTATAAATGTATAAAACACAAAGCCTGTATTCCCACTTTCTCCCTGAAGCAACTGGCTTTGCTGGAGACTTCAGGGCATGACCAGTCAACCTATTGGAGAGTCCAGTATGACTTGGTAAATATTGCACAAAGCACAGCCAGGGGAGATGACAGGTCACACCTGCATATCACCGGTCAGAAGTTCTCAATGAAGCACTTGGGAGCCTCCTGTGTGAGTTCCATTTCATAAGACATATGGTGATCCAGAGCTACCTGGAGTTAGATAGTAATGAGTAAAAGAATGAGGTATCCTTGACACTATATTATGAGTCTGCAGGAGCAAGAATTGACTGCAGGAGGAGTCTTACCTGCTGTGTTATGAGTAACCCCTTTGGCTGTGTAGGATGGAAAGGAAGGGGAACATTTAGCTTTGCATGCCTCACCTTCCTCTCTCAGGAAGGGAATAATGTTGCTGATCCTGTCTAACTTGGAGAGTTGTTGTGGGAGGCAAAAGCAGTAGGAATGTAGTATTTATTTGTTTGTTTATAATTATTAATTGGTTGTTGTATTAGTCAGGGTTCTCCAGAGAAATAGAACCAATAGGAAGTGTGTGTGTACATATACATTCCAATTTTCCTTTCTCATTTAGATTTTTTATCTTTCTCTTTGGATGTGTAATGCATGATCATTGCAAAACACAGACATTAAGAAGGGAATGTCCCACTAGTTTCTACCACTAGGTTGACTACTGTGAAGAGTTTGAAGATATATCTGCAGATTTATTTCTATGCTTATATTACTATAAATATGAAAAGCATGAATCACCATATAATTTCAGATTATCAATTGTAGTATTCAGGGTAAGATTGCCCAGGAGGGGTAATGAAGGCAAAATTTTGAAGTGGTATCTACAAACCAGCCCTAGACAGCAGCACTGTAATGTCCAAATGTCACCAGAATCTGCTCATTGACTTATGGCTCAATACTTCTCCGTACCTCCCTATCCTTACAGCCAATATCTGTCACATTAACTATTATCTAGTCATTCCAAATAAAACATAACACTCCTACCTAAATCCATGGCTTTCAAAATCAAACTTTTACTAGTCCACAGTAGATCTCTGTCTTCTTTTTTAATGTTTCTTCTTTTTCCTGTGTATTTTGTCTTGAACAAAATTAAATGGCGCAAGAGTGATTATTGCCATGGCAATTAATGACATGTACACCAAGAGTGGTCCTCTTGTGTGATTAGACAAAACAGCCAATTGCAGGCATGAATAACCAGGTCAATAAGAAAGAAAGAGAAATATGCATCTTGCAATGCCATTTTAGCTTTCTTTGTCTTGTTGAGTATTTCCAAAACTTTTGTAATTTATTTAACACCTTCAATATTTTAGCCAAGTTTTCCTACCACTGGTACTATAATTTAATATTTTCAAAATCAATTCACTGTTTTAATATAAAGTTGCCTTAAAACTTATCATTGGCATAAGTGGAAGGCCAGTATCACTTGCCATAAGCAAAAGATAACTGTAAAATAAAAGCATAACTATTAATCATTTAAGTGTATTTATATAACATCTTTTCCCCAGTTTGGGAAATATTGTTTTAACTGTCTACCTAGAGATTCCACAGCCTTAGATTATTAATGAGATCTCTAGATTCTGGAGATATTCTCAAGAAAAACAAGCTTAAGAGAAGCTGTCAAAAACATAGGCTCTGCAGAGCTTCTTGAACTAAAGTTTGGTGAATCAAAGAAATTGATTTAATATACTGACCATGCTTCTCATGCTGTAAATTTAGGTGTGTACACATTTAGAATCATAGAATCTGAGAACTGGGAGCTACACTAGTCCAGCCTCAGTCACAGAATCTGGGGGCCTGAAGAGAGAACATGGGCAGCTTCCCTCACAAGTCAATTGCAATAAAACAAAGTTAGTTCTCCTGACCTGTACCCTCTAGTCTCCCTATAAACTACCAAGTGTTGGAGTCAATCCCACCTAATGCTTTACTTATTTGTTGCTGTGTAACAACCTACCCCAGAATTCAGTGTTTTAAAACTGCAACAATTTTGTTTCCTCACAGTTACATGGGTGAAAAATATGGGCAGTGCTTCATTCGCTGGGGTCATTCGTTCAGCTACAGATGGGGTTGGGCTGGAAGGTACAAGAAGTCCTCATCCATATTTCTGGCACCTCACTGCTTCTCCATGTGGCCTCTCTCCCCCCACATGGTTAGCTTGAGCTTCCTTACAGTATGGAAGCCTTAGGATAATTAAACTTCTAACGTTGCATCTTGCTGCCATGAGTGTGAGAGAACATTCCAAAACAAACAAACACTGAGACTGCAAATCTTTTAAGACCTACCTCATTCTTATTGGTTAAAACTAGTAATGAAACCAACCAACGTTCAAGGTCAGGGGAAACAACCCTACCTCTTAAGGCCTTCTTGAATTTGCCACATGTGGGTTCAAATCCCAGCTCCACCACATGCCAGCTACTTTCTCTTAGACAAATTATTTCACTTCAGTTCCCTTGTTAGGAATAATTCACATAATAATCATATTTACCCAGTTAGGTTGCTGTGAAGATTAAATAAGATAACCATATAAAGTGATTGGCACTGTGCCAGCATAAATATTCAACAAGTTTTTAGCTGTCCTTCCCTATCTACCAAGAGCTGACTTTCCTCTAGTGTTATGAAATACAGTAACCTCCATGTTGAGAACTGCGATCCTGGGATGGAATATTCAAGCATAATAGAAACATCATCCACCAAAATGTTAAGCAAAAGGGAAATATCCTTAGATTTTTGTCCTGCAGACAAAATCTCCAGTCCTCCAGACATCCCAGACTAAACCTGTGTCCAAGCCAATGCAGAGACTATGAACAGAAAGGTTTATCTGCAAAAGCTGACCCTCAAACATTCCAAGGGTCTATATAAGAAAACAACCATGGAGCCGGGCCATAGTTGTTTTGAGTATGGTCTCCAAATGATAATTTCATTGATTGATATGTTTATTCCAGTTCCTAAATCTGCTTCATGTTTTAAACAGAATGAACACTGCAGATATTCCCCCAGCTTGCATTCAAAGCCCAGTAATTTTCTTAAGCTGAGATATTTACTAGGAAGAACACTTGAAATGTTTGCTTGGTAAAGAAATGTGTCCTATACACTAGGTCAGTAGTTCTCAACTTGGGCTGCTTTTGCCCCACCCATCCAGGAGACATTTGGCCACACCTGGAGACATTTTTGGTTGTCACAACTGAGAAGAGGGAGTAGTATTACTGGCATCCAGTGGGCTGAGGTCAAGGAGGCTGCTAAACATCCTACAGTGCACAGAAAAGCCCCCAGAGCTGAATTCAATGATCCCAAATATTAATGATGCTGAGGTTGAGACATTAATGCAATATGATTTGCTTTAGGAATGGATATAAAATTTGTACAGGGGAAGGCTAACTCAGAATCTCCTCTAGCTATTTAGTGATGAAGAGCCAATGGACTGAATTATTTTGCCTGACCAGGTAAAATCCCTGTATGGACTTGGAAGCATGAGGCCAAGGGCAGAAGGTTTATTGTGGGAAGATATGCTTCTTCCAAAGTACATACTCCAAAAGGGTTGTCTTTTCAACAGTTTTAAGGTGGTCTGTGAGACAATGATGAAAAGATATAAGAAATGGTATAAAAGCAAACCGAGGCAACACGTTGAGAAGGTAGGCAAGTGTGGCATCATTTTCACATACTTACTGCCCCATCCCAGTCCCATTCTATTCCCAAACATGGCATCCTCCATCCTGGAGCCTGAGTGTATTTCTGTTGACACCCAAACACAAGTGCCAAAATATAAGTTCCTTACTGTCTCTACACCCTTCAGGACCTACAAGATCCTGGCAGGAAATGGATGCTAATTGATTGTTGAATGAATTTTAAAAAATCAATCAGTCACTGAGCCAAATAAGCAAGGAAGCAAGCAATGTATTAATTTTTCTTGCAATAAACCAGCACTTCCACTTTCTTTTGGCTAGCAAAGATGTAGAATTACGGTTTGAAATTTTGAAAAAGACCAAGTATATTTTGAAAAATATCTTCAAGTGAACATCTGAGGGTTAAAAAAACAACTTTTTAAAAAATAAGCAAAGGAATCCCTTTCAGCAATGAGCATGAATGGACTACTGGTATATGTGACATCATGGGTGAATTTCACAGAAATCACGATGAACAAGAGGAGCCAGGTGCAAAAGCAAACATATTATACGGTTCCATTAGTGAAGCAGGGTTTCTCAACCTTGGTGTTAGTGACACTGGGCCAGGTAACTCTTTGTTGTAGTGGGGTGTGTGCTGTGTACTGTAGAATGCTTAGCAGCATCTGAGCTGACTCAATGCCAGGAGCACCCACTCCCCTGTTGTGACATTGCCAAATGCCCTGGGAGGAGGACCACCCTCCTTGAGTACCCAGATACAAAATAATCTATGCTGTTAGAAGAGGCGTGGTGCCAGCGTGGGGGCCCAATAGGTGATTCCTGGGGAGCTAGTACTGTATTTTATCTGGGTGCCAGCCAATTTTGTATTTTCACTTTGTTAAAAAATTGTATTGAGCCAAATGATTATGTTTTATGCACTTTTCTGCATGTACAAAGTTTGCTTTGGAAAATATAAACAAGTCTTTAAGAACAGAGAAAAGAAATTTCAACTGCTGATAGGGCAAAGGCTTTGAGCTGTTGGAAGAACCCATACAACACTCCAACATTTTCTGCAAATATGTTCATTTCTCAATATTTGTTGCTATTTCCAAAGTTTAAGTGAGATTTTACAAAATGTAACTTGGACAAGAAATTTCCCAGCTCATCTTTAGGGGCAGAAAAGGAGTGGAGAAATAAAAGGGTATGACCACAGAGTTGTAGGTCAGCATGTCCTCTGGGCCGCTCCTAAACTTGGCACACAGCCTCTGAGGTGGAGTTTCACACATATTTACTGATTACATTGTTGAGATTATCATGAAAGCCTTCTGTTTGTCAATTTTCCCTTCCTTGCTATGATAACTGTCAGTTTCTTGGGCTGCTATTGTTTCACTTGTTCTCTGAGTCAATTGAATCATTGCTGTTACTAAAGTAAAATCCTTTGAAATGTCTCTCTTGATACACTGGGACCCTTTAAACTTTTAAGGGCCCAGCACTCCTACTGAATGACCTGAGGGCCTTGTCAAATCTTTTTCTTGTTCAGCAATTTTGCTTTATGTAATATTGTTTTCAATAAATAGACCAATGGCTAGAGCTTGGAAATATTTCTGCTCATTAGGGATTATCTTTGCAAACATGGTGATTTTAATTTAACTTACTTAATATCAAATCATTCTATTTAAACATTTCTGCTAAGAGAAAAGCAAAGACCAGAGAGGCAGTGTTTGAGTGGTTTGGGATATGCTTAGAACATTGTCTTTCTGGAATTTCCTAAGGGAAATTCTCTCAACATTCCCATCCTTTATTTTATCCTTTGGCAAATTGGGTTCTGTGACTCAGTGACTGACCCAGAATTTCACTGAGCCCAAGACATACAGAAGCACAACTGTATAAACAAGTGTTCTTTGAGGGTTATGATTTCTAGGGAAATAATGAAAAGCCACAATCTGAGCTATTCTTGAAGGTAAAAAATTAGACCATGCATCCTCTGGGCTCATTGTATCTAATTTCCCCTAGGTTCTCAGCCTGTGCTTCTGGAAAAGAATCATTCATATGGCCAGTATACTTGCTCTGTCTGGGCTTACAAGACAAGGCACAAAATCTAGTGGTCTTTCTTTTTCTTGAGGCACAAAGTTACCTCCCTTCTATAAAGACATACAAGATCCAAATTTATGGAACTAGTAAGAAGTTGAGGGAAAGACTCATGCCCCAGACTTCCCCACCTCAAAGTGAAAACATAAATTTTCTGACTTAACATGAAATTGTGGCCTGTTAACACTGGAAAGATAATGGAAATGTGTACCAAGACAACATCTTCTTTTAAATCAAAAGATGAAAAAAAAATGTATTAAACTTGTGGGAACCACCCTGCCTGGTTTCAGAAGTTGTAACCCTCACATGGCTAAGGCTGAGTGAGCAACCTTTGGACCATAAGTCACTAAGGAGACAGAGCTTATCTCCCTGGCAGGGGCACTGCCTCTGCCCCTTTTATTTCACCCTGCCTGGCCCCCAGTGCATGATCAGTTAGCCAATAATGAGTAAGATTCCTCAAGGGAGGGATGACCTAAGACAGGCATGATCCCGATGAGGCCCTCAGGGAAGGACTTGGAGGGCTATAGCAAAAGGGGGTGATGGACCCTCTCCCCTTGGCTTTGACATAGCCTGAGTCCTCCTTCTGTCTGCAAGATGTCTCCTAATCTCTTGGCTGCCTTACTTCCCCTGCCAGACTTAAGCCTGAAACAATGACAGAGGGTGGTGCAGCTCTGTGCTGGAAAGGGTGGGTTCCCCAGGTGATCAGGCCTAAGAAAGAATAGCTAAGATCCTGTGCAACCTGCTTTGCTAAGAATACTCTCAATTAAATGACAAGCATGGAGCAGGAGATGAGTTTGTTTCCCAAAGTTTTGAAGCCCTTTAGCTAACAGATCCTGACTCAGCATAAGCCCTCATAGTTCTTTGTATGCTATCTATTGTTTGATCCTTAACTGCCTGACAATGATTTATGAGCTTTACCTGTATTCCTGTGCAAAATGAACCCAGTGAAAGCCCATTGAGGAAAAGGCTCCTGGCCCTTCTCCTTTGAGCGATTGGCCACCTTTCCTCCCAAAGCTGATCATGTCTTGGTAGACTTATTCTCATCCGTGGCAGCCGGTGGGGGCGGGGGGGTGGGTGGGCTGCACATGGAGCACCCCCAAAGAACTAGTGAAATAGCAGTTATTATTTTGTCAGCTACCATGGGTTTGCAAATTAATATCAGAAGGCCAAATCCAGCCATGATCATTTATTTATGTATTGTCTGTGGCTGCTTTCAAGATTCAATGTCATAGTTGAGTGGTTGTGAAAGAAACCACAGGGTCATGAAGCCACAGGGTCATAAAGCCAAAAACTATTTACCATCTGCCTTTCACAGAAAATTGCCAACCTGGTGCTATGTCTAAAAAGTTTTATTTTAGCTCTGAATTGTATTGTTTTTTAATTATCAAAATTATAATTTTTAGTTTCATTCTTAAATAGTAAAACGCCCCAGATATATTGGTTTATAAGTTTCCCACATTGTATACTTGTGGCAACTTGAAATTTTTGTTGCTTCCCACCACCTCCAATCTCTCTTTCTCTCTCCCCCATCTTTTATGTGCATGCACACTCTCACTCTCTCCTCTCTCTTTCCTTCTCTTGCCTTTACTCTTGCTCCCTCTCCCCCTCTTTCTTTCCAGTTGTCTTACTTTTTTCTGCTCTCCTCTCTATTAAAACAGAAAAGGTTTGGGGTAAGACAAAGAAGCAACACAATGACATAAAGACATGGTAACATCATAATAAATCAATATGTTTCTGTAAAAGACGATCTTTAACCTAGCCAGGAGGTTCAGTTGGTTGGAGTATGTCCCACACACACTCCAGGTTTGCAGATTTGATTCTCAGTCAGGGCACATAACTAGGTTGTGGGTTTGATCTCCAGTCAGGGAGCATACAAAAGGCAATCAATTGATGTTTCTCTCTCACATCAATGTCCCTGTCTCTCTCTGCCTTTCTCCCTTCCTCTCTCTCTCTAAAATCAATAAACATATCCCTGGGTGATTTTTAAAAAATACAAAAGATGATCTTTCTTGCTCATTTTTCCTAAAAGATACTTCAATCAAAAATCCTGAAGGACACAAATCAAAACCTCTTGTACATGAGAATCTCTGATTTTCACAAACCCTTTATGGTTTGAGACCACCCCAGAGGTTAAACTAGGTCCCCAAATTCTTCTCTCCATGAACAATTGCTAGGGAGTCTCCCCCATTGGCTAAGATGGTGGCTGGGGGAGATTCTTACACTGAGTGCACCAAAGGCTAGAAAAATGAATGGATAGGACTTGAGCATACCAAATGCTAGAAATATGAATGCACAGGGCTCGAGGGTGCCAAAAGCTAGAAAGATGAATGGATAGAAAGAAAAGCCCTCCCCTCCCTATCCCTATAAGAACTGTGGGTTTGAGCAGGAAAAAGAGGTGGTCTTTGAGATGGAGTCCACCATTCTCCCAGGTCTCACAGCACCTGAATAACCCTTTTCCCTTTTACACCAACACCTGCCTTATGAGTTTGGCTTTTGTTGCAGCAGGTAGCAGAACTCATGTGTTCTGTTCCAGTTTTTGGTGACTTCTCTGGGACCACATGGACCCTGGTAAGTCCTGAAGAGTTTGGGCTGGGGTCTCAGCTGTCTGTGACAGGATGACCCTGGGAGTGGGACTGTGGAGACTTCCAGGAAGCTGCTGAAGGCTTTTTGCAGGCAATTTCCTTGCACTCCTTATCAAGGCATTAGCCACCTGAAATACTTGGCTGGTGGAAAAGAAACAGGTTTCTGTGGAGCAGATGGACTCCAAGACTGGGTAAGTCAAACCAGCATGCACACCAGGGCCTTCCATCCCTGCCACTTGGGCTTTATGCCACTCAGGCTTTGTGCCACCTGGGTCCAGTTAAGAACATTTTTGGTACCAGCTGGTAGGCTATCCCTGTCACTTGGGTTTTGTGTCACTTGGGTTTGGTTAGGACCACTTTTGGTACTGGTTGGCAGGACATAAGATACTAAGACTTGCTTGTGAACACTTACTTGGAATAATGCAGTTATGGATCCAAGGTTTGATTATATGTTCTTACTTTGTCAGGGTCTTGCTATGGTTATGGTTTGGGGTTTGTACTTTTGTGCCATCAAGGGTTGTTCTGTTTTGCCTCCTTGAAGGGAGCCCACTGGGCTGAGTTTTAGCAAATTATTCCATGTACAGCTATGGTCTAACAGTGAAGAAGGAATTGGTTTTCTATTATAACACTGCTTGGCCTACGTATACTTTAGACAATGGGGAAAATGCCCCCTCTATTGTTCCCTAAATTACTTTGCCATGATATAATTGGAATTGTTTTGACAATTGTCAGGGAAATCGGACAAAATCCCTTATGCCCAGGCATTTATGTCTTTATGCAATAAGGGTTAGACAAACAGAACAAACTGAAGAAAATTGGCTTCAAAACCCCTCCCTGAAAGTAAGGCCCAGAAAGAAAAGGAAAAGGAGGAGAAGAGTTTCTTTAATGCCTTGAGCCCAGGGGATACAGGATTAACAGCAGGAAGGTTTCCCTTACCACCACCCCTGCTGCTAGATACACTTTAAACAGGGCTCAGAGGGATGAAAGCCCCACCCTGTATGAAGAAGGAATGGTGTCAAAGACCTGTCAGGGCACCCAATTTGGCCAGGGAACATTCCTTTCTGGAGTAGGACAATTTCCTTTGAGACAGTACCCTATAGATACTGCCCAGCCCACTGGCTACTATTGGGCCCATACTCTATTTTGTATTTCAGTTTACTGATTGGAAGAATTCCAAACCCCCCATATAGGGAGGATCCTCAGAAAATGGCAGAGCTTATCACTATTATTTTTTTAAATCTTCCCCTGAGGATATGTTTATTGATTTGAGAGAGAGAGAGAAACATCAATATGAAAAAAACATCAATCGGTTGCCTCTCATATGTGCCCCAACTGAGGATCAAATTTGAAACCTAGATATGTGCCCCGACCGGGAATTGAACCTATAACCTTTCAGTGTAGGGGACAATGCTCTAACCAACTGAGCAACCCAGCCAGGGTTTATCGCCTCCATTTTTGTCACTCACCATCAAAACTGGGCAGATGTACAGGTTCTCCTTAACATCCTGCTAATGGCAGATCAAAGACAACTAATTATAAATAAAGCCAATGAAGAGGCTCATTGATTCTTTCAAGATAATCCCAAAGGGACCCCAACCCAGCTGGGGAGATATTCCTTTGACAGAGTCCAACTGCGACATGAATAGCAGGGACCTAGCATCCTTAGAACATTACAAAAAGTGCATATTGAAAGGACTTAAGAGAGGAGTGCCTAAAGAAAAGAGCCTGAACATGATATGCGCTGTTCAACAGAAACCAAATGAAGAGACTTATGACATTTTAGAAAGAATTTATTAGGCCGAAATAATTTTAGGACTGTATAAATGTAACTATTCCTTAACTGTTAAGGAGTTGAAATTGCATTTGGCCCTTTGAAGTCAACTATGAGGCTGTTGTGGCCTCCAATGAAAATGAGTTTGATATCCCTGCTAAAGGAAAAATGACCTCCCAGAACTCAAAAAGAAAAGTAAAAAGGGTAGAAACCCTCACCACAAAATGTTAAAAAGGGATGACAAAACCAATGACAGATGAGGAGACCCAGGAGCTCCCCTAGACAACTCCCAACCTGATACTATTTCCCCACAAGAGCCCCAGGTACAAATGATAGTGAAGAACAAGATAATTGACTTTCTCATAGACCCAGGAACTATGTACTCAGTGCTAAATACAAAACTAACCAAGAAAAATTCAGCCACAGTGATGGTTACTGGAGTGGCTGGACAATTACAAAAATAGACATTCCTTCAAAAACTTATGCATACTTTTCTCTACATGATAGACTGTCCCATTCCATTGTTTGGTTGAGAATTACTTTGTAAATTGCATGCACAAATAACTTTTTCCCCCTGAAAAGCAGCAATTATGGTAGAAGTCCCTCTGGAACATGTTCTGTAGGTCCAGGCACTCCTGACTTGCCTGGAAGGACCCACAGGTGAACTCTTCCTAGCCAAGATCTACAAGCAGGTTGATTAAGTAGTTTGGGCTGATAGAACTCCAGGTAGGGCAGTTAGCATTCAACCTTAAAAATTAACCTAAATGAAGGAGTGCAGATCCCACAGAAGAAACAACACCCCCTTAATAAATGAGCTTTAGAGAGAATTCAACCAGTATTGCAGAAATTCTTAAAATCAGAATTAATTCAGTCATGCCAGTCTCCCTATAACACCCCCATTTTGCCAGTCAGAAAGTCTAGTCTGATGAATATCTCTTTGTACAGGATCTTAGGGCCATAATGGCATTGTTCAAGACATTCATTCTATGGTGCTTAATCCTTATACTTCATTGGCCACAGTGCATGGGGATAGCAAGCAGTCTTCAGCTGTAGACTTAAAGGATGCTTTTTTCTGCATTTCAATAGATGAACAGGCTCCATTATTATTTACCTTTGAATAGCAGGACCCAGAAACTAAAGCCACTCTCCAACAGTGTTGGACTGTGTTGCCATGAGGATTTAAGAACCTCATGGCAACATGAGGTTCCTAATCATATCTGGGAAAATATTAGCAAAAGATTTAAGGAATATTCAATCAAAATTGGAAATTTTCCTATAATATGTAGATGACTTTATCACAATTTAGCATTACTTACAAAGACTGCTCAACACCATCACAGTCCTGAATCATTTGGAAAAAGAGAATATAAAGTATTACTTCACAAGGCCCCAATTTGCAAACAGGAGGTGGCATACCTGGAATTCCAACTGAAACAGGGCACTAGGAGCTTGATGACTGGTTGAAAACAAGCCATTGTTACAGTAAAAATCTCAGAGAACTGGAAGCAGTTTTGTGGATTCTTAGAGATTACAGGGTTTTGCTGAACTTGGATTCCAAACTTTGAGCTTATAGTGAAATCATTGTGTAATTCTTTGAAAAGATTACACTCTGAACCTTTTGAATGGACAAGAGACTGTCAGGTGACCTAGACAACTTAAAGAAGAAACTGGTTTCAGCCCCCACACTAGATTTGCTCAATTTACAGAAACCTTTCAAATTATACATTCATGCAAGGCAAGCAATTGAACTTGGGGTACTAGCCCAGACCCTGGGAAATGACTCTCAAGTCATAGCTTATTTCTCAAAGAAACTAGATCACAGGACAAAAGGATGGCTGCCATGTCTCCAGGCAATAACAACTACCTGTGACATCTTACAGGAGGCCGAGACATTCACTCTGGGTCAACCTACTATGATATTTGTATCAACAAGTCCTAACTCTATTAAAATAGAAAGAAAGATATTGGCTGATAGCAGGGCACATGGGAAAATACCAGGCCGTTTTATTAGACAAATGTTACCTTACAAACCGCTACTACCTTAAACCCAGTCGCCCTACTCCTGGACTCTGAGGGAGGCTCAGACCTCCAACATGATTGCTTAGAAATCACTGACCAAGTTTAGCCCAACAGATTAGATCTATTGGAGTAGCCGCTGACAGAATCTGATTGGGAATTTTATACAGGTGGGGGCAGCTTCATGGAGAATAGTCAACAAAGAGCCAGGTATGCTATAGTTACCATAGACAAGGTAATAGAAGTCCAAGCCCTTGCCATAGAAACTTTGACACAAAAGGCTGAACTGATGGCCCTCACCAGGACCTTAGAATTGTCCCAGGGAAAGAATCTTGACACCCACACTGACTCTAACTATTCCTTCATGATGAATTTTGACCAAAATGAAGGTGTAGGTAGATATACTTTGCCTCCTCACACAACCAAAAGAAGGACAACAACAAGTTTAAAAACAAAAACATCCCGAACTGACAGAAAATGAAACTGTATGGAAGTCCAACAACCAAGGAGTTAAAGAAGAAACATTCATCCAGACCTATAGGGAGGGAGGAGACGGGCAGCTGGGATGGAGAGGACACATAGCAAGGTGATGGCTAGAGGACAGGGCAGGCAAGGCAGTGTCTGGCAGACCAGGCAGTCCCACAATTGCATGCAGATAAACTGGGAGGAAAAAGGGGGGAGTTAGATAGACCCAGGGTTCCAGCAAGGGGAAATAAAGCCTCAAAACCTCTGACTGAAAAAAAACCTGTGGGGATTGAGACAGCAGGAGAAACTCCCAGCCTCACAGGAGAATTTGTTGGAGAGAACCACAGGGTCCTAGAATGTACGCAAAACCACCCACCTGGGAATCAGCACCAGAAGGTCCCAATATGCTTGTGGGTCATGAAGGAAATGACTGATAGCTGGCCCAGAGCTGAGCTACTGGCATTGTTCCCCTTGGATCTCTCCCCCACATATAGCACCACAACACATCGACATGGGTTGCCCCACACTGGCAAATATTTAAGGCTCCACCCCTTACTATGTAACAGGCATGGCTAGACAAAGAAATATGGCCCAAATGAAAGAACAGATCAAAGCTCCAGAAAAAAGATACAACTAAGCATTGAAGAGATAGCCAACACTTCTATCAGAAGCAGAGCTCAAACCACTGGTAATTGGGATGCTCATAGAAATGGTTGAGTATGGTCACAAAATAGAGGAAACATTGAAGGCTATGAAAAGTGAAACAAATGGAAAGGCACAGGGAACCAACAGTGAAGGGAAGGAAACCAGCACTCAAATCAACAGTTGGGAGCAGAAGGAAGAAATAAATATTCAACCAGGAAAGAATGAAGAAACAAGAATTCAAAAAAAAAATGAGGAGAGGCTTAGGAACCTCTGGGACAACTTTAAATGTTCCAACATCCGAATCATAGGGGTGCCAGAAAGAGAAGAAAAAGAGGGAGAAATTAAAAACTTATTTGAATAAATAATGAAGGAGAACTTCCCCAATCTGGCAAAGGAAATAGACTTCCAGGAAGTCCAGGAAGCTCAGAGAGTCCCAAAGAAGTTGGATCCAAGGAAGCACACAGCAAGGCACATCATAACTACATTACCTGAAATGAAAGATAAGGAGAGAATCTTCAAAGGAGCAAGGGAAAAGGAGACAGTTACCTCCAAAGGAGTTTCCATAATACTGTCAGCTGATTTCTCAAAAGAGACCTTACAGGCAAGAAGGGTCTGGAAAGAAGTATTCCAAGTCGTGAAAGGCAAGGACTTACATCCAAGATTACTTTATCCCACAAAGCTATCACTTAGAATGGAGGGGCAGATAAAGTGATTCCCAGATAAGGTGAAGTTAAAGGAGTTCATCATCACCAAGCCCATATCATATAAAATATTAAAGGGACTTATCTAAGAAAAAGAAGATCAAAACTATGAGCTGTAAAATGACAACAAACTCACAACTATCCACAAGCAAACCTAAAAAAAATGAACTAAGCAAACAATTAGAACAGGAACAGATTCATAGAAATAAAGATCATATGGAGGGTTATCAGCAGGGAGGGGGAAGAAAGAGGGAAAATGTACAAGGAATAAGAAACACAAATGGAAGGTGTAAAATAGACAGGGGAAGGTTGAGAATAGTATGGGAATGGAGAAACCAAAGTACTTATATGTATGACACATGATGTGAACCAAGGTAGGAGAATGATGGTAGGAAGTGGAGACAGGGTGGAGGGGAATTAAGGGGAGAAAAAATGGGACAACTCTAATAGTGTTACAGAACAGATGGGGGAGTGAACAATATATTATTACCAAAAGGACCCACTTTTTATCTCCAGGGGTTCCCCACCCAGTACTAGCTTTGCCTTGTCCACCGCCAGAGGAAAGATGTCTCTCAATGCCAGAGACTGGTGAAAAGGAAAGGAATAATTTCTTTAAAATTATACAGACTTAGACTAATGACTTAATGTCTTCATAAAAATACTAAAGTTTTTTAGAATACCCTGTATGCACACAAATGCATACAGTCCTTCCTTCCTTCTCCCCTTTGCCCAGTCTGGGGTACCTTATCTCAGGAAAAGAAGTAGATGTCCATGATTCAGGCTCCTGGCACCATCAGCTGTATCACCACCATGATCTCCAGTTAATCCAAAGCCATGTGGCACCTTCTCATGGCCCACCAGCAAGAGTCCTTTCACCCCTTTTCTTCCAGGCAAAGTCACTCCTGCTGCCTAAGCCATGTGGCAAAAGGGAGCACCCCAGAGCCACATGGTCTTAACTCTGCCAAAGCCATGTGGTCCCCCTCTCCTGCCACAGCCACATGGTCCCAACTCCTCCAAAGCCTTGTGGTCCTCTCTCTGGTATGGCTGCTGCACCTGGGTTTAAACCCTGGTGTCAATCTTCCTCTGCAGCCCCATTTCTCACTTTTCCCACAATCAGTTACACCTGCCTACATTCCTGTATTCTTCCAGCTTTACTGGGCTGCCATAGTAAGTCTGGGCAGGCATGGCCCCATGGTGTGGCTCCAACCATCTCCATGCTCTGACACAGGTGCTATAGCCAGGGGGAGTTGCTTCCCAGTAGCATCCCTGGTTGAAGTCACTCGGATTCCCCTGGCTCAAAGCCTGACTGCAGCTATTTAACACATCTATGAAACCAGTTAAAGGCTATAGATATGTTAAATGACCATGCCAGAGGTTAGCTGCAAAGCTTTGCTATGCAAAACAGCTCTCAATGGCCCTGCTCCATGTGTCCCATCCCTCAGCTCAGACTGGTGGGGGTTGAGGACATCTCATATATATTTTTCTCTAACATTTTCTGGACACCCTGAGTTCTGGACCCCATTACAAATCCCTATTTGCCCCCCGCTTGGCTGCACCCTGTTACAATAGCATAATCAATAAAATTTATAATAAATAAATAAATAAATAATTATGCCTTCATGATGGTCCAAGCCCATGGGGCAATACTGGTAAAAAGAGGTCTCTTAACCTCAGAGAATAAGGACATGAAACATACAAAGGAGATTTACAATTGCTAGAAGCAGTGAATCTAGTGAACCAGATTCCCATAATGCATTGCCCAGGACACCACAAGAACAGTTACCAAACAAGCCAAGGAAACCAAACTGCTGATAGAGCAGCAGGACAAGCCTCCTAAGTGCCACCACCTCTTGGGGCTTTGATTCACCACCGGGACTTGTAGGAATTTAAACCCCATTAAACAGAATAAGATGAGGAACAGTCCTATGAATGGGGATTCTCTAACACCCTAATTCTGTATGGAAGATCAACATTTATGGTATGAAATTACTCCATGAAGATCTAGGACATTCCATCTTCAAACACCTACATGAAGGGACCTATTATGGAAGAGATGTTTAATGGACCTCATTAGACCACCTTTGAAGGGCCTCATTTACAAAGGACCATTCAGAATATTATCAAAGCCTATCAGATGTGAGCCAAAAACAGCTCTAAATAGAATATGCCCCAACAGGAAAGGGAGTACAACATGAAGCGATATGCCCATTTAAGGACTGGCAAGTTGACTTTACACAGATGCCATAGGACACTTTCTCTGGATGGATGGAGATGTACCCTAGTAGAAGTGAGAAGGCATCTAACATAGTAAAACTTCTACTCAAAGAAATAATCCCTAGGTTTGGACTTCCTTACAGTATTCAAAGTGGCAATGGAACATAGCTCACTTCAGAAACCTCCCAGAAGATAGGACAGGCAGTACATATTCAATGAAAACTACATGCATCTTGGAGACCCTAATCTATGGGAAAGACTGAGAAAATGAACCACACAGTAAAGAAGACCCTGGCAATAATATTCCAGGAGACACGTTTGAAATGGGATCAGGCACTCCCTATTGCCTTGCTCTGGATTAGGGTAGCACCCTGAAGTGGGTTTAATTAAGCCCTTAAGAAACAGTTTATGGGAGACCCTTCCAAGTTTCTGTTTTAGGACATGAATCAAAAATCAAATAATATGTACGACATTTAGGGCTAATGCTAACAACTTTGCACAAGTTGGTTCATTGCAGGTCTATCTAACCCATCTAATGAGCCCTTCCTTACACCTTTTCCAGCCAGAAGATTGATTCTTACTAAAGACCTGGAAGATTCAGGGTCCTAAACCTTGAGTTAGCTTCCAGTTAGCCAAGCAATGGACCAGTCTCTATGTTGTCCTGCTGAAATGCATTCCTCCCTAAAGCTCATGGAAATCAAGCCTTGGATCAAGCAGGATCCACGTGGATAAAGCAGGCACCACCTGGGAAGATAGATCTTGCTGCTGCCATTGATACTGCAAGGGAAAGCTGAACCTGCATTCCTGAAGGAGATTTAAAATTCCTCTTTTGGAAAGGGACAGCATCTCTCAACACTAAGTGGCAATGTTACTTTTTCTTTTATTCTGCATTTCCCAAACAGTGACTTCCTCAGCAAATTTCTCCTGCTATTCCCTGCTCGGGATTAGATCATGGGAATCCTTTAGCCTCTCCTGTCTCTGATTTCACTACAATTCCCCCTGCACTACTAGGCATATCCTTCACTAAACACTTGATTGTTTGTCTGCACAGTAGGTTGCAGGTTGCACTTTGGGAGCTTGTATGCAACACCATCTCTTGAAATATGAAGCAGTCTACCAGCTTCACTTGTTTAGCAGTGCCATCCTCTAGACACCGCATATGCCACCCTCTGAAAATAGCAATTCTTTTCCCTTGTGTAAAGGCTTCCCTCCATTCCTGACCCCCCTCTTTCTTTAGCAGATGTAAGAATCTCTGGACCCAGGAATAGGGAAGACTATGCCCTTTGAGAGCAAGAAGAAACTACGGGAGATGAGACCTTTATCCATGTAAAATTCAAGGGTGCCATTAAAATTACAAGGGTTCGGAGTTTTGAAGAGGGAGTTGTTACCATAGACAGTCATTTGGAGCCCTGGGAAGTCCTCCCTATTGCCGAGATGGCACAGTGGGGGTGTTCTTACACTGAGCACCGCCAAAGCTAAAAATAAAATGGATTGGGCCCTGAGCATGTCAAAAGCTAGCAAGGTAATTGGATAGGAAAAAAAGCTCTCCTTCCCTATTCCTATAAAAACTGTGGGCTTGAGCAAGGAAAGGGATTGTCTTTGAGATGGGAGGCCACTCATCTCAAAGACCAGGTCATGTGGCACCTGATAAAACCTTTCTCCGTTTGTACCAGCACCTGCCTCACAAGTTTGGCTTTCATTGTGACAGGCAGCCGAATCTCCATTTGCTCAGTTACACTCTCACTTTCCTTGTGACGCCAGCAGGGTTTGTGTTTGGACATCAAGACAATACATTCTTCTCATCAACTGTCTTAAATTTCCTCTGCTCTGTCCACCAGCTTCTCAAGGGATATAGTTCCTTTACAGGACCTGGAGCACCTTCATGGGGTTAGAACAAGTGATTTTCCAGAATGAGTGAAAATGGAATACCAAGCTTTGATATGCTTTCTGCTGAGCTTTTCGAGGAATGGGAGGCTCAGACACATGGTTATCACACAGAAAAAAGTGTTCTTGATTGGAACCATTTGTACAAGGGCCTAATATCCAGAGGCAGTTGAGCCTATGATTGTGCTAGACAGCTGCCATTAAAATCTGCAAACCACACCACCCCCTTTTATGAGTATAAGCTCAATGCAAACAAGCAATTTCCTTGAGACCTGTCTCATAGACAGCTTTTGAGCAATTTGTAGAGAAATGGCCTCTGCCCTAGTACAGAATTCTTCCCTAGAACCATACTCAGTATTAATCTCCTCCAGCATCCCCCATTGGACCAAAGACCCTCAACTTAACAATTTACCAGGAAACTTAAACAGAATTACTCCTCTTGTGCTCTTGTTAATAATTATTTGAAGTTAAATTTCCTGGGAACTTATCAAAACTGTGTTATAATTTCATGTTTGCAATCCTGTCACCAGCAGATTTGGGAGTTCCTTGAGGACAACCACTTCTTCAGCTTGGTATGTCCCCTCACCTCACACCATGCCTGATATGCATCCTGGTTGTTGGTGAATAGGTGTATCAGTTCATTCATGAATCAGCAAAACAAGAAAAGCTGCCTTTGTTTTGTGACCTGGAGACTGGGCTCATGGTGAGGGGGTAACAATAACCAGCTAACTTGGAGAATTTTCTTGCAGCCAGACAGTAAAGATGGGGATGCTCTCTCAGCCCAAGTGGCAGTGGAGGTGGGGCCACCACACACAGCTGCTACAGTTTTTGATTGTGTAGCAGTAGTTTGGGTCCAAACTATTGCACTTTTTGCAGACTCAGCCCCATAAATGGACATTTTTTGGACCAAAGCTCTCTGCTCAGATTTTTCTTGCCACTCGGGCTGCATTTGTCTCAGTCATGTCACTCTGTGGGTCGAAGAAAAAGCAAGACCTTGGGGAAGATAAAAGGGCATTTTTAAGCAAAATGGCTCATATGTCAGCCTCACAACTGACATGCAGGGTATGTGATCATCTTCAGAGCTTACAAGACTCTTCTTTTCCCATTGTGAGCACCAAAACTCACATTGAGTGGCTGGTGGAGTGGCAGTGATCTTTAAAGAAAGTTTCATTTTCAAAAGAACACATAGGAGAAAGAAAACATTCCTTCCTTTGGAGCCTGGCCCCTTTCCCCAGTCCAGTGGCAGAGTGACTGAACCACACTCATTCCCATCTGTTTTGCAGCTGCTGAGTCAAAGAGAACGGCTGAGATACTTTCTAGCATTTGGGCTACACCAAGCCTGAGTTGCTTATACGTTGCTTTTGGCACTCATTTCTCTAAGCTCTCAGCCTATTTTCAAGTAAGCCCCTGAGATTTCTTTTTTCAAAGAAAAACATTCTCTACATTCCCATCTTCATTTGGGCATAAAGAGGGAGTGTTTTTCCCTTTGTCTCAAGCCTAATGTTTTTGTTCAATTTAACAGATGTTTATGGGGCACCTACCACATGACCAGACACTATCCTGTGGGCTGTAGGAAGTCTGATGCTGAATACAACCTAATCCTTGCCTCCAATGACGTCGTGGACTATCAAAGGGACATGCCAGCAAACAGCTCATTATAACAAAATATAAGTACCTGTAATAGATTAGTTCCCAGGTACTGTAGGAGATAAAATAATTAATTCTATTTGGGAGTGACAGAGAAAGTTGAACTCGAGTTGAGATTTTAGGAGGTAAATAGAAGTTTGGCAAGCAAAGACAATGATAATATATTTATATTTTTGTTATATAATTTATAATAATGTATATCTATACATCATATCATTTATTGAGCACATATTGAGCATTCTGCTGAAGGATTTACATACATCATCTCATTTATTTTTACAGTAATTACTCAATAATAACAATCATATTTCTAATACTTTCTACGTAACAGACACTGACCTAGGCACTTTATATATAGACATTAAAGAAATTGGATGGCATCTTTGGACTTTTCTTCAAAACTCTATGGATCATTATTCTGAGAATCATCAAGAGGAAAATATTCAGCATTTTCTAATGGTCCTAAATTTTTACTATATATAAATCATGCTTAGTATATGGAAGAGGAAAAATAATAAAAGAAAGAGAGAAAAGGAAGGAAAGAAGAGAGGGAGGGTGGATGGAAGGAAGGCAAGCAAGGAGTAAAGGAGAGAGAGAGAAGAAGTGCAAGGAAACTAAACAGAAAAAAGAAAATTAAAAAGAAAAGAAAAGGATGTCCTCTTATTTGCCCTTGGTAAGAAAACACTATTATGAGCTTTCTCATGATCTTTATCCTAACAACATAGAATGCTACTGGGAAGGGTCTGCTAGCATCAGGCCATATTTATGTTTGGCTAAAGCCAAACTTTTTTGGTTCCCATCTGGAATAAAGCTTTGGAACAACATTGTTCTATTGTTGAATTTCATGACAATCCATGATTTAGCTTTGGACTTAGTTCTCCTTGGTATATTGATGACTTTCACCATTAAATCTAAGAAGTCTGTGTTTGTATTTGTATTGACACACACACACACACACACACACACACACACACACACAAAAGGATTGATTAGAATGATGAAAATTTTTCACATGGTCACAGGTTTTTATTTTCTGTATATATTCTTCCTAGTTTTTTCTCTTCTTCATCCAACTCCAAACAATAAAAATGAAGTAAGATAAAACTGCCTTCAAGAAAATAGTCTCACAACTGCTAGTTTGATGTCATATGTTTGTCACTTGGGAACCACCAGGTTGACCAACTCAAGCCAACAGGCCACTCTTTAGAAAAATCTCATGGGACCTCAGAAAAGCCCTTTAAAATTCAATAAAATGCCCCAGATGAGATCCACTGGACAAACTCTTCCTCCAAACAAGGCTTCTTTGGTCTTGGTGTTTGCCCACCATCCCTTTGGAGAAGCTGCAACCCATCAGATAGAAAACTCTTGATTTATTCTGTGAAATAAAGTCAGAAATTTTCAGTATCAGTAGACATAAGAATAGGCCCAGCACAGAGAGTCCAGCATCCAGATAACCTCAACACAGACCAAGTCAATCTCTAAGCTCAATAATTTTTTTACAAATTGAAGGCAAGACCTTCTACCAGCAAAAAAGATTACGACTCACTCTATCGTGATACTGGCTGTACCGCCTTGTCCAGAACAGAACCCTCAATATCTCTGAGGTCTGCCTGTATACAGAGCTTCCCCTCACCTCTTTTCATTAGAGAATGTTCCCATGTCTCTAGATAGACAGGGCAAAAAAGCCAAGGGAATAGATTTTCAAAAGACAAAGCAAACATTTTTTTCATTATTTTATTGTTATTCAATTATAGTCATCTGCATTTTCTTCCTCCCTCCCCCCACCCCGTCCAGACTCACCTCCCTCCCTTGCTTCCACCCTCCCCCTTAGTTTTGTCCACGTGTCCTTTATAGTAGTTCCTGAAAGCCCTTCTCCCCACTGTCTCCTCCCCACTCCCCTATGGCTATTGTTAGATTGTTCTTAATTTCAATGATTCTGGTTATATTTTGTTAAAGCAAACATTATTTTTTTAAATGTGTGTTTGTTTTTGGCTCTCTTCTGTGCAACAGCACTGTTTCCTTGGCTTTCTTTCCTTCTCTGCATTTTGGTTTTTGATACTGCTTTTTGTTGCCATTTTCTTTCTATTTTATAAAATTATGATGCACAGCATTTTAAATCTCAGATTAATTTAACAAACCCTGAGAATCTGGCGATGCTTGAGTGCCCACAGGTGACTCCTTGGCCTCATTGTGACACACACAGTTCTGTGATTCCCTGGGAAGTCAAAGGCATCCCTGAGAAAGAAGGCCAGTAGCTTCAGGAATAAATCTCCTAAATATTAATTGAGGTTCTTAAATGTGAGCTCTCATTGCAGGCTCCAGGCTCCCCCTAGAATGAAATTATATTGAACATTAAACATTTTCCAGAGTTCACCTTCCACTTTAAAGAAGAGGGAGAAAATTGTTTTGGCAATGCAGATGTCTATTAGCATGCACATCAAGAATAATAAAAGCACATCTTGTTTTAAAAAAAAAAAAGGATGTAGAAAACAGCTCCCAGAGAAGTAATTTTTCAATTTCCTTGATTTGTTTAGTGGGAAATTACCCTCCAATTTATTATAATTTGAAAAGACAATGAATTCTTCATTTGGAATTAATATAAAAATGACTAAAATGCATCTTGCTTGTCTCAGAATTTACAACCTATTTGAATAAAGCATTTGGAGTCATAGATCACTGTTAAAACCCAAGACCCAGTGAAGTTTGGTAATGCCTTCCATATGGTTCTCCCTAAATGATCATTATAGCTCACTCTGAACTACAAATTATATACACTAAAAATGTTAATTTAATTTTGGGTTATTGACTGTATTTTTTTTCCAAAAAGCAGGTGTAATAGGAATTACAGTGTCTGAATATTGTCAGTAATGCTAGATATGATGAATTGGTATAATCAGATTATTCCTGAATTTGACTTTATTTTGCAGATTCTGCTTGCAAATGTTCAGTCTGGTATGCATTCTCAGTTATTTATCCTGAATGGAGAAAACATTAATGAGGAAAATCAAAACAGATGCCTCTCGTGGACTGTCCAATAAGGCTATTTGAAATGGTGCATCTAGAAGAGAAGATGAGAGTATGAAACGGCACACCAGTGTCCACATGACTTCTTGGAATTTCATGATCCATCAGCATTAACTCAGAAACATTAATAAATATTGAAGTTGAAATTAACTGCAGCCTCTGACTGAGAAGTATTTACTTATAAACTTTCATTTAGTTTCTGTAATGAAATATGGCAATGAATTAGCCATGATAGCCTGGAGAAAGATGTTTAATAAGAAAAATTGCTCATGTTTAAAAGCCAAGTTTTTCTCATGTTTATTTTAGTGAGTCTTCCTCTTCCTTCTCCAGCAACTCCCAAAACTGCCTTTTCATTGGATCCATCACTGCTTACAATAGAGGCCAATAGTTTAGAATAACTTTAATTATTCTTAAAATTTGTGAGGTGTTGGGAGACAGAAATCGTTAGAATCTAGAGGCTCTAAAAAGTCAGGATGCTGCAGCCAGGCTTCTTGGGCTGGAACCCGGCTCCTGAAACTTATTATACCTGAGACTGATAAAGTCATATAATTAATGTAAGCCTCAGTTTCTTCATCTCTCAAGTGGATGTAACAATAACAACATGTTATAGGTAGATATTATAATAACCAAAATTTTATCATAGAATCTGATACCTAGAAATAATCTATAGATGTTTACTTTCTAATTGAAGAAAAATTGATGGTGCATTTTGAAAATGTAGATCTCTGGGTCCTTACCTTGAGAGATTCCAGTTCCTTAAATGTTAATCAGAGTCAAAAATATCTGCATTTTGACAAATAAACCTAAGGTGGTCCTGGGCCACACTTCAAGAAACACTGATTTGGTTCAACCCCCTTGTTTGGAAGATGAGAAAATGAGTCCCAGAGAGTGAAATGCCTTTGTTGAGGTCATACAGCTAGTTAGTGATCTGTCTAATAGAGATCTGAGGTCTCTCGTCTTCCATTCTAACATGCTCTCCAATATAGCCACTTCCATTTATTGAACCTTTAATATACAGGACTTAACCAGAAATGTACATCAGAAACACCCAGCAGACATTTGGTTTTCACAACTGGGGAGCAGTGCTACCGACATCAGTAGGGAGGAGGAGGCCAGGGATAACCCTAAACACCTTATGGTGACAGGATAGCCACCAGAACAGAGAATCATATGACTCCAAATGATGTTAGTACCAAGGTGAAGAAGCCACAAGTTCATAATGGGAAGAAGGACTCACAGTGGGGATTTGTCTCAGAGATCTCAGATCCACACACAGAGGTAAAAACTCATGTGGAAAATGAAAAGGTGAGGGGAGAGAAGAGTGGAGCCTACCATTTGGGAGCATCAAAGCGAGTTTGAGGAGAAAATGGAGAAAGGAGTGATGGGGCAGCTCAAAGGAGAGGGTTAGCAACTGAAAGGAGACAGTGCTTTTTGGGTAAGGAACTAAATCCTCTTCAGTATTTCTTAAGAAATGCAAGTAAATTTCAAATGACTTGCACTTTGAATATCTTTTTTAAACAAGATTTTATTTGTTTACTTTTAGAAAGAAGGGAAGGGAGGGAGAAAAAGAGAGAGAGAAATATCAATTGTCTGCCTCTTGTACATGCCTCAACCAGGACCTAACCCACAACTTAGATATGTGCCCTGACTGGGAATCAAACTGGCGACCTTTAGCTTTGTGGGATGATGCCCAACCCACTGAGCCACACTGGTCAGAGCTATACTTTGAATATGTGCTACTGCATCAAGACAGCCCACAGAGTGCTGGCTTAGATTATAGTGACAGAACAGTTCTTAGAATTAGATCTGCTGACTAAAGATGATGAAAAGCGTCTCAAAGTGTCAAGGCAATTTTTTTAAATTTAAGTCTTAGGTCAACATCATATCCATAAATCATATACAGCTCATCTGCTCTTTAGGGAGGAGAAGGAGCAAGGAAGTAGCAGAAGAAGACTCAAAGACCAGAATGCCTCTAGTAGAAAGTTTTGGCTTGACTTGGCCCCTTATTTGGCCAATAACTGACTATACTGACTAAAGGCCATTGAGTATCCTGTTAACCCCAGAAAACCAAATAGCATACAATATGTAGGTAAAACCCTTAGGCTGGTGCGAAGACTACTTTCTGCCAATAGTAACTCTGGGAAAGAATATTCCCTGTTGTAGATTGTTATAATAATGGCCCTAAGGGAATAATACCTCCCTGACAATGTCTCCTACAATATATTATTGCTACTCTTCCCAACAAGAGATGGGGTGTCTTGCTCCATCCCTGAAATCTGTGCTGGCCTGGTGTCTTGTTTTGACCAACAGAATGTGGTTCTGAAATCAGGAAGAAGTAGATTTGGGTCCTATTTCTAGCCTTTAACAGCTGTATAAATTTAGGCAAAATACTGTGCCTTGTAAATCTCAGTTTCCTCATATGTAAAATGGAAATAATAAAACACCAGCCTAAGAGAAATGTTGTAAGTATTGAATACAATCATGTAGGCAAGGTACTAAGCATTGTGCCTGGGTTATTATAAACACCCAGTGATAGTTATTTTTTTTTAATGTTCTGCTTGTGTTTGCATGTTTTTCCCACTTGCAAGCTTGTACTATGTGTCCATGATCCTCTTGCCTTTGTCTCCATTTGGGTGGTGACATTGGGGTGTTTTGAATGCTTAGTCAAGCATGGTAGGATCTTTGAGACTGTATAAATATCATCATGGATGTTCCCAACTTGTATGCATTCCACCTATACTATGATTATTATAAGATGCCTCATCTAGCACTACTCAAGGGTCTGTATGACATATATTGTGATTTAAGGAACTCAATTATCTGAGAAACTTAAGACATCTCAGAGAACAGAAATTTGCCTCAAGGAATTTGCCTGTTTCACAAGAAAGGTAGAAAGCATATTTCTCCCAACTGCAAACTCTTCTGAAATATCTAAGTTTTCATACTGTTTGAATTGAGTCAGATGTCAAGAAAAACACATTGCATTCCTTTGCCATAAGACAAGCCCCATATGTTAAGTTTATTTTTCAGTGGTGGGTAAGAACATGGAGACCATGTTCCAGTCTGAGAAAATATTGATGCCAGGATGTCAGTGAGGCTGGTTATGGTTTAATTCATACCTGAGGATTAAAGAATGAAAAATGCACCCACATCTACAGCCTGACATTTGTGTAAATTGTGCATAGGGACTAGGCCTGTCTACCTTCCTTAATGTTCTCAGGATAAAGTAAATACTGAAGGGTTTGACGTCTTTCCTAAGCCTAACAAAGCTGGCACAGCTGGCCCCCAGATGCTCTGCAGGGTAGGTGGAAGGTCCCAGGCAGGGGGAACAGAGCAGATGCCTTGGAATTTAGTGCACTTAGGAGAAATGGTAGAAAATTTCTGCTTTTACCCAGGTTTGCCCTCATACACGCTTGCAAGTGGGTGAAGTTGGAGTTTGGGATGTCCCTTTACTTGTGCCTTTTCTGATCATTTTTCCAGCCAACTCCCCATTCCATATCCTGTCTTCCTCTCAGTGTTCACAGTCTTGCTTGGTAATATCATGAAGAGCAGTTCAGAAGTATCCTTAAACCTAAAAATGCATGTCCCTACCTCTCACCTCTTCCCCTTCTCATACCCATCCTACCTACACCTGGATGAGGAGATTCAGTAGCATGTGTGTCGTTGCAAGCAATTGGAAACATCTTAAATGTCCAGCAGTAGATTAAAGAAAGCATGGCATTTTTATATTTGTCCTGAGATTTCTGATTTGCAAAATGGGACCAATATTGGCTGCTTATTTGATGGAGTTCTATGAGGATTGAGTAAGAATAATTCATAGCAAATTATCAGCAGTCCTTAACTCATAGCTATTATTTTTTATTGTTACAACATGGAATACTATGCAGCATGGAATAATATGACCTACATATTCTTCTGTAACAACTTATGTTAATGGCAAACAAAAGTTCAAAACTGTGCTGATTGCATAGTATAGCATTATTTATTTATTTATTTATTTATTTATTTATTTATTATGGAATTGTACAGAAGTAGGAAATGATAAAGGCAGAAGAAATTCTCAATTTAGAAAACTCTAATTTTTCTACTGAAGTCACAACATTTGCCCAGATTTCAACTCTCATTTTGACAAGCTTCTCAGACTTTCAGTGGAATTGGAAAATAAAAATGTGCAGAACAGCATACACACACACATCCTCAAAAAATAATATTATATAATTTCTTTGGATATATATGTCAAGAAAAAAGTATAGAACAAATTCTTAAAGGAATGAAGTGGATAAAGTTTGGGGGCTTTTATATTTCTTTGATCTCAAAAAATTGAGGTGGCCTGTGTTGGGAGTTGTAGGAAGGAACAATTTGAGTCTTATCTCTAATGTTTTCATTTCATGTGCCATTAAAAAATATTTTAAAGCAGAAAGAGTAACTCATGCCCAGTGCTTACTTTTAACCAAGTCACATGTGTTTTTCTTGAGCAAGCATGATGTGAATCTTGTAACATTGCTACATCAAAATAGGAACACCCTCAGAGACCTTGTGGAACAGGTACCTTATTCTCCAGCTAAGGGAACCCAGGATATAGAACAGAAAATGACCCACTCAAGCTCAAATAGCAGAGGTAGGTGGGTGAGAGGGAGGGAAGGAGCATCCAGTATTGGAGTGAGGATGAGTAGTTGGAAAGAAACTACTAAAGTTGCAGATCAGCTAAGATTAAGGGGACATGAACATTGGAGGAAGGGAGGATGAGTTCAAAGGATGTTGAGAAGTATTGTAGCAGAGATCCACAAAAATAAAAATTCATCATGCAAGCTCCTCAGGTTTACCCCATCCTGCTGCTTCCCAGGGGGTTTTGTTGGCCTGCTCACTCTCTTGGGCCTTTGATACTGTGAAAGCTGACAATAGCAAAAGGAGAATTGAAAAATAGCCAGAAACCTAGAAATACGTACATTAGAGAGGACTAAGATTCTCTTGAAAGAAAATAACAGATCCAGAATTTGAAGGGGTAGTCATCAAAGAGGAGTGGAGGAGAGGGGTTGGAGGAGCTATGGAATGGGGTACAGCAAGAGTTGGTTGCACTCAGAGACAATGGACCAAAAAGGGTAAAGAGGACTTTATAAGGTTTTCATAGGTTGGGAATATAATACCCTTTATGCAACATTCCAAGAGCTTTCAGTAAAAATCTAAATTGTTCTTCAATATTTCATGGGTGTCAGACAAGGTGTTGGGTCAAATGGACAGTAGTCCTATATCCTAAAGTCTGAACTAAAAATCACCACTACAGCTAGAGAGGAAAGGAGACACAGTGCACTCCAAAATGTCGAGTTCATCTTAGGAGCAGGACTTGGAGCCCTCTCTCCAAATGGTGCCTCTCAACCATCTTTATTTACTCTTTGGTCTCAGGCAAAGGTCAAAAGGAGGTGTGGCTCATATGAAGCCCACAACTGAAACCACTTCTTTTCTCAGTTTGATGAGAAAGAGATTTCCTAACAGCATTGATGGCCAACCAAGAACACGCTTGCCTGGCTTTAGATTCTCAGGTCAAACAGCCTCTAAGACTTTCTGTGGAATTAGAAAACAAAAATGTAGCAAAACAGCATATATTTCAAATCACCAGGACTTGAAGGATAACACACACACACAAAGGGGAGAGAGAAAAAAAGACATGTACTAGGTTTGTGCTGGCAGAGTACCAGATGGGAACTTAGGGACTTGCTGCATTTGGCGCCCTGTTGAAAGAGAGTTTAAGGGTTTTCTGCTTTGTTATAAGAACCCACCAGAGAATCTTGGTTTATCTGTTTTTGGCTACACCAGCCCAATGAATGGGTAATTAATGCTGCATTTTTCAGACTGATCAGAATATGCATAGACTTTCATTTGCCAAAGATCACCTGGTGGTCTCTTCTTATAAAAATGGAAATAATTCCCCTGAATCCTGCACATGTTGTTGAACAAAGAACAAACAACCTTGCTGAAATTATCTGCATGACCTACAAAGCTAAAAGCCTTTGGTTTGCTTGCTGTAGCAAAAAAATATGAGAAATATTTAGTCTTTAAAAATACACAATGGTATGATAATTTTGCTGCAGGTTCAAAGAAAGCACAATATAACTCAGAATATTTAAAATGTAATGTCATTGTATATTTTCAAAATGCAAACAGAGTATGATGAATAGCTGAAGAGCACCAGACCATAGCTTATCCTTATAAAAGTGTCTCCAATGAATGTTAACCGTGCCTCTCAGAACATTCTTAATATGCCAAATGGCTAAATGTGTAGGCAACAACTCTATAGAAATGCATATGTCTACCTAGTGTGTGGTCTGTCAATTCAAAGTGAGGGTTATACAAACCCTGTTGCTCAGCCTTTTGCTTTTGAAGAAGAAAACAAAGTTAAAGGTTTATAGTTTTCCAAATCTCTTTCATAACCAGGGTTTTAAAGATATCTATTTTTTAATATAATATTCCTCTATTTTTAAATAACCAAGCCAGATTATTTACAGTATATCTTTAACTGTTTTAATCCACATTTGATGAGAGTTTTAAAATAAACTAATATAGAATTTATGCAGTGTGTGCTTAATGCAAGTACAAGTAACAAAGACATACATGCAGGGATTTATTCTCTCTTGTAGAATCTGGAAGTGAGCAGCTGAGCAGCCCTACCCAACAGAACTTGCTGTGATGATAGAAATGTTCTGCTACCTCTGTTGTCAAGTTCAGTAGCCACCAGTGGCCACAAGCAGTTAGTGAGCACTTAGAATGTAGCCAGTGGGTCTGAGAAACTGAATTTTTATTTTATTTTAATAAATTTGAGTTACAATATCCACATGTGGCTCATGGCTCCCACAGTAGACAGCACAGCAGTAGAGGGTTGGTGTGAAGAAGCTGTTTCACCCTACTAGTCCCCTGTTTATGGCTTCACCCTCAAGATTGCCTCATCGTCCAAGATGGCTGCTGGAACCACATCATGAACCCATGTTCCAGGGAGCAGAAAGAAACATGGACAAAAAGGCAGTCCCTTCTCTCTCACGAAGTCTTCTTAACAGTCCTACACAACTCTTCTAACTTGTAGCTTGCCCAGAGTTTAGTCACATGGCTACGCTAAGCCGTAAGGAGTCTAGGAAATGTTCTGTTTTGGTTTTTGACTGAAGAAAGAATTTGAGTGAGGAGAGGGAAGATGGCAGCACAGTAGGAGGGAGCAGATTCCACTTCCCCCTACACATGGGAGAAAAACCTAGCCAATATACAGAGGAACAGAGCAAACAGCCAACAGTACCACAGCATAGATGAAAATAGGAGATCATACATTGTAGTGGACATTGAAAAACCAGATGGTAAGGGGAGTTTTTCAGGACAATAAAGGCCCAGGGATCAGCGTGGAGACCAGGGTGGCTGAAGCCCTGGGCCCAGCAATTGCCAGGTGTGCCACAGGGCTCTAGGGAGAGAACCGGCTCAACTGCTCCCTCTCCGGTCAAACAAGTTTTGAGCCGCACCAGGAGAGACCTGGTTGCTTGAAATCGCAGGGAGGGGAGTTAAGGTCTGAGTGGCAAACACCCAAGGGCTGTGAGCACTCACGCATAGCCCTGGGAGGGGTGCAAGCCTGAACCCGTGCGACCAGAGGCACCCGTGCAACCAGAGGTGCCCACAACTGGAGGAGGGGGCTTTGCGGAAGACCCGGAGAACACACTGGGAACCCAGGGAGTGCGCACAATCCATGGGAAACCTGGAGCTCATGCCCATGAAGATTGGGTGAGCTCGCGCAAAGCAGGAAACCCAGAACCCACACCCATAAACTCAGGGTTGGAGCGTGCCCTGTAGGAGACCTGAGCACAGACCCACAAACTCGGGAAAGCACGCACTGTGCAGGAGGATCAGAACCCACGCCAGAGGCCCTGAGCAGAGAGGTGCCGGGCTAGCTCTGGGGAGAGTGTGCAGCTAGGACTGGGGAGAGTAGCCCAAAGCTGACTGAGTTCTGAACAGGGAGAAAAGTGATACCAGTCACCCCTCAGCCCGGGGCAGCCAGCAAGACCAGAAAAACCAGCTTAGCCAGTTAGTCAGTATGAAACCAGCAAGAGTTTATTTTGCTGCTGTTGCTGTGGTTGTTGTTGTTTTTTATTTATATTTTTATTATTTCTATTTTTTATCCCTCAATTCCTTTTCCTTCTCTTTCCTTCTTTTGTGTTCTATTCCTTCTTCCTTTCTTACCAATTTCATTTCTTCTTCCTCCCTCTTTTTTCTTTTTTCATTTTTTTTCTTTTCTCTTTTTAAATACCCATGAGTGAGACAAAAAAAACCCTGGTGAAAAAACAAGAGTTGGACCCAAAGAGGGGGCATCCCAACAACTGAGACAGTGGAAGCTGTGAACAACAGGATACCCAAAGGATACTCAGTAGAGACTGCACCACTGAATCTCACAGGTATTCTACCACAGAAGTTCACATCACACCATGAAACCAGAGAGCCAGAAGAGATCAATTTAAGAATCTGAGGCTAACAAGAAGAGTCTCACAAACAATGGGAAGAAAAAGAAACAATCCCCAAATGAAAGGAAAGGAGGAAGCCTTAGAAAGAATGCTACATGAAACAGAGGCAACTCAACTATCAGATATTGAGTTCAAAGCAATGGTTATCAGGAAGCTCCACTCACAATGAGCTACCAGAAACTACATGGAATCTATAATGAACTTACTAAAAACTATATCAATATAAAAAAGGAAATAGAAACTGTCAACAAGGGCCAAGAGGAAATGAAGAATACCATTTCTGAACTGAAGAACACAGTAGAGGGAATCAAAAGCAGAATTGATGAAGCAGAAGATCAGATCATCCAGTTGGAGGACAAAGTAGGAAAAAACACTCAGAAAGAGCAAGAAAAAGAAAAGAGGCTCAGAAAGAATGAAGAGGGATTAAGGGAAATGCAAGACAATATGAAACATAACAATATCCATATAATAAGGATACCAGAAGGAGAAGAAGAAGAGCAAGGGATAGAAAACCTATTTGAAAAAGTAATGATGGAAAACTTCCCTAATTTGATGAGAGAAAAAGCCACACAAATCCAGGAAACATAGAGAGTCCCAATCAAGAGGAACCCAAAAAGGCCCACTTCAAGACACATCATAATTAAAATGGCAAAATTACAAGACAAACAGAGAATCTTAAAGGAACAAAGGGAGAAACAGGAAGTAACATACAAGGGAGCCCCAATAAGGTTAGCAGCTGACTTCTCAAAGGAAACACTCCAAGCCAGAAGAGAATGGCAAGAAATATTCTAAGTAATGAGAACCAAAGGCCGGCAACCAAGACTACTTTGCACAGCAAGGCTTTCAATCAAGATAGAAGGCCAAATAAGGAGAGCTTACCAGACAAAAGAAGTCTAAAAGAATACACCTCTAGCAAACCAGTTCTGCAAGAGAGGCTAAAGGGACTGCTTTAAGGAAAGGAAGGGAGGGGGAGAGAGACAGAGAGAGAGAGAGAAACACAGGTACGAAAATGGCAATGAATCAGTACCCACCAATAATGCCTTAAATGTAAATAGATTAAATGCTCCATTCAAAAGACATAGAATAGCTGATTGGATAAGAAAGCATGATCCACACATATGCTGCCTACAAGAGAACCACCTCAGGACAAAAGACATACACAAACTCAAAGTGAAGATCTGGAAACAAATTTTCCAAGCAAATGGACAGGAAAAAAAGCCAGGGTAGCAATACTCATATCAGAAAAGATAGACTTCAAAAGAAGGGCCATAAAGACAGACCCAGAAGGTCACTTCATAACACTTAAGGGAAGAATCCACCAAGAAGACATAAACATTGCAAAAATATATGCACCCAACATAGGAGCACATAAATACACAAAGAAAATCTTAGAGGACTTCAAGAAGGATATTGACAGTAACACAATTACAGTAGGGAATGTTAACACCACACTGTCAAAAATGAACAGATCTTCTAAACAAAATATCCACAAAGATATTGTGGCATTGAACAACACTCTAGATGAAATGGGCTTAACTGATATATATAGAGCCCTTCATCCCAAAGAAGCTAAATACACATTCTTTTCAAATACTCATGGAATATTTTCAAAGATAGACCACATGATAGGACACAAAGCAAGCCTCAACAAATTCAAGATATTTGAAATCATACCAAGCATTTTCTCCAAACACAAGGGGCTGAAACTAGAAAACAGCCCCAAGGGGAAAAACCCCAAACATTCAAAATCATGGAGATTGAATAGCATGCTAATAAACAATGAGTGGGGCAAGAATGAAATTAGGGAAGAAATCAAAAAGTTTCTGGAAACAAATGAACATGAACTTACAACAGCCCAAATCTTATGGGACACAGCTAAGGCAGTCATCAGAGGGAAGTTCATAGCACTACAGGCCTACCTAAAAGATATAGAAACATTTCAAACAAACAACCTAAACTTACAACTACAAGAACTTGAGAAACAACAACAAAGACAGCCCAGAGCAAGTAGAAGGAAGGAAATAACCAAGATCAGAGCAGAATTAAATGACATAGAGACTAAAAGCACAATTCTAAGGATCAATGAATCCAGGAGCTGCTTCTTTGAAAATATAAACAAAATTGAAAAGCCTTTAAGTAGGCTTATCAAGAAAAAAAGAGAGAGGACCCAAATAAACACAATCAGAAATGAAAGAGGAGAGATTACAACAGATGCCACAGAAATACAAAGGATTGTAAGAAATTACTATGAAGAACTGTATGCCAAGAAATTTGAAAACCTAGGTGAAATGGACAAGCTTCTAGAAAAATATAATCTTCCAAAACTCAGTGAAGAAGAAGCAGAAAGCCTGAACAGACCAATAACATCAGATGAAATTGAAGCAGTAATCAAAAAACTCCCAACACACAAAAGCCATGGACCAGATGGTTTCACAGTAGAATATTACAAAGCATTTAAGGAAGAGCTAACCCTCACCCTTCACAGACAATTCCAAAAAATCCAAAAGGATGGAAGACTCCCAAACTCTTTTTATGAGGCCAGCATCATCCTAATCCCCAAACCAGACAAAGACACAACAAAGAAAGAAAACTTCAGGCCCATATTGCTGATGAACATAGATACTAAAATCCTCAACAAAATACTGGCAAATCACATTCAACAATACATTTAAAAGATCATACACCATGACCAAGTGGGATTCATCCCAGGGATGCAAGGATGGTTCAATATTCGCAAATCAGTAAATGTAATACATCACATAAACAAAAGCAAAGACAAAAATCACATGATCATATCAATACAGGCAGGAAAAGCCTTTGATAAGGTACAACACCCATTTATGATAAAAACACTCAGGAAAGTGGGAATAAAGGGAGCATTCCTCAACATAATAAAGGCCATATATGAGAGACCTACAGCCAACATCATACTCAATGGGCAAAAACTAAAATCTTTTCCACTAAGATCAGGAACAAGACAAGGTTGTCCATTTTCACCACTTCTATTCAATATAGTATTGGAAGTCTTAGCCACAGTGATTAGAAAAGAAAAGGAAATAAAAGGCATCCAAATCGAAAAGAAGGAAACAAAACTATCATTGTTTGCAGATGACATGATAGTGTACATAGAAAATCCTATAGACTTGGCAAAAAAGCTCCTCAACCTAATAAATGAATTTGGCCAAACAGCCAGATACAAAATCAATATCCATAAATCAAAGGCATTTTTGTATACCAACAATGAAAGAGCAGAAGCAGAAATCAAGAAAAAAATCCCATTCGATGTAGCAAAAAGAAAAATAAAATAAAAATACCTAGGATAAACCTAACCAAGGAGGTAAATGGCCTCTATCGAGAAAACTACACAACACTGAGGAAATAAATCAAGGAAGACACAAACCAATGGAAACATATACTGTGTTCATGGATTGGAAGAATTAACATCATCAAAATGTCCATACTACCCAAAGCAATTTACAGATTCAATGCAATAACTATTAAAATACCAATGGCATATTTCACAGACATAGAACAAACATTTCAAAAATTTATGTGGAACCATAAATGACCCCAAATAGCTGCAGCAATTTTGAGGAAGAAGAACAAAGTAGGAGGGATCATAATACCTGATACCAAACTGTATTACAAGCTCACTGTAATCAAAACAGCCTGGTACTGGCATAAAAACAGGCACATGGACCAGTGGAATAGAACACAGAGACCAGAAAGGAACCCAAGTCTCTATGGTCAATTAATATTTGACAAAGGGGGAAGCAACATAAAATGGAGTAAAAATAGCCTCTTCAACAAGTGGTGTTGGGAGAACTGGACAGTTACATGCAAAAAAATGAAACTCAAGCACCAACTTACACCATGCACAAAAATAAATTCAAGGTGGATAAAAGATTTAAATATAAGCTGTGACACCATTAAAGGCCTAGAGGAGAATATAGGCAGGAAAATCTCACACTTTTCACCCAGCAACATTTTTACTGACATGTCCCCTGAAGCAATGGACATAAAGGAAAGAATAAACAAATGGGATCTCACCAAAATAAAAAGCTTCTGCATGGCTAAAGAAAACAGTATTAAAATAAAAAGAGAACCAATTGTATGGGAAAATATATTTTCCAATGATACCTCAGACAAGGGTTTAATCTCCAAAATATATAAAGAATGTACACGACTCCACTCTAAGACAAGCAACTCAATTAAAAATGGGCAAAACACTTGAACAGACACTTCTCCAAGGAGGACATACAGAGGATCCAGAAACACATGAAAAGATCCTCAGTATCGCTAGCAATCAGAGAGATGCAAATTAAAACCACAATGAGATACTACTTCGTACTGGTCAGAATGGCCATCATAAACAAAGCAACAAACAACAAGTGTTGGAGAGGTTGTGTAGAAAAGGGGACCCTAGTGCACTGTTGGTGGGATTGCAGGCTGGTACAACCACTGTGGAAAACAATATGGAATTTTCTAAGAAAACTAAAAATGGATCTACCTTTGGATCCAGCAATTCCACTGCTAGGACTATATCCTATGAACCCTGAAACACCAGTCCAAAAGAACCTATGGACCCCAATGTTCATAGCAGCACAATTTACAATAGCCAAGTGTTGGAAGCAACCTAGGTGCCCATCAGTAAATGAGTGGATCAAGAAACTATGGTACATTTACACAATGGAATTCTATGCAGCAGAAAGAAAGAAGGAGCTCCTACCTTTTGTGACAGCATGGATGGAATTGGAAAGCATTATGCTAAACGAAATAAGCCAGGCTGTGAAAGACAAATACCATATGATCTCGCATTTAACAGGAACCCAATCAACAAAACAAACAATCAAGCATAATGTAACCAAAGACACTGAAATTGAGAACAGTCTGACAGTCACCACAGGAGAGAGGGAGCTAACTTCAGGGGAAAAGGGCAAGGGTTTAGAGGACCAATTATAAAGGACACATGGACAAAAACTAGGGAGGTGGAAATGGGAGGGAGGTGGGGAGGGCTGGGGTGGTGGGCTGGGATGGGAGTAAAAGACAGAAAACTGTACAAGAACAGCAATGAAAATAAAATTTTAAAAAATTTTACACATTAAAAAAAGAAAGAATTTGAGGCCAGATGGTTTTCAGAATCTGACAAAAAGTCTATCATTCCTTCATTCCCAACTCATATTCTATTTTAGTCCCTGAAGACTAAATTAATAACATTGTGTATAAAACCATCTGGCAAATTTATTTGTATGTAAACATATACATGTTTTTTTACATTTTTCTCTTTCTATGTACTCCTCTGGAAATTATGTTTTGCATTTTTACAACATATCTTGGGTAACTTTTAATGATGGTATATATAGTATACTACTATATACAGTATACTATGATAGTATATATAGATTGACATAATTCTTTTTTAATATATTTTATTGATTATTACACTTGTCCCATTTCTCCTCCATCATTCCCCTCTACCCTGCACACCCCCTCCCACCCACAATGTCCCCCTTTAGTTCATGTCCATGTGTCATAAGTTCTTTAGCTTCTACATTTCCCACATCATTCTTGCCTTCCCCCTGTCTATTTTCTACCTACTGTTTATGCTACTTTTTCTCTGTACCTTTTCCCCCTCTCTCCTCCTCCCACTCCCCTGTTGCTAACCCTCCATGTGATCTCCATTTCTGTGGTTCTGTTCTTGTTCTACTTGTTTGCTTAGTTTGCTTTTGTTTTAGGCGTGGTTGTTAATACCTGTGAGTTTACTGTCTTTTTACTGTTCATATTTTTTATCTTCTTTTTCTTAGATAAGTCCCTTTAACATTTCATATAAGTGCTTGGTGATGATGAACTCTTTTAACTTGAGCTTATCTGAGAAGCACTTTATCTGCCCTTCCCTTCTAAATTAAAGCTTTGCTGGATAGAGCAATCTTGGGTGTAGGTCCTTGACTTTCATGACTTGGAATACTTCTTTCTAGCCTCTTCTTGCCTGTAAGGTCTCTTTTGAGAAATCAGCTGACAGTCTGATGGGAACTCCTTTGTAGGTGACTGACCCCTTATCCCTTGCTGCTTCTAGAATTCTCTCCTTCATTGTAGTCTTGGGTAATGTAATTATGATATGCCTTGGTGTGTTCCTCCTTGGGTCCAACTTCTTTGGGAGACTCTGAGCTTCCTGGACTTCCTGGAAGTCTATTTTCTTTGCCAGATTGGGGAAGTTCTCCTTTATTATTTGTTCAAATAAGTTTTCCACTTGCTTCTCTTCCCTTTCTGGTACCCCTATAATTTGGATGTTGGGACATTTGAAGATGTCCTGGAGGTTCCTATGCCTCTCCTCATTTTTTTTGAATTTGTGTTTTTTCCTTTTTTTCTGTTTGGTTGTTTGTTTCTTCCTTCTGGTCCACTCCATTGATTTGAGTCCCCATTTTCCTCCCAACTCTATTGGTTCCCTGTGTGTTTTCCTTCATTTCATTTATTGTAGCCTTCATTTGTTCATCTAATTTGTGAGCAAAATCAACCAATTCTGTGATCATCCTGATCATCAGGGCTTTGAACTGTGCATCTGGTAGGTTGGCTATCTCTTGGTTCCTCAGATGAATTGGCTCTGGGGCTTTGATTTGTTCTCCTGTTTGAGCCATTTTGGTTTTGTTTTTTTGTTTGTTTGTTTGTTTGTTTGTTTGTTTTTTGTTTTTGTGGGGGGGTTTTTTTGGTCTGGTAGTGGCCATTAGGTAGTGAGGGGCAGAGCCTTAGGTGTTCCCCAGGGCAGGGCAGTCCAGTTGTTTGGTAGTGATGCTGTATGTGGGCGTGGGGTCCAAGAGGGAACAATGGTGCTTGCTCTGCACTCTCTCAGATTCCATTCCCTTCCACCGCTTCCCCTTCATCTGGATTATCTGCGTGTGAATGTGGGACCACCTAGTCATCCAGCTGCCTTGTGCAGCCTCACTGGGCCTGCACCATTGCTACCCCATGCCCAGGGTCTGCTAGCCACCATCTGCAGGCCTAGGATCTGCCAGCTGCTGCTGCCTGCATGCCTGGCTCTGCCAACCTCCATTTTTTCCTGCCTTGACTCTGCCCCTCTTACTGGTCTGCATGAATGATTATAGGACTTCCATACAGTTCAATTTTCTATCAGTTCTGGTTGTTTTCTTGTTTCTAAATCTTTTTGTCCTTAATTTTGGTTGTGTTAGGAGGCACAGTGGTCCACCTGTGCCTACATCTTGGCTGGGAGTCCAGATTGACATAATTCTGCTTCATCTAATATTCAATAAAATCCATGAGACCAGGAATTGTATATACTGTGTTCAACTCTGGGCCCTACATATATGGTAGACATTGAAAAATTTCAGCAGCATAGTGTCTTCTTCTTAAGTATAACATAATTTAGTATTTGGAAAGTATTCCTACCCCCAGAATAGTAAACCCCTTCCCACACCAAGAAAAACATAACTTTGCTTTGTTCTCTGAGAAATTTGGGTAGTTAACTAAATTAGCTACAGGGCCACTAATCCAATTCTTAATTGTCTTCTCAATCAACTGCAAAAATTGATTGTCTCCACTCTATTGTGATTTGATTCAGTCGTTATAACAAATCAAAGATTTGCGTTCATGAGTCTGTTACTCCACCGAACCAGGTATGTGTGGACTCAGAGTACCAGCTAAGAGAAAAGTCAATGAGTTAAAAATTGCCTTAGGAAGGGAAAGAAATCACTTCTCTATGTTTCTAGATGTTCTGTTAGTACAGATACATGTTACAAATGGAGAAAAACAGTTACAGATGCAGCTTACAACAGGAGTGCAGCAAATGGCTGTCCTGGAAGGCTCTAACCATCCCCAGCTGTGCCAGTCCTGTGGCATTTGGTGTGGAAAGTGTAGTTGAAGAAACAGAGAGAGAGTTTGACAAACAGGAAGGTAGCAACAGCTTTGGAATCAGAACAATCAGAGTTTGACTCCTAGCTCAGCACCTTCCTAATCACGTGACACCAAGTAAGTTATGAAATGCCCCAAAGGCTTGATTTCTTTGTCATTATTAAAAGGGAAATAGTGTCTCTTGCCTCCTAGTGTTGTTGTGTGAATTAAATGAAATATCACACATTTCCTGGCACACAGCAGCACTCACAAAATCAGACCTATATATGTGGAAAATATTCATGTCTTTCTAGAATATCAGAATGGACCCTAAGGACCAGTGGGGTCAATGTCAGGAGAAAGACCTTTACAACCATGGAGCTATGCATCAGTATTACATAACTCCAATTATTCTATGGCCTACATGGAGCACATTTCCATTTCTTTATAAAGGTATCCTCACTGAATGAAACACAGTCCAAATATACTTGGGTGGCTCCCCTCTGACAGATTTGGTCACTACTGGTTTCAAAACAATGTTGAGACCAGTGCAATAGGACAGTAGCATCCCTCTTGACCAAAAACTCAACATCCCAGACTTCAATTGAGAAATGTTTCTAAAGGAGAGTTTTACATTGACCATCTCCCTCAGAGATACTTAGAGCTGCTAGTTAAAGATGCAAATTCCTGGGGCCGAGCAGAATCAAAACTTATGGGCGGATGGGGTTCATAACCCTCCAGGTTAACAAGGTTACCAGGTGATTTTGTGCATAGGAAAATTTAAAACTATGGTCCGGAAGAGACTTAAATTGACTAACAACAAGTGAATTGAATAATTAAATACTTTTTAGAATGTAGCTTGTTGACACAGTTGACTGACACTACAATACAAAGATGAGACTATAAAGATGCCCCTCAGCTCAATGACATACAAACAACACATTATGATGAGCACAGGATAAAACTAAGCAGAAAGTCAGAGAAATAGCAGAGAGGAAGAAGTGATTAACTGTCAGGAATTATTAAAAGAGTATTTTTTAAAGAGGTAATATCTGAGTTGGGCTTTGAAGGATGAATAGGAGTTTAGGTGCCAAGATGAAACAATACAAATTCTAAGGCAATACGTCTCAGGATTTACTGCATATATGAATCACTTGGGGATCCTGTTAAAATGTAAATTCTGTTTTGATGAATCCAGGGTTGTGCTCCCAGGTGATGTTGATGGTTCATGGATTATGCAAAGCTCTAGAGGTAAATGACATTAATAATAATGCATCAGACAAAGTTTTATTCTATCTATAGTGAGACACAAATTAAAATGTTGATGTCAATTGAGTCCTCTTTCACAAAGAACAAGCCGACCTCTTTCCTTCTGCTCAGAAATATCATTAACTATCATTAAATAAATACATTCCTTAAACAGCCCACCCTAAACCCTTCTATAGAAAGTTGCCCATGTAAAAAGCAAGCTAATCCAAGCCCTAGCATCAGTAAGTCTAAGCATTTGGCAAATCAATCAGTAAATGTTTGCAGTTATTGTTTTTTTTTGTGTGTGTGTGTTTCTGTTTTACCCTTCTTTTTTTCATTTTAGCTTCAGATTTACATTTTTTTCTTTTATCTGTCCCCAAGTTAGAAAACGACAAAACATACTTTCTCACATACTAAGTCTCGGTGTTCCTCAGACCTCTTCTTCATTATAAATCTTAGTGAAGCTGCCAGAGATTGACTCTTTCTTTGTTGTCATTATTTTCCAGGCAATTTTTCCCTGTAATTATAGCTCAAAGCTTAACTTCTTTCTAGGGTTCCAGACTGCCCTGCCAACTGGAGGCAGAGTGTGAAATACTGGTTATGATCCCAAACTTTGGAGGTACACAATCCTAGATTAAAACCCTGGCTCTGGCACTAATTGTGTGGCCTCATGCAAATTACTTAACTTCTCTGAGCTTCTGTATCTTCATATGTAAAATGGGGATAATAAGAGTACCTATCTTATAATCTTTCTAAAATGTTAATCAATCCTATATAAAGGACATAGTACCTGGTTCATGACAGTTGTTCAAATAAAGGTAGCTACAAAATTATCATATCCATCTGCCCTACTACAGTAACCCCTACCCCAAGTCCATTTTAGGTCAATCCCTTTGCTGACCCAGATGCCCAACTCACATGCCTGAGCACCCTGCACCCATCCACTGTCACTATTGCTTCTCTGATCCATACAGCACTGCCTGATTTTTGCCCAAAGCCAAGTCCTGCTTGTGTATTTCTTCCAAAAGACTCAATCTTCTTTGCACAGAAAAAACAAATACACCCACACAAATCACATGTTTGCTCTTTCACCATGTTTCATTAGAAGCCTTGAGGGCAATCACAACAGAGAAGGAAAAGAAAGTCTTGGGAGAAAATGTACTCAGAAACCCTTGCTAAGTGAAGGTGTGGCCATGACAACCCATGCACACACAGGAGTGTAATTGAGAGTTTTCCCTTTGGAGTTTGCCCTTCTTTACCACTGATCATATCTACTCTGTCTCATATATTCAGAGTAACTACTACTCTGTGTTCTGTAGTGCCTTTGCATGTTGCTATCATAACAACCATTCCAATCTTCCAAAAAGATTGACACATATGTTCAGATGGACTGAGGACACATATATTGTGTCCTGAAACACTTAAGTTATTAACCAATTTACACCAAAGTCATCACCTTCAACACTTACCTCTGCAAGTGTCCAGATTCTTCAGATCTGAAGTTTCTGATACATGTAGCACACGTATCAGAAGGCAAGGTTGTTTGTTTGTTTTGCTGTCATTTATCCTGGAATAGACTAATGGGGATAGATAATGGAGATTAATAGGGAAGATCAACCTCCAACTACTTTTCTTGCTCATTTTGTTCCGGAGGAGCTGAACTTTATTTCCTACTCTGGTGTTTCTCAAACTTTCAAAGATTTATTGCTTCATTTAAAAATATGTCCTGAGTGCATCATATGCATGGGAATAAGGATCTATTAGGGTTATGCTTATCCCAGTACAACACACAGATTTCTCAGTGGCAAAAGTCCAAGGCCAGCATCTGGCTGGAAAGAGGAGGGCTGGGTACTTTCCATGAACCCACATGTACATGGCCAGGTAACTCTTTCTCCTTTAATTGCTTATTTATTCAGGGTGATTTGGGGAGAAGATCCTACCCTGGGGATTTAAAGAGGGGCTGAAGCCACCATTTGCCCCTGCTACTAAATGTTAAACACAACAAATACAATGTCTCTCTGCAAGGGAGTTACAACCTAGTGGTGGGAGAAAGGGACACTAAATGAGGAAGCAAAAAATTGCATAAATATGGGAAGAAGGGCTATGAAGGAGATGAATAAGGACAGAATAACAAGGAAGAACAGGAGAGCTGACATTCAAGAAGGAATTTGAAAATGAGAAGTCAGGCATGCAAAGAACAAAGGAGCAGGTGTGTTGGCAGGTGGAACAGCACGTGAGCCTAGAGGTAGGAGCAGAAGGGAAATAACATTCAGCGTGGGAAATCAGGGGCGAGTAGCCCTAGATGAGGTCAGAGAAGAGACAGAGTCACATTCCAGGGACTCCATGCTGGGGGGTTCTGTTCTATACTAAGTGCAATGGATAGCCACCAAAAGGTTTAAGAGCAGAACTCCTACCCCTTTTTTATTAAATGGATACCAATATTTAATATGATTTAAACAGAACTTTTCTGATTGAACTGAGCTTGGGGACTCAGAGTGTGCCTAAGAAGACTTCTGGAACTACTCCCAAGGCACCTCCCTGGAAGCTGAGCTCTTCATGACAGTAAACTCACCATTCTAGACCAAAGGGAGCCATTGCTCATTGACATTGAATGCTGGGACATTGATATTAAAGGACATTGATATTAAAAGCCAGGAATGATTTCAAGTAGGAATGCATGAGATGTGTTAGAGCCTATAGCCCATCTGTTTCAGAGAAACAAATTCTAAATTATGCAGATCAGGACTATGATGTGATTTATGTTAGCATTAATTCACATCCTAGGCCAGTATTAGAAGGAAAAAAAGGATGATTAGAATTAGGCAAGATGAGTGTGACCAAAGCTCTAAAGTGTTGGCTATGCGTTTAGATTGGTTAAGAAGAAAATAAATGAAAAGAAGATTGGAGGAATATAGTAGGTTAAGGCAACAGAGCCCACCAGGAGGTCAAAATGAAGATTAGCTGGACAAGAACATGGGGGAAGACTTCTGGCTAAGATGCAGGCATAGGTAGACACACTGTGCTTCCTCGAACAACCAGAATTAAGGACAACAAAAATTTAAAAACAAAAAAAAGCCAGAACTGACAGAAAACTGAACTGTACAGAAGCCCAGCAACCATTCATTAAGACCAGTAAGAGGGACAGAGTTGGCGGCCAGCGGAGAGGGGTCGCTGTAAGAAAAAGTGGTGGCTGGTGGACCCTGGGCACAGGGTGGCAACAGGCAGACCAAGTAAGGCACGCAAGGCAGCTGGTTGACCATGGTCACACATTTGCACGCAGGTAAGCCAGGTGAAAACGGGGAGCCAGACAGACCATGCAACCCAAGGCCCCAGCTCTGGGAAATAAAGCCTAAAAGCACCTATTGAAAACACTTGTGGGAGTTGAGGTGCTGGGAGAGACTCCCAGCCTCACAGAAGAGTTTGCTGTAGAGACCCACAGGGTCCTAGAATGGACACAAGCCCACCCCCTCCGGAACCAGCACCAGAAGGGCCCAATTTGCTTGTGAGAAGCAGCAGAAGGGACTGAAACTAGAGAGAGTGAAGCAAGCGCCATTGTTCCCTCTCTGACCCCACCCCCACAAACAGCATCACAACCCAGCTACTGGGTTGCCCTGACCTGGTGAACACCTAAGGCTCCACCCCTGATACGTAACAGGCACAACCAGACTGGAAAAAAGGAAGGTAGGTAGGAAGGAAGGAAGGAAGGACAGATCAAAGCCCCAGAGCAAATACATCTAAGTGACCAACAGATAGCCAACCTATCAGATGCACAGTTCAAAGCACTGGTGATCAGGATACTCACAGAATTGGTTGATTTTGCTCACAAATTAGATGAACAAACAAAGGCTACAATAAGTGAAATGAAGAAAAACGCACAGGGAACCAATGGAGTGGACCAGAAGGAAGAAAGAAACAACCAAAGAGAAAACAAGGAAGAAACAAGAATTTTTTAAAAAATGAGGAGAGGCTTAGGAACCTCCAGGACATCTTTAAACATCCCAACATCCAAATTATAGGGGTTCTGGAAGGAGAAGAGAAACAAGTGGAAAACTTATTTGAACAAATAATAAAGGAGAACATCCCCAATCTGGCAAAAGAAATAGACTTCCAGGAAGTGCAAGAAGCTCAGAGTCCCAAAGAAGTTGGACCCAAGGAGGAACACACCAAGGTACATCATAATTACATTACCCAAGACTAAAATGAAGGAGAGAATTCTAGAAGCAACAAGAGATAAAGGGACAGTCACCTACAAAGGAGTTCCCATCAGACTGTCAGCTGATTTCTCAAAAGAGATCTTACAGGCAAGAAGAGTCTGGAAAGAAGTATTCCAAGTCATGAAAGTCAAGGGCCTACATCCAAGATTGCTCTATCTAGCAAAGCTTTCATTTAGAATGGAAGGGCAGTAAAGTGCTTCTCAGATAAGGTCAAGTTAAAGGAGTTTCATCATCACCAAGCCCTTATTATATGAAATGTTAAAGGGACTTATCTAAGAAAAAGAAGATAAAAAATATGAACAGTAAAAAGACAGCAAACTCACAGGTATTAACAACCACACCTAAAACAAAAGCAAACTAAGCAAACAGCTAGACCAGGAGCAGAAACACAGAAATGGAGATCACATGGAGGGTTAGCAACAGGGGAGTGGGAGGAGGAGAGAGGGGGAAAAGGTACAGAGAATAAGTAGCATAGATGGTAGGTAGAAAATAGACTGGGGGAGGGCAAGAATAGTGTGGGAAATGTAGAAGCTAAAGAACTTATGACACATGGACATGAACTAAAGTGGGGGAATGTGGGTGGGAGGGGTGTGCAGGGTGGAGGGGAATGATGAGGAAAAATGGGCCAACTGTAATAGCATAATCAATAAAATATATTAAAAATGATATGCTATATATTTTTCTACAATTTGCTTTTATTAATTTAAATTGTGAGATTTATCCAAGTTTATATATAAAAATAAAATATATATGTATACTTATACACATACACATTTACCTATTTCAAGTTCATTTACATACAACTGCTGCATAGTTTTTCACTGTGTGAATATACAGTTTATTTATCCATCTTCTTCTTGATGAACATTAAGTTGTTTCAAATTTTTGTCACTTCAAATATTTTTCCATTGAATATGGTTGTGCATATCTTCTTGTGCATCCAGGTGAGAGCTGCTCTGCACTCACCTAGCAACAAAAGTGTTCAGTCATTGGATAAGACCTTCTTTAGCTTGAATAGATACTGCCAAGTTGCTCCCCAATGTGATCATAAATATTTACACTCTATCCAGGAGTATAAATTTCCATGACTCCATATTATCAGCCCTTCTTGATATTGTCCAACTTTTTAATTGGTTGTGAAATGGTATTTGCTAGGGTTTTGGCATGTTTTTCCCTAATTAGTACTGCCATTGAGCATCTTCTCATTTTTCATGCAGGATAGTCATGTTTCCTGGTCAGTGGATAGCCTCAATGTATCATGTTTCCATTTTCTTTTAAATGGATTTTAATTTTTATTGATATATAGAACTTTATTATATTATATATTCTAGACACTAATTCTGGGTGGTGTATGCATGTTAAAACTGGTTTTTCATTTTCCTTTTGCTGTTATTTGTTGAATCTAAGTTCTTAATTTTAATATAGACAAGTTATCAAGCATATTTAAGAAATCTTCCAAGGAGAAGTTCTAGAATTAATGTGATCTGGCAGCATCCATAACAAGTGAGAAGAAATCTGAGTCTTATTTTGTGTCCTGAGTTATAAAAAGTAAGGAAGATTGAGTGGCCTCTACTTGAAAAGGAGACTTCTATTCTTGAAGCATGACAAGTTTCTAGGGAAAAAAAGACTATAATATATAGCAGTATTTCATGTCAAACAAATAGGATTATAAAGAGTTAAATGGAAAGGGGTTGGTGGTGGACAGGTAGGACAAGGAAACTGAAAAAGAAGGGAAGGGATGAACCAGGTGGAGGTGGAGAAGAAAAAGGTATTGTTGGAAAGAGCTTGCCTCTGTCCCAGTGACCATAGATCACAGGAATAGGGGAAGCAAAATCAAAGAGGTACCTGTGTGGATCTCTCCAGCCCCAGGACTCTTCTCAAACTTTAGTGCGTATATGCATCACCTGGAACCTTGTTAAAATTCACACTCTAGTTCAGTGGATCTGGGCCCAAGATACTGCTTTCCTGATGAGCTCCCAGGTGAGGCTGATGCTGCTGGTTATGGAGCAGCAAGGTAGCACACCATCTTTTGCAGTCAAACTTTCACAGTATTTCTCAAAATAACTAAATAAATGATCTAAGAAAGAGTATTCAGAAACCAAAAAATCTAGAAAAAGTTATGTTTGACTCAGAACACGTGCTATTTTTCCTTCCAGAGATTAATCCTCCACTCCCTGACCCTGGCAATTTCCCAGATCATGAGACTAAAGCATTTGAGTAACTGCTCTGATATGAGAGAGCTGGGATAACTTCTCAACCCAAACAGGTGCATAGGCCACAAGTCAATAACTAGGCAGATCTGTCTAGGGTTTTGGTGGCTGAGGAAGCTGAGCAACTTCAGGTGGAGAGTACACGAGTGTCTCAAAGGAAATGTGACGAAACTGCCTAACAAGAAAGGCTAGGCTTCAACAGGAGGGTAGAAGAGCTGATCTGACCTGCCAAGAAAGCTGAGCAGGCCACAGAGTTTTTATTAAAACACTGGATAAGCTGCAGAGTTGTTCTAGAACAGATATTCAGACAAATATGATACTGCAAATATCAGATTGAATGGTAACTTGAACAGGTATCAGCTCATTCAAGCACCTAGACTAGCTGAATTGGTATTATTATAATCAGGATATGTTATCAAGAATGGCTCAAAAAATTATTAGAACAATAATAACTTTGCAGCATTTGTTTTGTCCCCAAAATGCAATTGAGTCAGGTTAGTAAGACAGGACAAGTGGAATAAGAAAACTGAGACAGATAAACAGTTTATGGCCATCTAGTAAATCACAAAATCCTATATTCTCTAACAAAGGACACTTAAGACTAAATTGTTTCTACTTCTGCTTCCCAACCAGAGGGTAAATAGCTTAAATCATCCTACTCAGAGAGATAGTGTGAATCACACCCAGGGACAGATGAAATCAGGAGGATGAATCTCATTTGGTGCATCAGCATGAAGTGGATGAATATTCTATTGAGATGCTCTAAAGCCATCTCTAAAATTCTCACCTTTAGAAAACAGATAAAAACCCTTAAGACAATGACCCAGTGCGTTCTCTCTCTGGAGCACGCCCATGCCTTTCTTTCCTCTCTAATGGTCCCCGCCAGACTAGCAGCTAGGGAAGCAATAGGCAACAGCAGCTCATCCTGGGCTAACCCCCTGAGCCTGTCTCCCCTTTTTTCTGACTTTTCAGTGAGCTAAAAGTATCCCTTCCTTGCCTCACTTCTTTCCTATAACATTTCTAGAGAGTCAATGCAGAGCACTGCCTAGGATCTCTCTGTTCCTTCTTTTTACCCTAAGCTCTTCTTTGTTTCACTGTCCCAGCTTTAATAAACATACTCTGAAAATCACCAGAGCTCATGTTATGAAATCTTTCCTGCACAAAGTCAAGAACCCACACTCTACCAGCCATCCCAAGGCAAACCAACTCAAGGCCAGGGCCTTTTTCAGTGACTTACTATTATGAACCACTGATTTGTTTGTGATCACTGGTTATGAAATAGATTGTATCTATAGGGTATACTAATGTATAAATTTAGATTTAGAAGTAAGCAGTGGCTTCCAGGCTTCAAAGAAATGAAGGAAATTCAAGTCCTCATTAAGTTTGTCATTTACTAGCTATGTAATCCGGGGCAAAGACACTTCACTTCTCTGAATCTCAATTTTTTTCATCCATAAAATGAGAAAAATAATGTTAATACTGTCTAAAGATACAGACCATGATTTCCCTTTCATCTGGCTATTTTTAGCTTGTTTCTAAGGAAACTTCTGAAGAAGAAGTATGAGTATGTGCTTCCATGTGCTCAGCAAATGCTTGGGTCTTTTAGTCTGGCCATCTGTGGAACCACAGGAAAAAGGAACCATCTCTAGAAGGAGCAGTGGAAATATTCTGATTTAAACTAGAATGTTGCAGTTCTTTTGATTTGAAGATAATCTGTCCAAGACCATTTTAGATTTTTTTGTAAACACAATAACTGACCCAAGGACTCCTACCTACAATACTGGTGGAGTTCAACAGACATAGTTTTAAGGTGATTTTGTTTTCCTCCATGAAATTCATTTATTATTACTCTGAATCAGCTCAATGTACTAAACAACTTTCTTGCTGTTTATTGAAGAAGCACCTTTCCATTTGTGGGATATTTATTGCCTCAGGCATGAAGTCTTTTTTCCTGGATATATCCTACATTGGTTGTTTTCTCATTTATTTATTTTTGATAGTCTTTGATGGACTTGCAAATTGTCTTAAATTCAGTACTTGGGTTTTTTAACCAAACCTTGGCATCAAGTGTATCTTGCTCTCTTCCTCCTTGTTTTTGCCTCTTACACAAAAAAGGAAACTGAGACAAGCCCTCGGAAAACACTGAACCTCATGGCTTAGAAACATTTATTGTCTTGCAGGATCCTTCAAGCACTTCAGAACTTTGAGATGAGGACAGGAATCTCAGTGGCCTCAAGAAACAGAGGGTCTGTTTTTAGGAAGACAGATTCATCAAGGAGGCAAAGGCTACTGAGTTTTGGACAGAGTACAGTCCCTCTCTCTTGCTATCAATGAGATTTCAGAACTGGTCCTTGCCAAGGGAGAGAATATAAAAGTGGAGGGTGGGGTACTCTCAACAATGACCACCAGTGCTAAAATAATGAGCTGCTATTACAGTTCAAGGAGCTGTCCAACTGGAAATATTTGAGAGGATTTTGATACACAGTGGAAAACTCTGGAAGGGGCTCCAGGGTAGAGGTCACGTATGTACCCTTAAAGGCTATGTATGGCAAAGTTGTTTTTCTATCATCACTTGACAGGTGAGTCATAGACATCACATTTGACTCCTCAGGGGAGCTGACAAAATGTCAAGCCTCTGTGCCAGCTTAGTTTAGCCATCAGTCACTTCAAGCCCTTGTACAAACAGTCACAAGTCTCCTGGTCCTTCCCTTCCATTCAGCATTTTTTTAAAAGTTAAACAAAGTCACTGACCATCACAAAGAAAATATTCAAAGCATTGTATGGGGGGAAAGGGGGGTGCAAAATGAAACTATTTACTTTGCTGTTTGGATTATAAACAAATATTCACACCTGTGCTGGGCCTCCAGCTGATGAAGAACCCAATCACCTATTTGGTTTTTTTTAAATTACTTTATTGTTGTTCAATTACAGTTGTCTGCATTTCCCCACCACCACTCCCCGCCACCACAGCCAACCCCACCTCCCTCCCTTGGTTCTCCCCTCCCCTTTGTTTTTGTCCATGTGTCCTTTATAGTAGTTCCTGAGAACCCAGCCAACTATTTGAAACAAACACATTTTCATACTTTTCACAACTCCAAGTCATTTTAGTACATATTGTCAAGACTGAGAAGTAAAACATGAAAAAGAAAAAGAGCAAACTATTACATGGCTGATTAACCACAGGAGGAAAATTACTACATCAGTTGAATTTCACAACCAATCTTGATATATTTCATTTCTATATTCAACAATCTTGCTGCAGGTGGAATATCTTTAAAGTTGCATTTAAAGAATTGTTGGTGCCAATAGATTGCTCCAACATCTAAAGTAAAAAAGCAGTGAATGCATTTCATCACAATATTCATGCCAAGTGTTAAAATTGGAATAAAAATCAAAGTCAGAAAAACTAGCATGATCAATTTAGTGAAAAATGTGGTCAGATCAGCCTCACTAATGGTAATTTCTTATTTTTAACTATGGTTAGTCCGGCAGCATAGTAACTCTGTAGCACCCAAATACTGACTGGGTTTACAACACTCTGAGGTCTGCTGACTACACAGAGCCAGCTCCTGTCAACAAACAAACGAGGCCTTTGCTGCTTCTCTCTCTGCAGTTGTGTGTGTTCTTAAAAGATCTTCAAAGGTAATTATCTGGCTCTTTTTAGTGCCACTAATGGCACTGTTTTCTCATCCAATTCCCTCACGGTCTGTATAGAGTTATTTGCTGGGTTTTGATTTCCTGGAATTCATAGTTGGTTCAGGGATTGAATTAGTTTGCTCAGAGGTGCCAACTGGTAGCCACATACTACAGCCAAGGAGGTTCCTGGTGTGATGCTGGAGCTCCCTGGGTGGGCCTTATGGTCACATAGCTGACTTGCCTAGACACCCTGGCAGGTCCAGAAGCAACTGTAGTATTTGCTGTATGCTAAAAAAATATATATATGGGGAGCCATTTTTCTTCGATGAAGACTGGAAGATTTGTATTAAACTTTTAGACTGAAAATTAAGCCCTTAGGTTTTTCTTCTCCTGCAGACACTAGTTATGTTAGCAGTGCCCAAGTCATTTTTTGGTCACTCCCAAAGAATATTTTAAATGAACATTCATGAAATGAGGACTATATGCTGATGGAGGGGTAAGGCCCGACTCAGAAATGAATGTAGCAAGAAAGTTTTGCTCTGTCAGGGAGATAACCACACACAAAACGATAATTCTTAACATGAGAAAGTGCTGTGGAAGTTCTGAAAGGGGTGATGCCTTTTCTTTGAGGCTAGCAGGGAATGAAGTTGATTCAGAAGAGGTGTTCATTTGGGCAGGGCTTCTTAACCTCAACGCCAGTGACATTGGGCCACATAGTTCTTTGTTATGGAGTCTGTGCTGAGCCTTGTAAGATGTTGAGCAGGATCCCTGGCCTCTTCTCACTAGATAGCTGTAACACTAACACCAGTTGTGACGATTAAAAATGTCTCCAGACATTGCCAAATGTCTCATGAAGGCCAAAACAAAAACAATAAAACCCACTCAAACAAGAAACAAGAAACAAGAAAAAACCCACCCCTAGTTGAGAAGCACTGGTATAAGAGTGTTCCTTGAAGTTGGACCAAGGGCAAGATGGGTCACAATCACCTAGATTAAAAAATAGTGTTTCCCTGGCCCTTCTAAATTGATAATACCTAGGAATATGGCTCAGGAGTCTGCCATCCCTTGTTCTCCAAATGGGCAATTGCTTTGGATGCTGACCAAAAAGTTCACTTTCCCTTTTCAAATCTATGTTACTCAGGCTGGTCACACCTGCAGTAATAAGCTCTCAGATTCCATTTCCCAAATTGCCATCATTGTAATCTCTGGAGAGAAACACTTGTGGACTTACTGACTGTATTATTCCCAACACAGTAAAACTTAGTGGACATGGGAGCAGTATCTGAATCCCAACCCTACTGTAGAGAAGTTACCTAGATTCTCTGAGCTTCATTTTTCTCTGCTTTCAAACAGGGTTGATAGAGTTATCATGAGAATTAAATTATCCACCCCACCCTCAGTTAGGTGAAGTTTCCTTCATTAAGATTTCAGCTTAAAAATATTCTCATCAGAGGGCCCTTCCTGGACTACCCAATCACTCTCTGTCACATCACTGCATTTTAATTCTCTGCATAGCACTGACTCTCTTTTTGTTTGTTCATGAACTTGTTGACTGTCTCCTCTTACTAGAATGGAAGCTTTGAGAAAGCAGGGCCCCTAGGTATCTTGTTCACTGCTCTAAATTTAGCACCTAGAATGATCGCTGGCACATATTAAGCTCTCAATAAATATTGATTGACTCATACGTGCAAAAGACCTAGTAGGTGCTCAATAAATGGTAGTCGTTATTATTATTTATAACTAATTGGGTTGAAATGACACAAAATTTTGATTCAGAAAGCCTCACTATGTTCACAAAGGAGGTGATAGAGACTTCAGTGAGAATGTGCCATAACTGGTAAGACTGGTTATTGATTGGAAGTCAGGAAGGCACCAAGCAAAACATTATTTCTAATATTTCTAGTAGCAAATTTAATGCTACCAACTTGGTTTTCTTTAATGCTAATAAAACACAATTACTTACAATTTTTAAATGAATTCTATCACAGACACAGACAAGAGACAGAAATTCTTGCTCTTCATGTAGTTTTTTTCCTGCTTTACTGATCTTGGAACACTGAAAAGTGGCTCATGTTATTTGCTTCTAGCAGCCTGAACTAACCTCATTAATTTTGCTTCCCTTTCCCCTTCAAGCAAAGAACAGAGCCATAAATCCAAGCCTAGACTAAGAACAAATTTTTTTTTCCCTGAAGTTGATTTTTCAAACCATAGCAGACACAGGAGCCACATACCTTCTCGCAAAAAAGCATGGTAGGTTTGGGCAGAAACAGTTTGATATTATTTTTTGTTTGGAGTTGTTTTTGTTTTCTTTACAGCTGTGTTATAATTAAAGAGGATAAAGCAAAACAGTAGCATTATAATAGCTGCCACTGAATGTGTGGTCTACATGTCTCTGTTTCATAACCTTTTCACTGTGTATCTAAAGAGGCTGGTTGAGTTAACTGCATTCTCAGGTTGACCGTTTGCTTCTAAAACTCACGATAATTTACAGCCAAAGCCAAAAAACTTTAAGGAATGGAAATCTGGTTCTCTTCGCATGTCTTGTGGTTCAAGCCATCCTGTGCCATGCACAGATCTCTTTTAACGTGGACCAGAACAAAAGAAACAACAATAATAATGGTAATATCAGCAGCTATTGTTTATAGGAGCACATATTATTTGCAAGGCTTTCAGCTACAGAAATTACATATTTACATGTGTGATCTCACAGTTAAATCTTCTTCCCTGTTCTCTAATAGAAATATTAGACCTAGAATTATTCAAGGTTCTCTGCCTAGAAGTGTACTTTGTGTGAAAAACTGTCTCGTACAGTGTGTATTAAGTTTACATGACCCATAACGTCTCTAAAGATGTGTCATGGACTGGAAAGATACACAGATTCAGCACTGGCCACTGTGGCTCAGTTGATTGGAACATCGTCCTGTAACCAAAAGGTTGTGGGTTCAATTCCTGGTCACGGTACGTACCGAGGTTGCAGGTCTGATCCCTGGTCCAGACATGTATGAGAAGCAACCAATCGATGTTTCTCTCTCCCCTCCTCTCTCCCTTATTCTCTCTCTAAAAGCAGTGAAGAAAAAAATGTCCTCCAATGAGGGTAAAAAAAATGTCTTAAAAGACAGATACACAGGTTCAAAAAAGATTGTGAGAGAAAGACAAATACTGTATGATTTCATTTATATGAGATCTGTCCAGAAGGTATCCAGTGATGTAATGTAAAAATAGAGACATTTATTGAAGAAGATATAACATATAAGAAATATTGTACATAGGACAATGATGCCTCAGTCCCCTTCAAAGTAGGCACCTTGGGACCTCACACAGTTCTCCCAATTGCCATCATCTACCCTATCACATTTTCCTGAATCTCATTGACAGTCTGAAATCTCTTCCCTTTCAAAGGTGATTTTAGTTTTGGGAAAAGCCAGAAGTTGCAAGGTGCCAAATCTGGGCTGCAAAGGGGCTGAGTCACCTGGGTGATTTGATGTTTCACCAAAACACTCTGCACAATACATCATGTGTGAGCCGGCGTGTTGTTGTGATGAAGCTGCCAATCAACAGTTGCCCACAGCTATGGCCTTCTGAGTCATTCAAATAGTTCCCTCAAGGAATGTTCAAGCTTTACACAAAATGTGAAGCTGATTTGTTGCTCTACTCGCTCATTTTGGATGTGATAGCTATATAGTACACATGCTCACTCAATGACACCTACTGCCCCTACTGACTAGCACAGTAAAGTCATCATTGTTCACCCATGCACATTCCAGTCCACTGTCCTTGGCTGCCAGGTTTCATTGATGTCATGCAAACTGTTCTCATCATATTAAAAATGGCTGGACTTTTTTCAGATAGACCTCATATGTAGGATCTAAAAAAAAAGAAAGAAAACCATACCAAACTCCTAGATGCAGACAACAGATTGGTGGTTTCCACAGTCAGATAATAGGGGTGGAGAAATGGGTGAAGGGTGTCAAAAAGTATAAACTTCAACTTATAAAAGAAATAAGTCCTAGGGAACTAATATATAACATGGTGACTATAATTAATAATTATGTGTTGTATATTTGAAAGTTGCTAAGAGAGTAGACTTCTTAAATTCTCATCACAAGAAGAAATTCTGTAATTATGTATGTTGACAGATGTTAAGCAAACTTATTGTGGTAATTATTTTGCAAAACAAATATTAAATCATTATATTGTATACCTGAAAGCAATATGTTATATGTCACTTGTACCTCAATAAAAAAGAGGGAAAAGTAATTAGAAATATGTAATAGACAAAAGTTATACATTCAGAAATGTTTGCTGCAACATTATTTGTATGGGCAAAAAGAAAAAATCCTGAATGACAGTCAAGTAAGAACTGGCTAGTTAAATTATGGCATATTAATATCTGCAATACCAGGCAGCTATTAAAAATATATAAATCCATATTAATCAATATAAAAATATGTTGAATGAAACACAAATACACACACACACACACACCCATCTTTATTTATGGAAATTTGTGCACACACAGGTATGGTCAGAGACACACCTTAGGATGGTCATGTAGTCATCAGTCCTACTCATCTAACATTAGGAACAGAAAAATGCTGAAGGATTTTTACCTCCCTCTTGCTCTTTTTTACAATTTTGACAAGTTTTACCAATGAATGTGTATTATTTTTAATAGACTTTATTTTTTAAAGCAGTTTTAGATTCACAGCAAAATTTAGCACTCACAGACACACATACATGTGCACACTGCATGTGAAGCTTACCCCATTAGCATCGTCCTGCACCAAAATGCTTCATTTGTTGCATTTCATGAGCCAGTATTGACAATGATTATCACCCAAAGTTCACAGCTTACATTAGAGTGCATCACTCTACATTATTGTGTTACATTACATTACATTATTATTATTATTATTACGTTATTATTATTATTATTACATTATTTTTACATCACTCTTGGTGCTGTACATTCTATGGGCGTATATATTTTTTTAAAGTAGTAAAAATACTTTAAAGGTTTTAAAGAATTGATTAATGAAATATTCTTAGTTATTAATGGAAATCAGAATGTTATGCTATCATCTCATTTCCATCTACCCCCAGCTCCTTGGGCTCCCTAATGACAATGAATTATCAGAAGGGAGAGTGTGGGTTTAACTCACTATAGCAATATTTTATTTGTACATCTTCTCCCTGCCTTGGGGTTGCTTGGGAAGCTAAAATAAACCAGCTACTGCCTACCTCTCCCTTGGCCTTTATCCCCATGAATCAAAAGAAGCTAAACTTGAAGTTGTAGTTTTAGGAGCTGAAAAGAGCAGTGATGAGGCAGAAGCAGATGTCCAGTAGACAATTCCTAGGATAAAACTTCAAATTGTAGAGGCAAACCACTTTGCATATGCCATAATACACTGAACCCCAGAAATACTTGGGGTTGCATTTCAATAATATCCCCTGCATTCTCCATCCCCACAAGTGGGGAAAATGGTTTCAACATAAAAGCCCTAAACTGAAGATTCTAGAGAGCAACATATATGTCTTTTCATCTTTATAGCTCTAAGATCACGCATAAAGCCTGGCCTTGAGTCAGCAACCAGTAAATGTGTGAATGAACAAGAGAAGAAAGAAGAAGAAAAGGTGGAAGACAAGGGGGACAAAGGATAGCAAAGACTTTATATTCTAAAGCAATTATCACTGACCTTTTTGGTAAGATCCATTACATTTTAGCAAACTCTCCATGACTAAAAGAATATTTGTGTTCTTAAAGTTGACTTTGACCACACTTCACCTTTTCATACAGATTTCGCTTCTTCCTTTACAATGGTGCTCCAAATAAAATTGAACTTAATTTATTCTTTCTTCCCTACTCCACTACCACCTTCCAGATGCCCATTATCTTAATTTGCATTTGAAATAACAATAAAAATAGTCTATGGCCGTACCACCCTGAACACGCCCAATCTCATCCGAAATAACAATATAAATAATTGTTCATTGCACACTGGTTAAGATTATGTAAACCAACTTTCATTTATTATAAAATTCTCTTAACTCTGACTACAGGATATCAATGAGGTATTGATCACAGAGAACTCTGTGTCATAGCCCTCGCCCATGCTTTTGTTGGGAAAAAGAACCACAGAGTGGAAAAAGTGTGGGTTTAAATCCTGCTTCTGCATCTCACTAGCTCTGTGTCCTTGGTTCAGTTATTGGGACTTTCTGAGTGCCAATGTACTCATTTGTAAAAGGGTGAAAATAACTCTATTGGATTGTGAGGGTTACATTAAATGTATCAATATATCTGGAAACTTCTGTTTCAGTTATCTTTCTAGCAAGTCTTTACCACCAAAGCAGTGGAGGAGGATCCCATTTTTTCCATTTCTGCATTGCAGTAAGAGTGAAGGTCAAACTTTCAACCCTCTTGCAAAATATTTATTTTAAATTTTTTAAAATCAGGGCTAGGTTTTAAGGAATGCCCAGGAGGTCTGGATGCTTGAGTCTGATGAACTTAGTGAGAGACACCTGGCTCCAAATCTTTACAAAAGGAGGCAACTTTAAAAACAAAGAGGCACACCACCTGCTGATTTCTTTGTTGGGAAACCAAGAATTATGTAACTCAAAATCATAAACAATCCTCCTACAAAATAAGAAGGCATAGAAGGGACAAGTTTAATCAAGTTATGAACATTTTGAAACCTGTAACCACAAAACAAGCACAGGTGAAGAAACCTTCGGTTATAAGTGTGCTGTATGCCAAATCAAGCTTCAGGATATACGTGAGTTGATATGATTGTTTTATTCAGCTCTGGCAGGAGACAGCAAAGGGGCAATGCTTTGGGAAGCCTAGACTGAAAATGGTTTGATCCTTCGACAATTTCATTTACGGAAAATTATCTCATTAATTTAGTGGCCATGTTGCAGAAAGAGTTCCAGAGAACAATACTATATTGGGTGTTGATGATATAATACTATGAACTATTGGCTGTCTTTCGCTGATAGGGAAGGCAGGTGTATAAACATCAGTGTACCACACCCGATGTGGGCCATGTTTTCTTTTAAAGGATCTCATTTGGCACAAAACCTCTCTCCTTTACACCAGGAGCCAGCAAACTTTTTCTGTAAAGGGCCAGATAGTAAGTGTGTGGGCTTTGCAGTCCATAGAGTCCCTGTTGAAACTACTCAGTTCTGCTGTTGCAGTATGAGCAAAACAATGACAGTTCGTAAACAAATGAGCATGACTTCCTTCCAATTAAACTTATTTATTAAAGCAGGTTATGGGTCATTGTTTGCTGACCCCTGCTTTACACCAACATACTCTATAATCATGCCAGACCCCAAACAACCCATACTACCAGCTGACATCATGTTTTTATGTTCAAGAATAATTTAGTTGGATTTTTCAATAGAATGCATTTGCATTGTGTATTTCGAATCAATGGCTTAGTCCAGGAAATAGTCCTACCATAAAAATGCCATAGATTATATCTCCTCTTCTTACATTTTTCCCTTGGGTGATTTCAGGATGTTGCTATAAACTGCCCAGTTCAACTTGTACCTCTAGTTTTAATCTCATCTTTCAGCAAATTCTCCAAGTACCAATGAACCTTCATCCTTTACAGAGTAGAAGGTCCGGTTTTGTTTTTTCACACACACACACACTGGCTGAGCAAGGACAAATGTGTTTTAGACCCTGTCTTAGCAATGTACACTTCAGAATGCATTGTTACTTATGTGTTCAGTGAATATTAGATGAGCAAACGAAAGGAGGGAGGTAGGGAGGAAGACAGGGAAGATGGGGGAGGGAAGGAAGGAAGGAGGGAGGGTAGGTAAGGAGAAAAGGTGAAATGTTATTGAGTGTCACTGAGTCAATGAGTTAATGTGTCTGCCAGATCAATATGTCTGGTTCTTTTGGAAGCAGATTTATAGTCAAGAGTTTTCTGAATAAGTGTACTTAAAATGTGTTTAAAGATTCCTCACCCTGACTGCTGTGGCTCAGTTTGTTGGTCATTATCCTGCAAACCAAACTGTCTCTGGTTCAATTCCCAGTCAGGGCACATGCCTAGGTTTCTGGCCAGGTCCCCAGTTAGGGGTGTACAAGAGGCAACCTATGGATGTTTCTCTCACATATTGATGTTTCTCTCCTTTTCTTTCTCCTTCCCCTCCCTACTTCCTAAAAATAAATAAATAAAATCTTTAAAAAATATTCCTCAATAAGGAGAGAGTAGTTCTTCATTCATTTACTCAACAGATATTTATTAAGGAGTGTCTTTGTACCATGATTTGGGGATACTGTGATGAGCAAACTAGACAAAATCTCTGCCCTCATGGAACCTGTATTCCATTGGCAGGGGCAGACAATAAACAAGCCAATGTATAATAAAATGCCAAGTGATAGGCTTCTGGCTTGGGTTCAAACATCAGCAGTTGGCACTGCTTCACCCTTAGCAATTTTTGTTAAAGAAACCATTTAAGTCTGCAATCCAGTCTCACTTCTTCCTCAGTTTCCCTTCTGCAGAGTAGCTCTGCACCATGGTTCTGGGGTAAAGTGAGGACCATAGGAGCAATGAGAACTGGGATCAGTTCCCATACACTGCAAAAAAAAAAAAAAAAAAACCTTCATACATCACGCTGGGGGACAAGGATTTGCTTCTCTCAAGTGATGTGCACTTTCCCAGGCTGGTAGCTGGCAGGGAACTATAAAATGTTGCTGGTAATTTCAGCCACTAGAGCCAGTGGGCTCTCCTTGATACCTTGCAGCATGTGCCATCATGGGGCCACATCAATAACAACAACATAAACATGGCCGGTGTCCATGGCAATGACAGTTCTGGGGACATCTGCTTTTTGTCTCTCAAAGTTCCATGCTACCCACCTCGAGCTTGAGCTCCTGACTGGATAAACAGAAAGGCAGCCAACACTGAGAGAAATAAGCAAGAACACTGGCTGCTGCTGCAGTCAGACTAGCCTCTCCCTGTCCAGACAAAGCCTGCCTTCACTGCATAGTCTCCAAGGAAAACTGACCAGTGTCCAGAGGCTAAGCAGAAGGGGACGGAAAGAATAGGCCTCATCCCACCTCCCGCCACCGCGCCCCCATGGGGCAGAGACAGCACGCTTGTCACCAAAGAGCTAAAAAATCTTTCAAAGAAGCCTCTAAAACATCAGGTATTCGTGAGCTACCTGAAATGTGACTCCAAAAGGAGGCTGTGAAGGGGGAAGAGTCCCATACATCCATGTCCTATCAAGAAAAGGCACAGTTTTGGGGGAGCAATCATGGACCATGCCATTTCCTGATAATAATCAACATCTTGCCCCTACTCGGAGCTTTGTGCTTTCCAGAACATTCTCAATTTAAGAAAGAAAAAGTTATCATTTGTTTAGGATTTACTAGGTGCCAAGTGACTGCTAAACAGTTTATATCTATTATCTTATTTAATCCACTTGACCCCTGTATAAGAGATAGTAATCATAAAACTCACTTTTCAGATGAGGACACAAAGGCTCAGGAAGGTTAAGTAGAGAGGAATAGAGCTGGTATTTAAACCAGGCTATCTGACTTGATCACATAACACTGCTATTTATTTTCATCTTTCATCGTTATCCCTCACCACAACCCTATAAAATAAACGGATTGAGATTTTTGTAGTCAAGAAATGTGCTGTCCAATAGTCATTAGTCACTTGTGGATACTGAAATTTAAATTAATTAAAATTAAAAATCAATTCCTTTGTCACACTAGCCAAATTTCAAGTGCCCCATAGCCACCTGTGACAGCATAAATAGCAAACATTTCCATCTCTGCAGAAACTTCTAAGGAATAGCACCTAGAACTCTGAGACTTAGCTCAGCTGTTTCTGAGCTCTGTGCTCAAAAAGCACTGTGCTGAAAGGTATAGTGATGAAAAAGCTACCATCATTTCCTTAAGAAGATGAAGCAGGCTTGGAGGCTGTGACAGATTAAACAACTTGCTGTGGGTACAGACCATGACCAGAACCCTGCTCACCTCTTCCTCCACTACACTGGCATTCAGGCCTCTTAAGACAGAGAGGAAAATAAGATGACTCCAAGTGTCCCAACACTGGGTCTTCCCAGATGCACTCTTGCACCGGGCTTGCGATCAAGTGAGATATACTCTGAGAAAGTTTGTGTGAGAGACAGAAGTAAAAGGAAGAGACGGTTTGTGTAGAGAAAAGCACATCAAGACAGACATGTGGAGATGGCATACCATAGCTGTGGTGAGGAGCATTCTTGTACACCCAACAAGCCCTAGAAGATATAAACCTGCTTCTTCTTTGATGGACCCTGTCTGATGGGGATAAATACTCTTTTAAAAAATTAAAAGCACGCAACCCTCCCCCATAAAAAAATTTACAAAACTAATTGCTGCCTTACAGAAGTGGTAGTACAGAGGGCAGCATTTGAGAGCACAGATCCTTAGTTAAAATTCCAGCTACACCTCTTCCTAGCTGCGCAACTTTAGTCAAGTTACACAACTTCTCTGAGCTTCAACTTCTCCATCCATAAAATGGAAACATTAATAGTCCCTGTATCTTAGCTTCCTTGTGAGAATTAAATATGAGATTTATTACTGTTGTGCAGCACCCATATATGCCAGAAACTTGTGAAGCAGTCTATAAAATGTAGCTTTTGGTTGCTAAAAATTGTTTTACCCATATGTATCAACACATTTGATTTTTTCTAAACTTGCACATATTAAGTTGGTTTTACTTTTCTTTCTATTTTATATGGATCACTGTGGCACCAAGTTAAATGAAAATGCAGTAAATTACATTCATTTGATTATTTTACTCATATACAGGCCGACCTCAGAGATATTGTAGGTTCAGTTTCAGACACCATAATAAAGCAGTAGATAGAACTTTAGGAAGATTAACTTTTGTCAGTATAAAGGAAGGAGAGAAACAAAGGGCAAGGAGAATACATAAAGAAGATTTTGTGATTTTACAGCTAAGATGTAGTAATATGTAGGGAGGAAGTGAAGTACAATAGACTGGTGGAAAATTGGAGGCCAGAGTGGAAACGATTAGAAAATAGTATCAGCAGACCTGGATACCAGTTATCTGGCAAGCACTAGTGGTTGTGTAGGTGTGAGCCTTGGTCTGGGGAGAACAGTGATACCATAGCTAGAATGTGGAAGTTAGAAGGAGGAGCCAGCGGAGGAGGAAGACTGAGTTCACTACTACCTGCTCAGCCACCCAAGCCTGATGCCATCACAAATGTCTTCCACTTCTACCATTCCCTAAAATACTGTATTAGTTAGCTATTGCGGCACAACAAATTATCCCAAAATTTAAACAGTATGAAAAGAACAACCATTTATTATCTCACGCAATTTCTGAGGGTCAGGCATGCAATCTTGACTTCATCGAGTGGTTCTGGCTCAGGGTCTCTCATAAGGCAACAAGCAAGCTGTCAATCTGGGTCCCAGCATCTCCAGGCTCAGCCTGCACTGGAGAATCAAATCCCCAGCTCACTCACACTGTTGGCCGGCCTCACTTCCTCCCCAGCTGTTGGCTGGAGGGTCCAGTCCCCTACCTCATGAGCCTCCCCATAGGGCAGCTCACACCACAGCAGCCGATTCTCCGCACAGCAAGTGATCCCAAAGAAAGAACTCAAGATGGAAGGCACAGCCTATTGTAACCCAATCTCAGGAAGACCTATCACCACTTCTACTATGTGCAGTTGGTCATACTGATGACCCTGGCACAGCGTTAGAGGAAACTGCACAGAGCATCACTGTCAGAGGCAGCCACCGTCAGGGGCCATCTCTCAGGCTGCACAGCAGCTCCAAACCCTGCCGATCAGCCTCCATGTTTCTCAAACTGCCCCATTCTCTGTGTCACTTCCACTGCTCTGGGGCAAAGTACTCATCTCCTATCATCAGCTGCTGCTTCAGTCTAATAGCTCATGCTATTTTCAGCTTCTCTTACCACAGCCTCACCCTTCTATCACTGCAAGAGTCATCCCTCAACACTGGAGATCTGCTTGTCTCTTCAAAAATACACACCTCCTGCACCCTCTGCTTGACTCCCATTGTCCAGGTGATGGAAGTCAAGCTCCTTAGCACGGGTAAGAGTCCCTCCTAATGCTGCAGCTGCATCCTCTGACACTCTCTGCCTTAGAATTTACACACTATTGTGCTATTTCACCCACCCCTGCCTTTGCTATACTCCTCCCTGTCTGCCACACCCTTCTTCATCTCTCCTCACAGGACAGTGTTGTGATAGAGAACACAGCCTTGAGACCCCACCATGGGATTCCTATCCAGCTCTACCACTCACTCATTGTACCTTTCACGCAACTATTTAAATCTCATGAACGGGGCATTGATCAAATGATTTATTTGCATATATTAACTTACATATCCACCCAAAGACCTAAAGGTAGATGATTATTGTTATCACCATTGTGAAAATGAGAAAACTGAGGCTAATGAAGTAAGAGCTATGATGGTGTTTGTAACTATAACTCTTCCTTGTTCAGGACAAAGTCAGATACTTGTCTCCTCCACTAAACTTCAACCTTCTAAAGACAATGCTTCCCACTGTGCCTTGGGAGTCGCTCTACGACTATTGTGTAATGACTTATTTTTGTGTCTGCCTTTTCAGAAATCAGCTCTTTGAGGGCAGGGAACATGCCTCAATCCTCTGTGCCAGTTCACCGCCCATGAACATCTCAGCCAATCCATGCTTGTTAAGTTGAACTAAGTTTGTGGTGCCTGTTGAATATCCTGGCAAAGCTACAGGCAATTGCCAAATAAAGAAGGAAGAGAAAGGAGAGAAGCTGAAGACAAGGCCTTAAGAAGAAAGAGAAAGAAGAGGAAACTTAACATTTTCCTTAATAAAACCAAAACAGTGACTCTAAACCTCTAATCTGAAAAACTTATTTGAGATGGCTATGAATAGTTCCACCTAGGAGATGGAATCAAATTGAAAACCAACTATAGATGTGATTCTTCCTATGCTCCTTTCTCCAGGAGGATTGATCATACATGTGCACAGGCTGAGGCACAGCAACCAGAATGACAGGGCTCATTCCCAAAGACTCCTATTTCCACCCTCTTCAAGAGCCAAGAGTCCATCTCATTGTTGTAGGCAGGCAGGTTGATCTGTGCAACCAGGAAAATAATCACATTTAACTACAAAGTCAACTAATGGAGGAAGTTTATAGAAGTAATAAGCTTTCATTATGATTTTTTCAGAGTTGCTATTATGAGAAAAATATCAAAACAGAGAGGGTTCAGACTATTTTGAGCTTTACAAAATTTTTTTTCAGACTATAAGACACACTTTCTTCCACCCTTCCAAATTTGAGAAGAAAAGGGGGTGCATCTTACAGTGCAAATGTAGCTTACCTGGCTTTCTGAGGGGAGGGGGCAGCAGTGGAGCAGGGTCACAGGTTATTAAATATTTTACCACATTTTTTGCCTCAAAATGTTTTTTCCTATTTTCCTGCTCTAAAAGGTAGGTGCATCTTATGGTCCAGTGCATTTATAATCCTAAACATATGGTAAGTCCTTTGAAAATAGTGGCTTGTGACCCAAAAGACACATTCAAACCATAATCAGAAATAATATGGGAATTACAGTAATTTATCTTTAGTGATCTAATCTCTGACTGGGCTTGCATCTCAGGCACACTTTGTTTTGTTGTGTGTTAAATCTATGTGAAAAAAAATCAGTCCCCCAAATTGGTCCTTCCAGGTGTTTCTAAAAAATAGTTTCCATATGATAGCAGCTCTTATCAATATCCCGTTAAAGAATAAAACTTCTTTTAAAAGTTTATAGAGCCCTGACTTTGTTTAGGGACTCCTTCAGTTTCCCTGCCCCCAGTGATATCCTTTTAAACATTTGCTTTCTCCAAATGAATTATGTGTTCAATATAACTCTACTTGTGATGTATCTTGGCATGTTACTGTGGAAATACTAAATTATTCCACATGTGTATGTCTTTGCCTCTCCAGGTATATTTCGGAATTTACTTGAGATCTGTGATCAAGCCTCCTTGTCTGCCACCTCCTCCTTCTCTCTTTCTCACTCTCTTTCCCTATGAACACCTTGATAGTGTTCACTGATCAAGTACGCAATCACTCTTGACTGATTGATTTCCTAATTAAAAAATAAAACTATAATTTATTGAATAAAATGAAGCAGTTTGCATGTGTTCTTTCTTCGGTCCTCACAACAGCCCTATGGTTGTTATCCCTACTTTCCAGCTGTGAAAACTGAGACTTAGCAAGAGAAATTGACTTTCCCAAAGTCATGGCTAATGAATGAGAGGCAGAGCTGGAAGTCAGGCCTGGGCTGTCTGACTCCAGAGCCTGTAACCACTTGTAATTACCCTATTTTACACCATTGTAACTAGCTCCTTTGCAGATTAGAAAGGAAAGCGTGTTCTTTGGGCTAATGAATCTGACATCTCTGACAAGAGACATTGGGTAGGATGCTTGTTGTGAAGGCTATCAAATTCCTTCTCTAGTGTTCATTTCTAAAAGGTTCTTGTTTTAGTCCCCTTTAGAACAGTGCATGTGTCTCCTTGTTAAACCCTGGCTGGTTGGTCTATGCAGCCATTCATTAAGTAGTCCACCAGCCAACACCCACTTGCTGCTCACAGTGTGATCCTTGGACCAGGAGAATCATTATCTAGAATATTAGAAATGCAGAATCACAGATTCTCCCAGAGTTACTAAATCCGAATCTACATTTTCACAGTATCTCTAGGCAGTTTGTGTGTACGTGAAAGTTTGAAAAATACTGCTCTACTTGTCAGTTGTCACATAAAATGGAACTTTTCTCTCCTGAGACTACTGATGAAGAAGTCAAGATGGGTCAGCAGACCCTGATTCAGGGTAAGTGGAAAAGTGCTACCACAGAGATCCAGGCAGTGGGGTTGCCTTTCTCTCATGAACACATAACCATTGAGTGGCAACACCTAGTGAGGTGTTCAGTCTCCTGCCTCAACATTTTGCTATTTCAAGTTAGTTGAAAATTCTCTAAACATAGAGTCATGCATTAGGACTAAAATATAGAACCTGTCTAATAGCAGTTTTTAAATTCCTTGTATTTTTCCAGAGCTTGTCCCTAATGCCCATCTTTATGCTCTCTAAAGTTCATGTGACATTTTAATCTAGACTAATGTCTAAACATAATAACTTTGTTAAAGGAGAGCTGAGCTCAGGATTATAGCCCCTTTAAAGATCTGCTTTCAGAAATGTTCACACAGATAGAGAACAGACAGACAGCTGTCAGAGAGGAGGGGAGTTGCGGGTCTGGGTGAAAAAGGTGAAGGGATTAAGCAAAAAACAAAAACAAAACTCATTGGTAGAAAAGGGTAAGTTGGGGATAAATGGTGATGGAAGGACACTTAACATGGGGTGGTGAACACACAATATAATATACAGATGATGTGTTATAGAATTGTACACCTGAAACCTATACAATTTTATTAACCAATGTCACCGCAATAAATTCAATTAAAAATTTAAATTTTATATATATATGCATATATGTATGGAAATGTTCATACAACCAGTCTCCAGCATGTGCCAAATTGTATTTTGGCTGTGGGGAGTTAACTAGAATGACCTCAATATTTCTCTCTAATCTGTTTAGAGCTATCCAGCCTGAGCAAGCTTTGTACTTGCACTGGTTTGAACACACTCTGTTACTTTGTAAATAGGACTAGTGATTATTCTTCAAGGACCGAACATGTTTTGTGTCACAATTCAGAGCCTGCTTCTTCTCAAAGAATACATTTAAATTTAGTGTATTTCTCCATGCTTCCACTCAAGTATTTATCAAGTGATATGGCAGACACAAAACAAGTCAGACATGAATAATTGCTCCCAAGGAGAGTAATTCTGACTGGCAGAGTAAGCTTGTACACAGGAAAAAAATGGGAAAGTGTGTAAATTAATTGAAGCCACTTATTTAAAAGGTAATGTGTTCAGAGAAACATGTGGCTGTGGTCTGGGAAGGGCTTACAGCAGAGGAGAGACTGGAAGACTGGATAGATAAAGAGTGAAGAAGAGATTATTCCAAAAGGGAAAGTAATCTGAGCAAAAAGATACTGATGCACACTGATGAGCATGGAACGTTGTACACGACACCCCTGCCTGGAGCTAAGCTATACCAACTAAATACATCCAGGGCTACTGTGCACTTTTTCAGCTAAAACTCTAGATTAAAAGATGCAGTTAGTAAACACATTCTCTGGAGGTTAAATAATAATTACACATAATTGCATATAGTATATACATATATAATTAACAATTATGTATTTATTAATGGTATAAATCATAATTAATGACTAGATAATAGCATACTACTAATGCAATCAATAACATTAATAATCTATTGATTAATATTAATACATACCATATTATATACTTATATGTAAGTAAATAATTGTATAATTATAATTATATAACACAGGTATGTATATAATAATTTATAATTAGCATTTTAAGTCCTGTCTATATACCATAGCTGAGTGTTTTGTATTTAATACTCACAGCAACTTTATGGAAGCATTTTGATCTCCATTTTACTGATAAGGCAACAGCAGACCATTTAGGAACTCGGGCAAAGTCACATAGTAAATAGCAATGCTTGTACATGAACAAAAAATTGAATGCAAAACCCACCTTCTTTTATTTTTAGCCCTCATTCAAGGATATGTTTTTATTGATTTTTGAGAGAGAGAGGAAGGGAGAGAGAGAGAAAGATAGAGAAACACTGATGTGAGAGAGAAATGTCAATCAGTTGTCTCTCATACAGACACTGACCAGGAATCAAACCCACAACCTAGGTGTGTGCCATGACTGGGAATCGAACCCACAACCTTTTGGTGTATGGGATAACTTTCCAACAACTAAATCACCTGGCCAGGGCTGCAAAACCCACATTCACAATATCATGTCATGCTATCCAGATACTCTATTGTACATACTCTAGGTCCTTGAATATTTTATATTCAGGCACAATACAACATGAAGATATTAGGACAGAATAAATAATCCCTTTAAGCAATATCCATTCTGTATGGTAAGAGAAGATATGAGGTACAGAGCTGAAACTCCTAGGACAAAATCATGTGGCAATAACCTCTTTCTCAAGTCCTGAGCATGTATAAAAAAGGCGTGAGAGTGAGCTTACTTGGGTAAGAGTCCTTAGAATTGATCATTTTGAAGGCTCTACTCCTCTAGGCCAAACTTCTGTGTCAATTAGGTTATTTATATGGCTGTGTGGCTGTGTAGTGTCCAAACATCCTTTCCCAAGATGGCCAAAGAGGCAAGGCCTCAACTGAGAAAGACTTAAGGCATTTGGGAAATAGCATCCGTTGAATTCTTTTTATAGGATTTTTGGAGTGTGTGTTTGAATACCTCTTGCCTTTTTTGGAGCCCATAGTAGGCAGATTATCAAAAATTATTAAAAGAATAGATAAAGAGGCACACAGTGAAACCTCGGTTTGAGAACTACTTGCCACATGCTCATGAGACTTGGTTGTTCACTTAAATGCTCAGCCAGTGTATACTCAGTGGGCCCTGGCCAGCAGCACCCATACTACCTGGGAACTTGTTAGAATGCAGAACCTTGAGCTTCACCTGGACTGGCTGAAGAGGAATCTCCAGGGACCAGGAATCTGTTTTAACCAATTTTTCAGGTTTGAGAAACATGGTGCTGGGCCTCACTTCCTCATCTATAGGAGATAATGTAGTAATAACATCCTCTTCACAGTTTTGCTGTGGAGATTGAGATCAGGTACGTAGAGTGTTTAGTGCATTGTCTATAGTAAGAGTGCTTAATAATTATTATCTTCCGTGACTTTATTTTATTTGTTTATTTTTGGTTAAGTAAAGGTAGGAAAACTGGACCCTAAGCAGCTAACTCTGTCTGCCTTAGGTTTTAGCAGAAATCAATTCAGAGTTAGTGATTAAGACTTGTCTGATGTCCGCCTAATGTTACTAAGAAAACCTGAATTGTATAAACAGGTTTCTTCTGTAGTCTTTCTTGGGCTCCTGTTTGAAAATAAGGAGGTCTGTGGCTGAGTGTTTTACAGCCAGTCCAGAGGCTCCACAGAATAATTCTGATGGATGTGTGTGTCAGATTGCAAAATGCCCCTGACTGGAGCAGTCAGACTGGACAGTGTAGAAAACCACCCCCAGATTTCACATTTGGGAACACGAATGCTTGTGAACTTCTTCTTCCCAGGATAATGTGGGCCTACTGCCATTCTATGTGAAGGGCCCATATACCCCAGGGGCTGAATAGGGTCCTGGTAAGGCCCAGCTTTACCCCCATCACTGGTTCCAGACCACCTGAGGCCATTTTAACTTCTGTTTAGCTTTTGGTTAGCATTTATTTATATTAGTTTGGGTATCCATCTGGCTTATAGACTTCTAGCTTCACGCATGTTCTTTTTCTCTCAGAAAAACATCAGCAAACATTTCTGTAAAGAGCCATAGAGTAAATATTTCAGGCTTTGCTGGCCATAGGATTTCTGTCACAACTACTCAGTTCTGCCATTTTAATTCAAAAGCAAATATAGACAATGAGTAAAGAAAGGAGTATGGCTATGTCCCAATAAAACTTTATTTAAAAGAAAAAACAGATGGCAGGCCAGATTTGCTGACTTAGAGTTTCAAAACATCTAATAAGAATGACCCAGATGACCAGGCAGTTTGGGACTAAGAAAAGCAAGTTCCAAATCTGAAATAATGAAGTCTTCCTCTAAGTGATGAGATATAAATGGAGATGCTTCTCAGACATTAATGAAATCAGAGGCCAGGGTCCAGACCCCAACCAGAACAATAGGAGTGAGTATCAGGGTCTTACTTTTCCAGAATCATTCAGGGTACACAACTCCTGGTGTTTAGAAAGAACTAAACTGGTCCCTCTGCAAAGAAATAACCTAGAGGGTGTGCATATAATAAGTCGTTCTGCATCTACGTCCTAGGAATTCTGAAGTAATGATACAAATCTCTGCATGAGGGTGCTGCAGAAGAAACCAGTAGGCAAACAGTGTGACCTAGGCTGTCTTTCATCTGAAGGGTTCTGCATTGACAGGTATGGTCTGAAACTCAGCCTTGGCAGACTTACTCATTCCAAAGTTGGAATTTGCTTTGTTCCAGGGTAGCCATTTATAACAGATGTCATTGGTTGCTTGTCCAACAGCCACCCCAATTCCTGCTCTTTTTCCTTGAAGAGGAGACCCTAATTTTGTTGAGGTGTCCACATGTAGCGAAGATAAATCTTACTAGGTTTAATTCAATCATGATTATCCATACCAGTCAGTGATTGGTTCATGAATGAGTGTGTAATACATGACCACCTAATGAAAAATGAAGGAAAATCTACTGGAAGGCTTCAAGAAAAGCTATTCTGTCCCTTAAAAAGAAGAATAAGGGCAAAGGTGTCCTGCCGTGGATACTGTGGATATGGAGATTGGCACTACAGTGGCCTGGGGAAGCTAAGGTGTGGATTACAAAGCAGAATAAACTCTGGAGCTGCCATAGCTTGAGTTGGATTATTGAGAGAATAATTGTTTCTCATAATGTTAACTGACTTGAACTTTCTATTTCTTGCAACCCAAAGAATCACAAATGATGTGCATTCCTGTTTGGTCTCCATGAAGCTAGTTCAGGTCCCTCTGCCACCACCAGCTTTCAAGTTCTCTGCTTTCACTATCCCTACCTCATCTTGCTATCTGGTAGGGACTTAGGAATTGTGCTTTGTTTTGCTTTTCTCATAATTGATAGCCCTTGAGGTTGAGTTTTTATCTTTTAGGATTTCACCAGGGAGCCACTGGTTAATTTGTTGTTTTGTTATTAGAAGTATAGGTAATAATACCTTGTCTCTTTTTCATTCATTCAGCACAATTGTCCTTTCCTAACAAAGATTGTAGGCTAGTGGATACAGTAAAGTAAGCAATTACAGGCAATGTAATGATGGACCATAGGAAGAACTGGAGGCAGTGGAAGTCCAGAGGGAGGCTCTGTTATTGGCTTACCCAGCAGTCACATCCTTTGTGTTTCTTCCATGCCTGCCAAGCCTCTTCCCCTGTAAATGCAGACACTCACTTCAAGCCTCCATTGCAGCAAGGGCAAGCAATATGCACCCCTCTGACCAGAGAGCTAAAAAGAGAAAGCCTTCAGGAAGGAAGATGGTGGTGCGGTAGGAGAAAGCACATTCCACTGCCCCCTACACACAGAAGAAAAACCTGGCCAATTTACGGTGGAACAGAGCAAACAGAAACACAGCATATTTGAAAACAGGAGATTGAAAATTGCAGTGGACATTGAAAAAACAGACAGTAAGGGGAGTACTCCAGCAGCACAGAGACCAGGGTGGGGGATGAGGTACCAGGCCAGTGCTCACCATAAGACTCTAGGGAGGGAGCCAGGTCAACCACTCCCTGCCTAGCCAAACAAGGTTTCAGCGGCACTGGGATAAACCAGGTTGCTTGAAATCTCACAGAGAGGAGTTAAGGTCTCATAGCCCTGGGAGGACTGCATGCGACTGTTGGCACCTGTGCACCATTGGGGACAGCTGCACGGGGATCCATCGGCGTCACCCCGCCATCAGGGGACCTGTACTGCGGTAGCTTGGTGCCCACACGACACCAGGGACTTGCGTGGCGATCAATCGACACCAGTGTGACAGTCAGTGCCCATGCATGGAAGGCTGGGAGATCATAAGGGCCTTCGCATGACCTCAGTAGGCCCATACTGCCCCAGAAGATACACCTGAGGCCCTGTGCAGAGAAGGCTTGGGCTAGCTCTGAGGACAATAGTCCAAAGATAACTGAGTGCTGAACAGGGAGAAATGTGATACCATCACCCCTCAGCCATTGCAGCCAGCAAGACCAGAAAAACCAGCTTGGCAAGATTGATAACAGCAAGAGTTGGTGAGTTGTTCTTTTGGGGTTTTTTAAATTATTTTTTCATTATTTTTATCTTTTTTACCCCTCAATTCCTTTTGCTTCTTGTTACTTCTTTCTTGTTTTATTACTTCTTCCTTTCTTTCCAATCTTATCTCTTCTTCCTTCCTCTTTTTTCTTTTCTTTTTCTTCCTGCTTTTCTTTCTTCTCTTTTCATTTTTTCTTCTTTTCTTTTTTCTTCCTCTTTTCTCTTTTTAAATACCCACAACTGAGTAAAAATCAAAACAAAACAAAACAAAAAACCCTGGAACTATGAAAAAAACAGAGTTGGTCCCACAGAGGGCATTTCAACAGCAGAGACAGTGGAAACTGTGAACACCAGGATACCCAAAGGAGACTGCACCTCTGAAACTCACAGGTATTCTACCACAGAAGTTCACACCATAAATCCATGGAGCAAGAACAAATCAATTTAAGAAGCTGAGCTTAACAACAAGACCCTCACAAACAATGGGAAGACAAAGAAACAAGGCCCAAATGAAAGGAAAGGAGGAAGCCCCAGAAAGAATGCTAAATGAAATGGAGACAACTCAACTATCAGATTTTGAGTTCAAAGCAATGGTTGTCAGGAGCTCCAAGAGCTCTCAATGAGCTACCAGAAACTACAGGGAAACTACAATGAACTCACTGCAAACTATATCAAAATGAAAAAGGAAATAGAAACTATCAACAAGGGCCAAGAGGAAATGAAGAATACAACTTCTGAACTGAAGAACACGGTGGAAGGAATGAAAAGCAGAATGATGAAGCAGAAGATCGGATCATCGAGTTGGAGAACAAAGTAGAAAAAAACACCCAGAAAGAGCAAGAAAAGGGAAAGAGACTCAGAAAGAATGAACAGGGTTTAAGAGAAATGCAAGACAATAAGAAACGTAATAATATCCATATAATAGGGATACCAGAAGGAGAAGAAGAGGAGCAAGGGATAGAAAACCTATTTGCAAAAGTAATGATGGAAAACTTCCCTAATTTCATGAGAGAAAAAGTCACACAAATCCAGGAAACACAGAGAGTGCCAATCAAGAGGAACCCAAAGAGGTCCACTTCAAGACACATCATAATTAAAATGGCAAAATTCCAAGACAAAGAGAGAATCTTAAAGACAGCAAGGGAGAGAAAGGAAGTAACATACAAGAGAGCCCCAATAAGGTTAGCAGATGATTTCTCAATGGAAACACTCCAAGCCAGAAGAGAATAGCAAGAAATATTCCAAGTAATGAGAACCAAAGGCCTGCAACCAAGACTACTTTAACCAAGCAAGGCTTTCAATCAAGATAGAAGGCCAAATAAGGAGTTTCCCAGACAAAAGAAGTCTAAAAGAATAAACCTCCAACAAACCAATGCTGCAAGAGATATGAAAAGGACTGCTTTAAGGAAAGGAAGGAAAAGAGAGAGAGAGAGAGTGGAACACAGGTACAAAAATGGCCATGAAGAAGCACCTATCAATAATAACCTTAAATGTAAATGGATTAAATGCTCCAACCAAAAGACATAGAGTAGTTGGTTGGATAAGAAAGCATGACCCACACATATGCTGCCTACAAGAGATCCACCTCAGGACAAAAGACCTACACAGACTCAAAGTGAAGGGCTGGAAACAAATTTTCCAAGCAAATGGACAGGAAGAAAAATACAGCCGGGGTAGCAATACTCATATCAGACAAAATAGATTTCAAAAGAAGAGCCATAAAGACAGACCCAGAAAGTCACTTCATAATACTCAAGGGAAGAATCCACCAAGAAGACATAAACATCGTAAATATATACGCACCCAACATAGGAGCACCTAAATACATAGAGAAAATCTTAGAGGACTTCAAGAAAGATATTGACAGCAACACAATTATAGCAGGGGATGTTAACACCACACTGTCAAAAATGAACAGATCTTCTAAACAAAATATCAACGAAGATATTGTGGCATTGAACAACACTCTAAATGAAATGGACTTAACTGATATATATAGAGCCCTTCATCCCAAAGAAGCTAAATACACAGTCTTTTCAAATTCACATGGAACATTCTCAAAGATAGACCACATGATAGGACACAAAACAAGCCTCAACAAATTCAAGAAAACTGAAATCATACCAAGCATTTTCTCAGACCACAAGGGACTGAAACTAGAAACCAACCCCAAGGGGAAAAACCCAAAACACTCAAAATCATGGAGATTGAATAGCATGCTATTAAACAATGAGTGGGTCAAAAATGAAATTAGGGAAGAAATCAAAAAATTTCTGGAAACAAATGAAAATGAACTCACAATGACCCAAAACTTATGGGACACAGCAAAGGCAGTCCTGAGAGAAGTTCATAGCGATACAGGTCTACGTAAAAAAGATAGAAACATTTCAAACAAACAACCTAACCCTACGACTACAAGAACTCAAGGAACAACAACAAAAACAGCACAGAGCAAGCAGAAGGAAGGAAATAACAAAGATCAGAGCAGAATTAAATGACATAGAGACTAAAAGCACAATTCTAAGGATCAATGAATCCAGGAGCTGCTTCTTTGAAAAGATAAACAAATTGGTAAGCCTTTAAGCAGACTCATCAAGAAAAAAAAGAGAGAGGACCCAAATAAACACACTCAAAAATGAAAGAGGAGAGATTACAACTGACACCACAGAAATACAAGGGATTGTAAGAAATTACTGTGAAGATCTGTATGCCAAGAAATTTCAAAACCTAGGTAAAATGGATAAGTTTCTAGAAAAATATAATCTCCCAGAACTCAAAGAAGAAGCAGAAAACCTGAACAGACCAATAACAGCAGATGAAATTGAAGCAGTAATCAAAAAACTCCTAACACACAAAAGCCCTGGACCAGATGGTTTTACAGGAGAATATTACAAAGCATTTAAGGAAGAGCTAACCCCCATTCATCACAGACAATTCCAAAACATCCAAAATTATGGAAGACTCCCAAACTCTTTTTATGAGGCCAGCATCATTCTAATCCCCAAACCAGATAAAGACATAACAAAGAAAGAACACTTCAGGCCCATATAGCTGATGAACATAGACGCTAAAATTCTCAGCAAAATATTGGCAAACTGCATCCAACAATACATTAAAAAGTTCATACACAAGAACAAAATTAAAATAAAAATTAATTAGTTAATTAATTAGTTAATTAATTAATTTAATTTAATAAAAAATAAAAAGGTTATACACCATGACCAAGTGGGATTCATCCCAGGGATGCAAGGATGGTTCAACATTCTCAAATCAGTAAATGTAATACATCACATAAACAAAAGCAAAGACAAAAATCACATGATCATATCAATACAGGCAGGAAAAACCATTTGATAAGGTACAGCACCCATTTACGATAAAAACACTCAGGAAAGTGGGAATAAAGGGAGCTTCCTCAACATAATAAAGGCCATATATGAGAGACCTACAACCAAAATCACACTCAATGGGCAAAAACTAAAATCTTTTCCACTAAGATCAGGAACAAGACAAGATTGTCCACTTTCACCACTTCTATTCAATATAGTATTGGAAGTCTTAGCCACAGCGATTAGACAAGAAAAGGAAATAAAAGGCATCCAAATTGGAAAGGAGGAAACAAAACTATCATTGTTTGCAGATGACATAATAGTGTACATAGAAAATCCTATAGACTTGGCCAAAAAGCTGCTCAACCTAATAAATGAATTTGGCCAAACAGCCAGATACAAAGTCAATATCCATAAATCAAAGGCATTTTTGTATACCAACAATGAAAGAGCAGAAGCAGAAATCAAGGAAAAAATCCCATTTGATATAGCAAAAAGAAAAATAAAATACCTAGGAATAAACCTAACCAAGGAGGTAAAATACCTGTATGCAGAAAACTACACAACACTGAAGAAAGAAATCAAGGAAGACACAAACCAATGGAAACATATACCGTGTTCATGGATTGGAAGAATTAACATCATCAAAATATCCATACTACCCAAAGCAATTTACAGATTCAATGTAATACCTATTAAAGTATCAACGGCATATTTCACAGACATAGAACAAACACTTCAAAAATTTATATGGAACCATAAATGACCTCAATTAGCTGCAGCAATTTTGAGAAAGAAGAGCAAAGTAGGAGGGATCACAATACCTGGCACCAAACTGTATTACAAGCTCACTGTAATCAAAACAGCCTGGTACTGGCACAAAAACAGGCACATGGACCAGTGCAATAGAAAACAGAGCCCAGAAATAAACCGAATTCTCTACAGTCAATTAATATTCAACAAAGGAGGCAGCAACATAAAATGAAGTAAAAATAGCCTCTTCAACAAGTGGTGTTGGGAGAACTGGACAGCTACGTGCAAAAAAATGAAACTTAAACACCAACTTCCACCATACACAAAAATAAATTCAAGGTGGATAAAAGATTTAAATATAAGCCGTGACACCATTAAAGGCCTAGAGGAGAACATAGGCAGGAAAATCTCAGATATTTCACCCAGCAACATTTTTACTGATGTGTCCCCTAAAGCAATGGACATAAAGAAAAGAATAAACAAATAGATCTCATCAAAATAAAAAGCTTCTGCAGCTAAAGAAAACAGTATTAAAATAAAAAGAGAACCAACTGTATGGGAAAACATATTTGCCAATGATACCTCAGATAAGGGTTTAATCTCCAAAATATATAAAGAACTTACACAACTCCACTCTAACAAGACAAGCAACCCAATTAAAAAATGGGCAAAAGACTTGAACAGACACTTCTCCAAGGAGGACATACAGAGGATCCAGAGACACATGAGAAGATGCTCAATATCGCTAGCTATCAGAGAGATGCAAATTAAAACCACAATAAGATAACACTTCACACCCAGCATAAACAAAGCAACAAACAACAAGTGTTGGAGAGCTTGTGGAGAAAAGGGGACCCTAGTGCACTGCTGGTGGGATTGCAGACTGGTACAACCACTATGGAAAGCAGTATGGAAATTTCTAAGAAAACTAAAAATGGATCTACCTTTTGACCCAGCAATTCTACTGCTAGGATTATATCCTAGGAACCCTGAAACACAATCCAAAAGAACCTATGCACCCCAATGTTCATAGAAGCACAATTTACAATAGCCAAATGTTGGAAGCAACCTAGGTACCCAACAGTAAATGAATGGATCAAGAAACTATGGTACATTTACACAATGGAATTCTATGCAGCAAAAAGAAAGAAGGAGCTCCTACCCTTTGCAACAGCATGGATGGAACTGGAGAGCATTGTGCTTAGCGAAATAAGCCAGGAGGTGAAAGACAAATACCATATGATCTCACCTTTAACAGTAACCTAATCAACAGAACAAACAAACAAGCATAATATACCCAAAGACACTGAAATTGGGAACAGGCTGACAGTCACCAGAGGGGAGACAGGAGGGAATTCCAGGGGAAAAGGGGAAGGGTTTAGAGCAACAAGTATAAAGGACTCATGGACAAAAACTAGGGTGGGTGGCAATGGGAGGTAGGTGGGGAGGGCTGGGGTGGTGGGCTGGGATGGGAGTAGAAGACAGAAATCTGTACAAGAACAACAATTAAAATAAAATTAAATTTAAAAAAAGAAGAGAGAAAGTCTTCAAAAGTCTTCTGAGAATGGTTTTCCTTACAGATTAAGATAATCAGAGAGAGGAATCTTCTTTCCTTTCTGCTCTTGGTGTTTCATGAGAGGCTATGATTCGGAGCTACAGAAGTTGTCTTGCAACAATGCGGCAAAAGCCAAGAAATTGCAGAAAAATTGAACCCAAGTCTTGGCATTATTATAGCATAAAACTAATCCCATATCTGTATACCTCCCAATTTCTTGTTATGTAATAATAGCATTGTATTTCAGTAACTGTTACTTATAGCTAATAGCATATTAGACAGTACAAAAGTTATCTAATCTGGGCAGAGGGAATCAAGGAAGGCTCCTTAGAGCAAGGGACTCATGAGCTAAAGCATGAAATATGTGTGCATGTTATGTAATAGAAGGAAAGATTCTAAAAGATCCAAAGACTCGATGGAGAGAATAAGGCAAGTTTAAAAACTAAAAATAGGTGGATGAAGCTTAGAATATTATTTATGGAGTGGCAGGAAATAAAGCCAAAAAAGTATTGGGAGTATGATAAATCAGACATGACCTTATAAGTCGTGTTAAGAAAACTTGCCCTTTTCCTTCAGAACATTAGGAACACTATAGTGTCTTTGTCATTTTCAAGGTCAAAGTTAATGATGTCTTTTACATACCCAGATCACATTGTTGATGGTTTGCTGTCATTTGGTCCTATTAGTAATTGTAGTTTGTTATTTAAGTATCTATTTTCTCCAGTTGACTGGAAGATACAGGAGGGCAGGAGCTATGACTTATATCAATATATCAACCCCTTCCAATGAATCCTAATAAAGCTTTATTGAATCAAATTGCCTGTCCCATTACAGTTCATAGAACCTGAACCTATTTTATTATATTTCCATATTTTATTGTTGTTCAAGTACAGTTGTCTACATTTTCCCCCACCACTCCCCCCAACCCCAGCCATACCACTTCCCACCCTTGATCCTACCCCCTTCGGCTTTGCTCCTGTGTCCTTTATATATGTTCCTAAAAACCCTTCCCCACATTCCTCCCATTATTCCCTCCACCTCACCTCTGGTTACTGTCAGTTTGTTCTTAATTTCAATGTCTCTGGTTATATTCTGCTTGCTTGTTTGTTCTGTTGATTAGGTTCCACTTATAGGTGAGATCATATGGTATTTGTCTTTCACCACCAGGCTTATTTCACTTAGCATAATGCTCTCCAGATCCATCCATGCTGTCACAAGGGTAGGAGCTCCTTTTTTCTTTCTGCTGTGTAGTATTCCATTGTGTAAATGTACCACAGTTTTTTGATCCATTCATTTAATGATGGCACTCAGGTTCCTTCCAACACTTGGCTATTGTAAATTGTGCTGCTATAAACATTGGAGTACAGAGGATTTTTTGAATTGGTGTTTCAGTGTTCTTAGGGTATAATTCCAGCAGTGGAATTGCTGGGTTAAAAGGCAGTTTCAGTTTTAGTTTTCTAAGGAAATTCCATACTGTTTTCCACAGTGGCTGCACTAGTCTGCAATCCCACCAACAATGCACTAGGGTTCCCTTTTCCCCACAACCTCTCCAACACTTGTTGTTTGTTGCTTTGTTTATGATGGCCATTCTGACTGGTGTGAAGTGGTATCTCATTGTGGTTTTAATTTGCAGCTCTCTGATGGCTTGTGATGTTGAGCATCTTTTTATATGTCCCTGGGCCCTTTGTATGTCTTCCTTGGAGAAGTGTCTGTTCAAGTCTTTTGCCCATTTTTTAATTGGGTTGTCTCCTTAGAGTAGAGTGGTGCAAACCTGACCCTATTTTAAATTATTTTGAGAGGTCAAGAGAGTGGTTGAAGCTTCTCACAGCTGGCTAGGGCAGAACCATGATGGCTGGAACCAGGTTATCTCTTTCTTGGTCCAAAAACTGCTTTCTATTATATCATACAAGTTTGCCCCATCTCACATGCTTACATCACTAAAAGTCTGTACATTTGTTCATTTGCAGTGAGGTTCCAGTTTGATGAAACTTTAAAAAAAAATTCCATGTAATCATTGCCAGAAGCTTTGTAGTGGTGGAAACATCCTGTCGTACTTTCTTTTCCTGCGGAGAACTCAGAGTGGCCCTTTGAAGTTAGCAGATATAAGTCAAGTAAAGCCTCCAAGTTGTGGTTTGAGAAAAGGTAGCATTGCCTGCATCTCCTGGTCTGCAAAGTTCACATTGTACTTAAGGCTGGAGGACAAATTTGTATAGGAACTGTATTAATTAACATAACTACCTGCCATAACGAATCAACCTGAACATCTCAGTGGCTCAACTCAATAATTTTATTTCTTACTCACATAAAGATTAATTTTGAAAGCAACTGTGTCAGAAATCCCAGCTCTTTCTCTTTTGTGGGTCCATCCTTCCCTGTGACCTTTGTCATATTTTCTGATTCCAGTGGACAGAGGAAGAGAGAGATGAGTTTTTCATAAACCCAACTTCTGCCCACATTCCACTGGGGAAGACTCTGTCGTATGACCACAATTACCTGTATGAGAGAATGGGATGTGGTCTACCTGTGTGCCCAGAAAGATAGCTAAATGACTTCAGTATACCAGTGGTCCTCTCTGACTTAGGAACCAAGGGAGTCTCAAGAAAAATGGGGCAATATCCTTTACATTGAGGTTCTACCTTGTATAGTATTTAGGTTGAACTGGGATAATCAGAGGAGGCTAGGGTACCCAAAGGAGAATTTACCATAAAGGATGGGATAGAACTGGCCTGTCAATTCACCTCAAAGCCAGGATCAAGTGTTTCACAGGGGAAGATTATTTCCAAACATAATATACGGCTGAAGTTAGAAATCCCTCCTCATTCAAATGGGTCAGTACCCATATACTAAAAGAGCTGTGTACTAAAGAATTGTATATATTATTGGGAACACATAACACAACATGATACAGTATAATACCATAAAGTGACTCATTCATTCATTCAACAAAGCTTATTGAGTACCTACTGTGAGTCCGGCACACTCTAGAATGTGCTGGGATACAGCTGTCTCTACCCTCATGGAGAGCAAAGGTACATAATAAATAAATATGAGTTCAAGCAATCGTAAGTACTAGTGCTTTTCTAGATGTGATAGAACAGGACATGACGAATGTAACTAAGGGAAAGAAGGGCTCCATTTCCCCATTTCTAAGACCCAATAAGACTGCTACTGGGCCAACTATGGCATGTGCCTGGATAATCAAAAAATTTTCTTCAGTGGTGCAAGATGACTTCCCATTCCTGGACCTCTTGTCTTCAAGAGCCACACTATATGGTCACAATACCAAAAACAGTAGCACAATCTGAGCTTCGTGTTCAGACTAATGATATTTTCCAGAGTTATCTCTGTAGGGGACACCAGCCAAGAATGACCCGTTATGCCAGCAAACACCTCTGGGATTCTGAGATTTACTCTGGGAGTAGAATCCCTCAGAAATACTCAGATAAGGGATGGGACTACAGAACTATGCATCTTGACTAGTAAGAAGAATGTGACCTCACAGGTCAGGGAAGATATATCAATTCTGCCTTCATTCTACAATTATTTAATAAATGCTGTCTGCTGTGTCAGCACATTAAAACTAGGAAATAAAGAGAATAAATGTAGTATAACTGCAGACTTGCTAGGTTTGAGCCTAAAGGAAAACTGAGAGAGCTTTCCAGAAAAATCAAAGCCAGCCACACTCAAGTTTTGTGTTCCAACTATGTATGAAGCACTTAGCCCAATTCTGTAAACTGGGGTGTAGGTGTGAAGCTCCTTGTGCTGCTTGCTGTGTCTCCTCCCAAATACACGGGGACATTTTGTTCCAGCACTCCTCCCTGACTTTCCCTTCCTATTAACAAGTCTGCAGGTGCTGCCCTCACAGGGGATTCAGCCTCACTCCTCTTCGTGATCAGGCAGCTGTGGGGTGTCACAAGGCAGTGTCCTTAGCTTTTCCAGCTCCAACATGTGTGTTCTGATCCTGACCCTCCTGGGTCACCCTGCAGCTGCCAGAAACCACCGGTCCCCGGTGTGTGTCGTTCCTCCACAGTCAGCCTTGTCATTACACAAATGCCATCAGAGGCCACGTCTGAACATTTGGCCAAAACAACTAGTTCAGAAGGAACATTCGGTCAATCTGGTTTGTCAGAAGGCCAAAAAAATAAGATATCTGTTTGATTGAATTCATGTAAGAGTTGGTTTGCTTTATTTGTAGCTGAATTTGGTCTTGTTAGTTCATGTATCTAGGCATATTTCTCATCTCCTAGGGTTACAGGAACTCACAGAGTCAACAGACACCACAATAAAAATGTGTCTGTTTTCCCCACAAGATCTTCATCTTATCTTTATAACTATCCCAGAAAGTCCTTGAAGGCAAGAACTATGTCATCTTCTCCATTGCACAGAGTGTTTTCTATGTTTACTATTTATTTATTTAGTCAGGACGTTGCCAAGAAAGAGACAGCCTACTCAAATGGAGTCACTTGAAGAGAGTCAAACAGAGGGACAGTTTGCAAAGGTGCAGGAAGGTGCAGAGAAATGGCAGGGGACAGGGCAGTGACTTAGGTCACTGAGAAGAGAATTATCACTAGGACTGAAAGGACATGAGGATGAAGTGAACCAGAGAAACATACAGCTACGTTTGTCCAAAGAATATGTCCACTGTGTATCAAATCCATAGCATGAGTGCTAGGGGAATAGATCTTAACCTCATTCTCCTCCTGAACACCTTTCTGGAGGCCCTAGTGGCCTGACTCACCTGGAATCTAGAGGGTACAGAGGCCTGGGGATAGTAACTCATTATCTGTCAGCCTCCTGGAAGGGTGCATAGTAGAGCTGGAGGGGCAAACAGGTTACCAGCCCAGTGTTGTGTTAACTGATTTCCAAAAATTACCAATTCCACACCTTCCCTGAGACAGCACCATACTTTTCAAGTTAAACAGACTCATGAGCTTGAAAGCACCAAATCTCTGTGATGCATAAAACTTCTCTCAAGTATCCTCAGCAAATGGCTGTTCAACCTCATCTTGAATGTCTCTGTTGACAGAGAGATCACTAATTAAAAGCCTCCACAACCCAGCTCTCTTTAGAGTCCTAGTTTTGTCCTCCGAAGTCACCAGAATAAGTCTAAATCCCCGACTCTTATGTAGCAGGAGGAACTCTTGAGTCTTAAAATTCTGCATTTTGTGCATGGACAACCATCTCCTTAAAAGGAAGTGGGCTTGAGGGAAGAAGCTACAAAACTTGAGCCTATCTCTCAGGCAAAGGCCAAAGAGAGCTTAAACTGTGGTGAGGAAAAGGAAGCCATGTTTCTCTTTGTATCCCACCAGACCACATACACAATTCAGAGCACCCTAAAAACGAAGATGTGACCCTGACATCCCTGAGAACCAGAGCTGAGACCTTGTAGGCAGATTCAGTTCGATTTCAAAGCAACATGCTCCCCTAGGCAAGGCAGAAGAAAGCGAGAGCAGCAGGCTCCAGCAGCCAGTGTAATCAATGAAAACCTCGTAGTGAAATTATCCTTCGCCAGCTCCAACGACCACACTGTGGCTAGTCAGTTATATTTCATCTTTTAATAGATTCCAGCCTGCAGAAAGCATTCTGCGTGGAAAAGTCACCCTCATTTGCAGGAATCAGTGTAAAACGCAGACAGTAGTTTGTTAGCCAGTAACACATGAGAAATGGAGGAGAGATTTGTTTTCTGTAGCAGGAGGCAGATGAAGCCAGCTGGCAGTGTACCTACAACAAATAACCAAGAAACAACTAGATCTGTGTGAGACTTGGTGAAAAAGTCTCACGCAGATCTAGTCCCTGTGGGCCAGGGAAGGGGGCTCCAGTTTAAGATCAAATGGGCAGCAGGGAGGACAGAAAGTTTCAGACTTCTCTTGCTGGCAAACTCAGGCACAGAAGCATATATGGATTAGCTCTCAAGTCCTGGGGTCCTATCTCCTGCCTGTTTTCAGCTGTCACCACATCAGCATTCCAATAGGAGCCCTGGATTTAGTCCTACTTCCTTTTCTCCAGTTTGAAGAGCTGAAATTAAATTCAGTTGGTTCCATTTTGTATGCTTCTATTCAGCAGCTGCAAACCTAGGAATATCAAGTTAGGAATATAAAGAAGTAGGTTTCAGTTGTTACTCCTCTGTTTACTGTATAAATTCAAATGCCACAGCAATCTTGTGAGAGAGGCATTTTTATCAACCCAGTGTTTTTTAACCATATAAATATTTTCAACTCTACATTCAGTAAAATTGACCTTTTGTTTTGTACAGTTGGTTCTGAGTTTTCATAAATGCGCTGAGTTGTATAACCACCACAATGAAGATACAGGAGAGTTCTGTCACCACAGACTTTCTCTTTTGTTAAACCTTTGTAATCAATCCCTCCCCTGACCTCTGACCCCTGGAAACCACTGTTTCTCTGTTCCTGTAGTTCTGTCTCCTCTATTAATAAAATGTCATATAAATGAAATCATACAGCATATAGCCTGTTGAGTCTGTGTTAACTACATTTTATGAATAAGTCTAAGCAAGCAGGAGAAGTTCAGTAGGTTGCCCAAGGTCACATAGCTAGAAAAGCAGAGCAAAAATTGAAGTTCAGGCCTGCTGATTCCAAATCTTATCCTTTCTCCCAGTACTGAGCTGGAACCCTGCCTGGCCTCAGTTTCCTCCTCTCCCTTATTGATATCGGGGGGAGGGTAGTGCTATAAATTCATGGATGTTCATGGCAGCATTGCTTCTTCTTTCTGCCAGTGTTTGTCCCTGGAGGAGATAAGGTTCTCCAAATCACCCTGTTGAACTTGGTGGCATACCTTTGAACCTGGCCATAATCAATCTGTTTAAAGAAACACACACACACATTCCTGCTACTGCTAAAAACATCTCAGGAGGTTAAGAGACCTCCTGGAATTAAGAATCACTGCTTTCCTCAAAAGAGGCAAAGCTACAGATTTATTAAATGATACTTGGGTTGTGCATGGGGTGTTTTGGTCATGTGAAGGGATTTTTCTTTCTCAGGACACAAAAGTAACTGCTATGAAATAAAATTTGACTTGACAATTATGTCACAAGAAGTAAACATCATCTGCTGGCCTGATGGCTTGGAAGACTCTCTCTAAACTGCTTCTGCCAAAGACTTTGAAATGTTTGCTTTCAAGCTGGATTCAACCATCAAGTATTTGGAAAAACACATGCCGTAGCCCCAAAAAGCAGATCCCTTCTTTGGTGAAGAGAAACCTGCAAAGCTATCACTTTCTTGCAGGTGCACAGATATGGCTGTGGTTCCCTCCTCCACCCCTATTCCCTGTGAACAGTATTCAGTGAAAGTCTGTTGTTCTTTGTTGCTGCTGTGGGGTAGGGATGTGCTTGTAGAAATTCACCCAGCAAAGGCTCACAAGGGACTTCAAAGCCCTTGCTTTGTTCTAGCTCTGTCCCAATGGATAGATAATGCACCATATACACAATTTTAATTTTTTTAGCAGAAATCTTTTTAAAACTAAAAAGAAATAGTGAAAATCATTTTAATAATATATATTTAAAACAACATATCCAAAATATGTAATCAACATACCATTATTGAGATGTTTTCCTTTTTTTCATATTGTCTTCGAAATCCAATGTGTATTTTATACCCACAGCACATCTCACTTTGGACCAGCCACGTTCCACGTGCTGTGTGACCTGTGATTAGTGACTACTGTATTAAAGAGACAGAGGCAAACTCACATTCCACCTGAGCCTCTGGTAGCCGTGTGACCTTGGACAGTTATTTAAACTCCTGCACCTTGGTTTTGTCAGTCAAGAAAATGGCCATGATGTCTACTCACAGAGTGGGTATGAAGATTAAACAGGATGACCTAAGTAAAGTGCCCAGCACGTGATAAGTGGTCAATGAATGACCACTTTTGTTATTAAAGCATACTTATTATTGTATTTATTAATATCATTATTACTGTTACCATTGGTGATAAGAAGTCAAACCTCACTAGTCTGTCCTTGGATTTCTCATGTAAATCAAAATTGAAACCACAATCAGATTCACCAGTTCCAAGTTCAAGGCAATTTAGGAAAAAGATAGCAGAAGATAGAAATCATATTTTTACAGTCCTTAAGAATTTTAAAAAATTCTTTCTGCCACATTATTTCTTTGATGGTCACAATTAACCTGTAATTTGTAAATTGTTTTATCTTCTTCGTGGATGAGGAATGTGAGGCTCAGAAAATTTAGGTAAGGTGCTCAAAGTCATCCAACCAGAGCAGGAGAGTCAGGGCTTAATTGTAAGGTTTCTTATCCCCAAAACTATTTCTCTAATAACAAAACTTTCAGAGCCTCAAGCTTGAGTCTGAATGCTTGTTCTTCTGCTCACTGGATGTGCTGGGGAAATTGCCTGACCTATGTGAGCTTGCTTACCTCATCTGCAAAGTGGTAATAATATTTGCTGCATGCCGAGTCCTGAAGGTTAAATGTGGGGGGTTTGTATACTGAGTAACAGGGTACTCCACAAATGGTCAACACTCACTCTGTATTGGTTACCTAACTGAAATCTCCTATACTCTCAAGTTGGATGTTGAGTTGATTGGATGTTGGTATAAGCTTCGCACAGAAACCATCAGTGGCCAGTAGTTTTAAAGAGACACTGAGATCAGAAAAGTCACTGAGGGTTGTGGGGTGAGCACTAGCCTCATGCTTTTGACACCTGTTGATTGACTTCAATGAACCCATCTGGGTTTACATGCTTTCCTTTTACTGCAAAGCATTCCTCATCTCCAAGATCTTGTACAGAGGCTTCATCTTGAAGCCAACGCTGCCATTCAGCTAGCAGAAAGCATGCTTAGCTCTTCAGGGAAGTCATGAGGTGAAAACATCATATCACATCAAGAGAAGTGTGGCTTGAGGTATTGGCAGGACACACATGGCTTCCTCTCATGGGACAGTGGAAAAAAATTTAATGAAAGTGCAGTGTTGTTTCCAAAAGGATGGGTAGGGTTAAGGGAAACCAACAAGGGGTGATGCAGAGCCTGTGCTCAGCTACCGAGGAGCTGTATCAACACAAGCTTGAAGGAGCTGTGGACAGAACCAGATGTAACCTGGAGAAGAAGCTCTAGTGTACATGAGGGCTGCCTGGTGGGAGGTGTGGCCTTCAGTAGAAAGACACAACCAAACTGTGGCAGAAGGAACAAGGGAGGAACCAGGAAGGAAGAAGGAATGTAAGATTCATGACCTCACTCACAGATCTCTTGGCAAGGCCCTGCTGGCTGCGTTCAACAGGAAGTCAGAAGGTAAGGGAGGCCATTGATGGAACCTGCTGATGGATGCCAAGCATATCAGCCTCCTAGGAGCACAGGGCATGGTAGAGGGGGAGTGCATCAGGAGGGGCAAATGAAAGATATCCAGGACAATACTAACATTTAGTTTGGATCTTGAAAACTTTCCTAATGACTGACTCTCCGGCTCCTAAATTTGACAGGTGTTTTAGAAGAAAGCATGACCATCCTGTGGCCCTCAAAGCTCTACTCTTATAAATTCTACCAGATTCATCTCATTAATTTACAGTCTTCTTTCTTTCCAAAATTTTTTTCTGAACAACAGGTTTCCAATCTGCATAACATAGCAGCTCTGTAAAATGTGCTCAGCATATGACTTTAGAAACCAATACAGGAGAACTAACATTTACTAAGCCCTATAAACCAGGTACTGTACTAAGCAGTAACAGAGGTTAACCCTTTGTCTATGCCCTCAGGGATTCTATCATCTAATGGGAAAGGGGAAAACTAAGCTTGAAGTTCACCAGTTTAAATGTTAACATATATGTTACAAAGGCACATTATAATGAAAAACAGGGTTGGGCTTTTTTTTTTTTTCTTTTTTAGAAGGCTGAAAATGATTAACACTCACCTGGAAGAAGTGATTGAGACCAAGAAAAAGAATTTGATATGATGGAAATCTGATGGAGGTGGACATGGTATTTATGGTGAGCAAAAGGAAAGACTTTATTTCCCAAAACCAAAGTATTGGCCAAAAAGTCTTAGTTCCTGGCCCTGACTTCTTTTTGAGACTCTACCTGATTTATTCAAGCTCTTAAGGTAAGGAGAGAGTAAATAAAAATGCAGAGGCCACCCACACAGATGGAGCCCAGAGACCTACATAGCTGTATCCCTGGCCCTTAACATGATCAAATGAAAACTAAAATAGCACTTCCCTGCAGTGGTTGTAATGGGCAAGGCAGAGAAGGAACAGAAAGGAGGAAATGGCTGTGTTCTCTTAACCCTAACAGAAGTAGATACTTTTTTACTTTTCAACTGACTCTGAACACAGAACACATTTTGCCACAATGACAAGGATACCTAGCATAGTAGAAGTTGGGATTTGGGGTACTCTCTAGTTTTAAAATGGGAAACCCTCATCTTCAAAAAAAATTATTAACTCATTTACTTACCAAAGTTTATAAAAATTTTTGCTAATTATATCAAATACTCATGTGGAAAACTTCAAGTAACACACACACAAAAATAAATAGTGAAATTATCTGTCCTCTGCTCTCAATGTTCAGTAAATCTCTGTGTATATTTGGTTGGTATGCCTATTTTCTTTTTCCTTTGACATTTTTGGGATTCCTCTCACTCCCTTTCTTAAAACTACCTTTAATCTAAAAGAGTAGTTCTGCCTCTGGCCAAGATGAAGGAATAGGGAGATACACCTTGCCTCCTCACAAAACCAAAAGAAGGACAACAACAAATTTAAAAACAAAAAAATTACCAGAATGCCAGAAAAATCAAACTTTATGGAAGTCCAACAACCAAGAAGTTAAAGAGGAAACATTCATACATACTGGAAGGAGGGGTGGAGATGGGCAGCTGGAGTGGAAAGGACTCACGGCAAGGTGGCGGCTAGCAGACAAGGCAGTCCTCCATTTGCTTGTGGAAAAACCAAGAGGAACAACTGGGGAGAGAGGTAGACTGGGCAACCCAAGGTTCCAATGTGGGAAAATAAAGCCTCAAAACCTCTGACTGAAAAACACCTGTGGGAGTTGAGGCAGTAGGAGAAACTCCTAGCCTTACAGAAGTGTTCTTTGGAGAGACCCACAGGGTCCTAGATCATACACAAAAATACACACCTGGGAATCAGCACCAGAAGGGCCGACTTTGCTTCTGTGTAGCAAAGGAAGTGGTTGAAAGCCTGCCAAGAGCACAGCAAGTGACATTGTTCCCTCTTGGACCCCTCCCCCACATGTTGTGCAACAAGGCAGCGCCCTGGGTCACCCTGCCCTAGCAAATACCTAAGGCGCTTCCCCTTACTATGCAACAGGCACACCGAGACAAAAAAAATTGCCCCAAATGAAAGAACAGATCAAAGCTCCAGAAAAAATACAGCTAAGCTTTGAAGAGATAGCCAACCTAAACAGATGCACAGTTCAAAACACTGGTAATCAGGATGCTCACAGAAATGGTTGAGTATGGTCACAAAATGGAGGAAAAAGTGAAGGCCATGAAAAGTGAAATAAACCAAAATGTATGGGGAACCAACAGTGAAGGGAAGGAAAATGGGACTCAAACCAACAATTTGGACGAAAGGAAGAAATAAACATGCAACCAGAAAAGAATGAAGAAACAAGAATTCAAAAACATGAGGAGAGGCTTAAGAATCTCTGGGACAACTTTAAACATTCCAACATCTGAATCATAGGGGTGCCAGAAGGAGAAGAACAAGAGCAAGAAATTGAAAACTTATTTGAACAAATAATAGAACTTCCCCAATCTGGCAAAGGAAAAAGTCTTCCAGGAAGTCCAGGAAGCTCAGAGAGTCCCAAAGAAGTTGGATCCAAGGAAGCACACAGCAAGGCACATCATAATTATATTACCTAAGATAGAAGATAAGAAGAGAATCTTCAAAGCAGCAAAAGAAAAGGAGACAGTTACCTCCAAAGGAGTTTCCATAAGACTATCAGCTGATTTCTCAAAAGAAACCTTACAGGCAAGAAGGGGCTGAAAAGAAGTATTCAAAGTCATGAAGGCGAGGACTTGCATCCAAGATGACTCTATCCAGCAAAGCTATCATTTAGAATGGAAGGGCAGATAAAGTGTTTTCCAGCCAAGGTCAAGTTAAAGGAGTTCATCATCACCAAGCCCTTATTATGTGAAATGTTAAAGGGACTTATCTAAGAAAAGGAAGATAAAAATATGAACAGTAAAATGACAAGAAACTCACAACTATCAACAAATGAACCTAAAACAAAAAACAAAAACAAACTAAGCAAACACTAGAATAGGAACCAAATCACAGAAATAGAGACCACATGGAGGGTTATCAGTGGGGAGGAGGAGAGGGGAGAATGAGGGAAAAGGGAAAAGGAATAAAAAGCATAAATAGTAGGCACAAAATACACAGGTGGAGGATAAGAATAGTATGGGAAATAGAGAAGCCAAAGAACTTACATGTGTGACCCATGGACATGAACCAAGGTAGAGAAAACTGGTGGGGGTGGGGTGCAGGGCAGAGGGGAATAAAGGGGAGAAAAAATGGGACAACTGTAATAGCATATTCAATAAAGTATATTTTAAAAAATAAAATAAAATAAAAGAGTAGTTCTTACTCAGGGCATGCCTTAAAATCCATTATAGATTTCCTTTTTTTTTTTTAAGATTTTATTTTATTTTTTTTTTAGAGGAGGGAAGGGAGGGAGAAAGAGAAGTAGAGAAATGTCAATGTGTGGTTGCCTCTTGCACACTCCCTACAGGGGACTTGGCCTGCAAGCTAGGCATGTGCCCTGACTGGGAATCAAACCAGTGACCCTTTCATTCGCAGGCTAGCACTCAACCAGTGAGCCACACCAGCCAGGGCTAGAGTTCATTTTTAAAAAATAAAGTAAAAACAAGACTTTTCATGAAAATGATGATTCAGTAAATGGGAAGGTGATGGACCTTGGGCATCCTTAGATTTGTTTCAACTCGCCTGATGATTCACTGATCCACATCACCAGTTGTAAATCAGTACATTCCAATGGGGAAAAATAACAATGGATTCCTTGTAATGTCCTCATTTTTAACACAGCATCTTTTTTTATTTCAAGTATTTTCCTGCATCACAAAATTATTCTTTTTTACTGTGGTAAAATATGCACAGAATTAAATTTACCATTTTAACCATTTCAGGTGTACAATTCAATGGCATTAGATACATTCACAATATATTACCACTATCTATTTCTAGAACATTTTCATCATGCCAAACAGAAACTCTGGGCTCATTCCTTCCATATCCCAAGGCCCTGTAGAAAAATAATACATTTGAACATCATTTCATATTAATTATAAAATATTCCTTATGTGGCTATGCTATTATTTACTGGGTCATTATTATAGCTTTAGAAATTATGTTGTTTCTTGCAGCAAATATATGTTTGTGTATGTTTGTATATGTGCGAGTCTATATATATGTTTCTATTTGGTTCTGCTTTACATCTTTTATTTCTTAGATGTTCTATGTTTTCAATTGTTTCATGTGTGTTTGCAATTGCTTATTGGAGCATTTGTATAATAACTGCTCTAAACTCTTTATGACATGATTCCTTACCCATATTCACATGTATAATTCATATATAGTTTTATAATATGTAATTATATATATAAATGCATATGATATTATAGCATATAGATCATCTCCTTGAAATAAACTCTTGGAAGTGAATTTACTGGATCAAATGAACATTATTTTAAAAGCTTTAAAGCTCTTGACAAAATAGCTTCATCAAATCTTTATCTTTATAATTTAAAAAGATTCCTTCACCACAATATCTCTAAAACTTTATCATATTTAGTAAATAAATAATAATATCTAATAGTTCTGAGTTCTCCTAAATAGTTTATTAATGAAAAATATATTTTTTCATATTTATTAGCCATTTCTTATTTTGCAAATTATCAAAACATTTGATTATTTATCTGCTTGAGACTTGTGTTCATTTTATTTATTTAGTTTAACATTGATATGGAACACATCTTTTGCCAGTAATACTTATTGCAAATATTATCTCTAGTTTGTTGTAGGATTGTTTTCATTTTAAAAATACAAAACGTGAAATGTTTATATAACAAAGTCTTTAATATTTGGGACTACTGTTTTTATTTTATCTTTATTATAGAGGATTTTAAGAATACACAAAGTAGATATGATTATATTGTAAAATCCTATGAACTTATTACCTAGGTCCAACATTATTTTTTTTTTAAGTACAAAAGAAATGGCAAAGAAAAAGGAGAGAAGAAACTAATGATCCTACCATTGTATCTTACTCATTTATAATTTAGTCTCTATCAATAAAATAAGTATAAAATAATAAGGCCTATGTAACATGATAGAGAAAAAAAATTTTTTCCAGAAAACCTAGCTATAAAGAGCCAGGGTATTTGAACAAAAATATATGGGGCTCTGATATTCCTGAAAAGCAGGACAAAGAGAAAACCTAAGTTATATAAGAAGCATTTGAGTTCATAAGAACTGATGAACCATTTCTTTACATGAAATACAAGGAGGAATGTTTTACTTAAACAATGTTGAACAAAATGGACAATGTCTTCCAAAGTAGAGCTGCAAAAGATAACAAAGCAAACTCCAGATTACTTTTTCTTTTTTCAACTTTGGATAAAAACCAAAGTCTGTTTTTAATCACTGTCTTGAGCACATTTCAACCAAGAACTAAAGTAATATCATCCAGGTATATAGTTTTTTTTTAAAGATGCTTAGAGAAGCTAGACCTTAAGTAACACATTTTTTAGTCAATGGTAACTGATTTATAAACATGTTATTGTTCTATTAGAAAAAATGGGAGATAGAGTTACCTCATTTTTGATTGGTGATTCTAAAGTATGGTGTAAGGTTTTTCATGGCAGGTGTTAAATGAATTTAAAGTGCATGTTTCAAAGTTATTTTTTCCAGGTATGATGGAATAAGCGCACTCCACCCCATTTCTCCCATTCAATGGTGAAAGGCAAAGTGCTTTCTCTAAAATTAGGAACAGGGCCAGAATGGCCACCCTTACCACCCCTATTCAACATCATACTGAAGAGGAAAGGAAAATATAAAACTGTCCTTATTTGCAAATGACATGATTATTTATGTACAAATTTCAAGGAATCTCCACAAAACCTCCTGGAACTAATAAGTAAATTAACAAGGTTGGAAAGTATAAGAATATAAAATCAAATGATGTACTTGTAATGCGAAATTGTAAACTAAACAACCATTTTTTAAAATAGTACCATTTTAATAGCCCCAAATATGGATATTATGTAGTAAAGTGAATACAATCTGTACACTGAAAGCTACAAAATATTGCTATTTATAGCAGTTCTATTCATGATCACCAAAAAATTAAAGCAATCTAGGTGTCCTTAAATAGTGAATGGATAAACAAACTGTAGTACACATATAATGAAATATTACTTCATAATTAAAAAATGAGTGAACTGCTGACAGACATATTAACATAGATGAATCTCCAAGGCTTTGGAGCAAGAAAAGGGGAGATGCTATAGTGTCAGAGGAAGCCAGCTAAAATGAGAGTTTTAAATAAGATCCAGAATTTCATAATACCCAGATATCCATGTTTAATTATAAACTAGCCATCATACCAAGAAGCAGGGCAATCTCAAACAATGGTAATAAAAGCAATCAACATATATTAACACCAAGATGGCAGTAATGTTAGAATTATCTGATAAAGAGTTTAAAGCAGCCATCATAAATATACTTCAATAAGTAATCATGAACAAAATTGAAGCATATTTAAAAAGTAGAAAATCTCAGCAAAGATATAAAAATATATAATCAAATGGAAATTTTAAAAGTAAAAAATACAATGATCAAAATTTTTAAATTCAGTGAATGGGTACAATAACAGAATGGAGGGGACAAAGGAAAGAATCAGTGAAGTGGAGGATAGAATAATAGAAATTACCCAACCTGAACAATGTAGAGAAAATAGACTGAAAAATAAATGAAGAGGGCCTCAAGAACCTGTAGGACTGACTTGTCCTACTAGAACTACAACATTCATGTCATCAAAGTCCCAGAAAGGGAGGAGAAAAAGGGAAGAGCTAAAAAGTGCTTGAATAATTAATAGCTGAAAACTTCCCAAATTGGCAAAAGAATAAACCTACAAACTCATGAATCTATGCAAATTCCAAGCAAAGTAAATTTTTTTAAATATCATGGTCCAACCATACTTAAAGTAAAATGATGAAAAAAGATATGATGAAAATATTAAAAGAAAGCATGAGTGGCTATATTAGTATAGATACTATAGACTTCAGAGCAAAGAAAATTACCAGAGACAGAGAAAAATATTATATAATAACAGAGAAAAATATTATATTATGAAAAGAGGGTCTATCCACCAAAGTAACATAAGTGTGTGACACCAACAACAGAGCTGCAAAATACACAAAACAGAAACTGATAGAGCTGAAAGAGAAATAGCCAAATCTAAAATAATATTTGGAAGTATTAGGAGGGATCAACATCTTCTCTCAACAATTAATAAGACAACAGGACATAAAATCAGCAAGAATACAGAACTCAATAGTGTCATCAACCAGCAGTATCTAATTCAACATTAATAGAACATTTCATTGATAATAACAGAACAGACATTTGAGTACCCACAGAACATATACCAAGATGTAGCCTATACTGGGCCATAAAAAAACCCAATAAATTAAAAAGAATTAAAATCACACAAAGCATGTATTACAACCACCATGAAATTGACATAAAAAATAAAGTTAACAGGAAAATCTCCAAAACTTGCAAACTGAGGATATACATTTAAATAAATCTGTTGGCCAAAGAAGTCTCAAGAGAAATTAAAAACACATAGAACTGAATGAAAATGAATCTGCAATACAGCAGATTGAAATTTGTTAAATACAGCTAATGCAATGCTAAGAGGTAAATCTGTAGAACTAAATCTATATAAGCAAGGAAAATCTCAAATAAAAAATTTATATTCCCACCTTCAGAACCTATAAATAGAATAAAATATACTCAGAGCAAGCAGAAGGAAGGAAATAATAAAGATAAGAGTAGTAATCAATGAAATTGAAAACAGACAAACAATTCTATGGGGAAAAAATCTGTGAAAAAAAAGAGCTAGTTTTTGAAAGGATCAATAAAATTGACAAACCATGAGCAAGATTGCTAAAGAAAAAGAGAGATGACATGAATTACCAATAACAGGAATGAAACAGGGACATTTCTACAGATTCTGTAGAATTCAAGAGACTAATAAGCAAATACTATAAATAACTCGATACACACAAATATGACATCTTAGATGACAGGCACAAACTATAATTCACTCATTATGAAATAGATTGCTTGACTATCCATATAATTTAAGAAAATTGGATTTGTAATATAAATCCAAAAACATATACCACAGTCAAGTGGGGATTATTCCCAGGATGCAAAATTGGTTCAATCTTCAAAAATCAGTCATTATAATCTGAAGTATTAACACACTAAAGAAAATCATGTGATTATATCACTTGATACAGAAAAGGTGAAAACAAAATTCAACATGTATATGAGAAAAACTCTGAAAGAGAGTCTACAAAAAACACACACACAAAAAAATAAACATAAGAGCCAACATTATACTTAATAGTGAATAACTGAATACTTTCTCCCTAAGATTAGGAACAAGGCAAGGATGCTCACACTCACCACTTTTATTCAACAGGGGGCTAGTGAGTACAATCAGGAAAGAAAAGAAAATACAAATCAAATGGAAGAAAGAAACACACTGTCTCTCTCTGCAGGTGTCACCTACATTACCTACATAAACAAACTCAAGAACTCTACCAAAAGATTGTAGAATTAACAAGTCAATTTAGCAAGGTCATAGGATACAAAATAAACATTTAAAAATAATTTTATTTCTATATACTAACAATAAACATGTGAACACTAAAATTAAAAATATAATAGCATTTGAAATAACTGAAAATAAAGATATTATATAAAATATATACAAGACTTGTATTCTGACAAGTACAAAATGCTGATGAAAAATATCAAAGAAGATCTGAATAAATAGAGAGACATACTGTGTTTATGAATTGAAAAACTCAACACAGTAAAGATGTCCACTCTTCCCAAATTTTACACAGGTTTAATGCTATTCTTATAAATATGTCAGCATATTTTCTGTATATACAGAAAAGATTACTCTAAAATTTATGTCAAAATGCAATGAAACTAGAATAGCAAAAATATTTTTTTATCAACTGATCACCTCAATAAATCTAGTAAGAGGATTTTATTTTTTAAGTATATTTTATTGATTATGCTATTACCATTTTCCCAATTTCCCCCTTATCCCTTCTCTACACTGCACCCTCCCCCCGTTAGATCATGTCCATGGGCTGTACATATAAGTTCTTTGAATTCTCTGTTTCCTATATCCTTTTTGACCTCTCCTCATCTCTTTTATGCCTACCAATTATGCTTCTTCTTCCCTGTACCTCTTCTCCCATATTCCTCTCCTCCCTCTGAAAACCCTCCCTGTGATGTCCATTTCTCTGACTCTGTTCCTGTTCTATTGTTTGCTTTGTTTTTCTTTTTTTCCTTTAGGTTCATTTGTTGATAGCTGTGAGTTTCTTGTCATTTTACTGCTCATATTTTTTATCTTCTTTTTCTTAGATAAGTCCCTTTAACATTTCACATAAGGGCTTGGTGATGATGAACTCCTTTAACTTGACCTTATCTGGGAAGCACTTTATCTGCCCTTCCATTCCAAATGATAGCTTTGGGGGATAGAGTAATTTTGGATGTAGGTCCTTGCCTTTCATGACTTTGAATACTTCTTTCCAGCCCCTTCTTGCCTGCAAGGTTTCTTCTGAGAAAATCAGCTAATAGCCTTATGGGCACTCCTTTGTAGGTGACTGTTTCCTTATCCCTTGCTGCTTCTAGAATTCTCTCCTTCACTTTAATCTTGGCTAATGTAATTATGATGTGCCTTGGTATGTTCCTCCTTGGGTCCAACTTCCTTGGGTCTCTCTGGGCTTCCTGGGCTTCCTGGAAGTCTATTTACTTTGCCAAACTGGGGAACTTTTCCTTTATTATTTGTTCAAATAAGTTTTCAATTTCTTGCTCTTGTTCTTCTCCTCCTGGAATCCCTATAATTCAGATATTGGAACATTTAAAGTTGTCCTGGAGGTTCCTAAGCCTCTCTTCATGTTTTTGAATTCTTGTTTCTTCATTCTGTTCTGGTTGGATGTTTATTTCTTCCTTTTGTTCCAAATCATTGATTTGAGTCCTGGTTTTCTTCCTGCCACTGTTGGTTCCATAAATATTTTGCTTTATTTCACTTTGCATATCTTTCATTTCTTCTTTCATTTTTCGACCAAGCTCTGTCAGTTCTGTGAGCATTTTGATTACCAGGGCTTTCAACTTTCCATCAGATAGGTTGGCTATCTCCTCATCACTTAGCTCTCTTTCTGGAGTTTTGCTCTCTTCTTTCATTTGGGCCTTATTTCTTTGTATGGGTGCACCTGTTAAGTTTTAAGGGGGTAGGGCCTTAGGTATGCACCAGGGCAGGGCAATCCCCCTTGCTGTGCTGTGGCACTGTCTATGGGGGAGGGGCCGGAGAGGAAACAATGCAGTTCCCCTGCTTGGCTCTAGCCCCACTTTCTAACAAACTCTCCTGTGAGACTGGGAGTTTCTCCCACAACTGCAACCCCTGCTGTA
>PVKU01002176.1:179351-243473 GCA_004027475.1 Anoura caudifer | reverse complement strand
CCTGGTCTCCGCACCGCCGGAGTACTCTCCTTACCGTCCGGTTTTTCAACGTCCACTGCAATTTTCGATAATCTGTTTTCAAATATGCTGTGTTTCTGGTGTCTGTTTGCTGTGCTGCTTTGAAAAATGTCCCGTTTTAAGACCTATGTGTGGGAGGCAGAGATGTACGTCCTCTTACCATGCCGCCATCTTGCCGGACGGGACTTTTCAATCATTATTTCTTTGAATAAGCTTTCTGTTCTTTCACTCTCTCTTCACCTTTAGGCTACCCATAATACGGATACTGGTTCACTTGATCATATGGCAAAGGTTTCTTAAGTTATCTTTACTCTTTTAAAATTATTTTGTTGTTGTTGTCATTCATCTGACTAGACAACTTTCAGTGATCTGTCTTCAAGTGTGCTGATATTTTTTCTTCTGATTGATCTAGTCTGTCGCTGAATCTTTGTATTGAATTTTTTTAGTTTGATTATTGTATTCTTCAGCTCTATGATTTCTGTTTGGCAGTTTTTAAAATTTTCTACATCTCTGTTGAAATTCTCACTTTGTTTACCCATTGCTGTCCTGATCAATGAGCAGTTTTCTGAGAGTTATTTTGAATTCTTTGTCAGGTAAGCTACATACCTCTATTTCATGAGGGTTGGTCTCTGGAGATTTATCTTCCCTTTTAATTAAAACATATCTCCTTGTTTCTTCAGTTTCCTTGACTCTCTGTGTTGGTGTCCGCCTAACAGGTAAAACAGATACCTCGCCCAACCTTACAGACATAGGTCTCCGCTCTGTCTCTTTCCCTGTCCACACCCAGATATTAAACTCCATGCCCCAGCCAACTGAGCCACACCAGCTAGGGCAAGCTTTGAAGTTTTTGGGAATGGTTCCAAGAATACAGCAAATAAAGAAACATTTATTTAAGAAAATCTAAAATTCAGCAGTAACGGCATGTGCCTATTCTGCAATGCCAGCCATTGGGAATTAAACATAGACTATAATTTTCAAATCATAAATTTAATTCTACTTACAAAGAAATTATCTACCATCTTTCTTTTTTCTTTTTTTAATATATTTTATTGATTATGCTATTATAGTTGTCCCATTTCTCCCCCATCATTCCCCTCCATCCTGCACACCCCCTCCCACCCACATTCCTCCCCTTTAGTTGATGTCCATGTGTCATAGGTTCTTTAGCTTCTACTTTTCCCACACTATTCTTGCCCTCCCCCTGTCTATTTTCTACCCACTGTCTATGCTACCTATTCTCTGTACCTTTTCCCCTTCTCTCCTCCTCCCACTCCCCTGTTGTTAACCCTCCATGTGATCTCCATTTCTTTGTTTCTGCTCCTGTTCTAGCTGTCTGCTTAGTTTGCTTTTGTTTTAGGTGTGGTTGTTCATAAGTGTGAGTTTGCTGTCATTTTACTGTACATGTTTTTTATCTTCTTTTTCTTAGATAAATCCCTTTAACATTTCATATAATAAGGGCTTCGTGATGATGAACTCCTTTAACTTGACCTTATCTGAAAAGCACTTTATCTTCCCTTCCATTCTAAATGACAGCTTTGCTGGATAGAGCAATCTTGGATGTAAGTTCTTAACTTTCATGACTTGGAATACTTCTTTCCAGCCCCTTCTTGCCTGCAAGGTCTCTTTTGAGAAATCAGCTGGCAGTCTGATGGGAACTCCTTTGTAGGTGACTGTGCCCTTATTCCTTGCTGCTTCTAGAATTCTCTCCTTCATTTTAATCTTGGATAATGTAATGATGATGTGCCTTGGTGTGTTCCTCCTTAGGTCCAACTTCCTTGGGACTCTCTGAGCTTCCTGGACTTCCTGGAAGTCTATTTCCTTTGCCAGATTGGGGAAGTTCTCCTTTATTATTTGTTCAAATAAGTTTTCCACTTGTTGTTCTTCTTCTTCCCCTTCTGGTACCCCTATAATTCAGATGTTGGGATGTTTAAAGATGTCCTGGAAGTTCCTAAGCCTCTCCTCATTTTTTTTGAATTCTTGTTTCTTCCTTGTTTTCTGTTTGGTTGTTTCTTTCTGCCTTCTGGTCCACTCCATTGATTTGAGTCCCAGTTTTCCTCCCATCTCTGTTGGTTCCCTGTGCATTTTCCTTCATTTCATTTATTGTAGCCTTCATTTGTTCATCTAATTTGTGAGCAAAATCAAGCAATTCTGTGAGCATCCTGATCACCAGAGCTTTGAACTATGCATCTAATAGGTTGGCTATCTCTTTGTCCTTAGTTGTATTATTTCTGGAGCTTTGATCTGTTCTCTCCTTTGGGCCATTTTTTTTTTTTTTTGGTCTGGTCATACCTGTTACATATGAGGGGTGGAGCCTTAGATGTTCACCTAGGTGGGGCAACCCAGTTGCCTGGTTGTATATGGGGCAGGGTCTGAGAGGGAACAATGGCATTTGCTCTGCTCTGTGCCATATTTCAGTCACTTCTGCCCCTTCCCCCAAGCAAACTGGGCCTTTTTTGGTGCTGATTCCTGTGTGGGAGGGTTTGAGTATGTTCTAGGACCCTGTGGGTCTCTCCAATGAACTCTCCTATGAGGCTGGGAGTCTCTCCTGGCACCTCAACCCCCACAGGTGTTTTCAATTGGTGTTTTGAGGCTTTATTTCCCCGTGCTGGAGCCCTGGGTTGCGTGGCCTGTCTCACTCCCCAATTTCACCTGGTTTATCTGTGTGTGAATGTGGGACCACCCTGTCTACCAGCCACCTTGCGCACCACACCCCTCCACAATCTGCCACCTCGCTGAGTCCTCCTGCTGCCAACTTGTATGCCCGGGGTCTGTCAGCCGCAAGTCCTCTCCACAGGGCCACCCAACTCCGCCCCTCCTACCAGTCTGGATGAATGTTTCTTTCTAACTCCTTGGTTGTTGGACTCCCATACAGTTCAATATTCTGTTGGTTCTGGGGTTTTTTTGTTTGTTTGTTTCTAAATATTTGTTGTCCTTATTTTGGCTGTGGGAGGAGGCACAGTGTGTCTACTTATGCCTCCATTTTAGCCAGAAGTTGCTAAGAGTTCTTATTCATTTCAGGCTTTTATACTCTATGTATAAGTCCTTTGTTAGATATTTATATTGCAAAAGTATTCTCCCAGTGTTTGGCTTGCTTGTTCATTGTCTTAATGGGTCTTTTGATGAGCAGAAGTTTTTAATTTTGATGAAGTCCAGCTTCTCAAATATTTTTTATGGTTAGTGCTTATTGTGTCCTAATATATCTATCTATACCTACTCCACAGTCATGGAGATATTTTATGTTTTTTTTTCTAGAATCTTTATAGTTTTAGCTTTTATATTTAGGTTTATTATTACCTTATAAATTAATTTGCAGGTATTTTATCATCTTTCTTTGAAAACTGGCTTTGATATGGAGATTTCCATGTAAGAAGCTTGCTGCAGTGTGTGTATTTCAGCATCCTGTAGAGCTTACCCCTTTTGTAGCTTGATTCACTTACGAAATATAATAAGGGTAACAGTAGTAACTCTTCAGATACTGTACTGGCTGAGGGCCTGCATGCAGAAAAGGCAAACTCAGTAATATCAGCTTGTTGCCAAGTGGCTGTTTGGTCTTCTCAAGGAATAGTGTCATATCAAGTGTTCAATATTGGTTTCTGTTGCTGCAAATGATATTCTACAGTAGCAGTAGCTAGACTGACCTTGGTAAGTGGAGGCTCATGCAATTAATATAAAGATCTTCACAAGTCTATCTATGTGCCTCTAATCCAGACTTTATTCCCAATCTTCCGATATTTCTTATTTCAGGAGACTGACCAATAAAACCATTTGCTATGACCCATGAGTTCATGTATATTTTTATTTGGGGGCACTTCTTCCTCACAAAGTAGTTGACCAGGTTCACTACATAAGCCTTGCCCATTGGGAAGATTTCCCCTCAAAGCTACTTTCCCTTCACCTCAAATGGGGCTACAGTTCAGCTGTTTTCCAAATTTGGCTTACATCTACACACCAAGCTAATGTACCAGTGATCCAAGTTTGGCATTTTTCTTCTTCTGTTGGGTGGTCATAAAGAATCTCAAAACGGGCTACTATGTAAGCAGGAAGAGAAATAACAATATGACATCATGATCTGTTCCACCTTCCTGTGCAGCTAACATGTGCTGCCTGGTCCTATTTGTATCCAATGCCAATGCACAACTTACCTGTACAATGGATAGCCTTTGACCTGCCTGATCTAATGACTGAGATTCTAATAGAACCCAGCTCAGGGTTGGCAGTTGTGACCTCAGAGTTACTTGATATCTCACAACCAGGTGTGCCATCTCTGCTAAACCCCAAAAGCATCAAGAAACTATTTTTGTAATAGCATAAACTTACCTGCTGCAGATAAATGACTGCTCTAGACACATAGGTGTCTGCGTTGTGATTCTCATTTGTGGGCTTGTCATAAATTCCCATGGTGTTTTTCCCATCACTGTTAGCTCTAGTACTATATATGATTTACTTGCCCTGCAGCCTGGATATGCTGCAGTAACCTTTTGTTGTTGTTGTTGTGAGCCTCATTCAAAGATGCTAGTCTCCCAAACCATTTAGAATATGAGCTGGAGTTGTCCCAAGTATGGAATAGTAATCCAGAAGAGGACTACTAGGTATCATGCTTTCTTCTTAGTTGTAATAGGGACAAGATGCAATAATTTGTTCTCTACTTTGGAAAGAACATGGTATGCCACAGGCCATAGGAACCTTAAAAATGTCATTAATGTGGTGGTCACTTGAATCCATGTGGAGTTTATAACCAACCCTTTGCAACACATGAGAATTATCATGGCCTTTAATATACTTGCCTTTTCTTGTTCATCTGGTCTGATTGGTGTGATGTCATCCATATAGTAGATTAATGTAATATTCTGCAGAGAGTCCAGATGGTCTAAATCCTTTAGTACTATAATATGACAGATGGCAGGAGGGTAAATACAGCCCTGGAGAAAGACTGCAAAGTATACTGTTGTCTATCCTACATGACTGCCAATGTTTTCTGGTGTTTCTTTTCCATTCCTTCTTATAGGGAATGGAAAAGTATGCATTTGCCAAATCCATGGCCCCATAAAATGTAAATGAGTCCATATTAATCTTCTCTAGAAAACGCCTTTACTTGGTACAGCAGCTACAACTGCAGCTATTACTTGGTCAAGTTTGTTTAGTTCACTATCATCCTCCAGGATTCATCTGATTTGGTTAGGGGCCAGATTGCTGAGCTATGTGGAAGTATAATGGAACTATTGCCTGCCCCTGAATTCCTTAAGGCTTTGAAATAACCCTGGTGTCTGCCACTACTCCCTATGATATAATACTATTTTTTGTTTCCTATTTTGGTCAAGTGACAGTTTCAGTGATTTCCACTGTTCTCATACAGCATAATAGCTCCTACTTAACAAAGCGAGGATCAAATGAGGGGTTTCAGTCTACTACCAAATATCTTAATTTCAGTTACATGGTTGGGGACTGAGACCTACAGAACTGGTAGGTCCACTCTGACCCACACCTGAGTCCCAACCATCTATTCCTGACCCCTATGTACCCACATTCTAAGAGAAAGACAAAGTTAATATTTTGAGTTCTGTGTATTGTTGTCAACTCAGGCAATGCCTGGAGACATAGAGCCTCCTTAATTCAATAGATTCTAGGTCTAAAACTTGCTAAGATCAAGAAAGGAATTGTAATTTTAAAAAAAAGCTGCACTTAGCATCCTGATCATCTAAACTCATCCATTAGAACTTCCTGTAGTGATAAAAATGTCTTATATATACACCATCCAATATAGTCTTTTAGCCACATTTGAACAGTGAATATTTGAATTGTGGCTAGCAAAATTGAGGAACTAAATGGTTTTTTTTTATTTCATGTATGCTAACTGATTTAAATTCAAATAGTCACATGTGACTACTGACTATGTATTGGATAGTATAGGTATAGATTTGAGCAGTGTCCTTGCTGCCTATCTCAGTCTCTGTGGTACTATATTTTACTAATCATCTCCATGACTTTCTCATTACAATAATTATGCGTATCTTATTTCTGAAGTTTAAACAACACTACTTTGCTTTTATTATTTCTGAATCCTGTCTTCTGTGCTGATATCAAGAATCCTAATTATGTAACATCATCTTCTACCATTATCCCTGACCAACAAAGAGCAGCTACCATTGACTCTTTCTGTAAATAGAGCATCTTCCAGGTCTCTGACCTAGAAGTTAGCTGGTAGCTCCATGGCCTGAAATAGTATCCTCACTCCAGCATGCCTACTTCTCCAAGCCTTTTGATCCCTTCCCTGCCATTTGCCAAGATACTTCTGGCATTTCTACATTACTTAATGAGTGACATTACTGTTTTTAAACCTCTAAGAGATGAGGTAAAATAGCATGGTCTCCCAGGATTCTTGCCAGGATGTCAAATACTGTATCATGAGAGAGTGCTCCCATATCATTAAACTCTCCCCTTTCAACTTTATATTCTGTCTCCCTTGATCCAGCCCATTCAGGACCCAACCCCATACATCCTCTCCCAGTTGTTGCCAGCACGTGTGGGCTAAATATTGCAGTGGTGTCAGAGTATTGCTTCCTTCCACTCCCAGTTGACTCAGCACTTTCTCAGCTGAGTTTTGCTGTAAAGAACCCTTGTTATTAATCTTTCAGCCAGGATGGAAGGTGGAAATAATTGAAGGGAAAGGGAGGCAGTGCATCTTGTCTTGCAAAAGAGAGGCTCCTGCAATGCCTGGCAGCAAGTACAGAGCACTAACCTTTAATAGGAAGGAGGGCAAGCCCATCTGTAGGCCCAGAGGGCCCAGGGAATCTAAGATTTCAAGGTGCTTGAGAGTATTGACCTAATGTTGTATTCCAAGTCTCAAGATTCCACTCCTTGACGATAGTTCTGTGAACTTAGCAAACAGTCCTGTCTAGGCTAAGTCAATAGTTCATTTGGGAGTCTTCTCCTCAGTATTTGTGAACCCTGGTGCAGGAAATAACAGTCTCTTTATATGTTTCTAAGTAGGTCTTCTGCCTTTTAAATTAGTGACTTACACTTAATTATTCATTCTTTTTCCAATACATGAATAGCCCTCAGCAACATCTACCAAAATATTATTGTCTTTATAATTAGTACTCCTTCCAACATCTAGAATGCCTGAAACATTGTATCCTTGACCCCTCCCCAGTGCATTCCTATCCAGTAACATCACATTGAAATCCATAACCAGTAGAAGTACAACTGCACAGGTACCTCCATAATTCACCTATAATTAGTAATAGGATGTTCAAGATCAGTTGGCTAGTGAGCCAGCTTCAAAATCCCATTTTAGGATTTGCTTATAATTAATAGAATTGAAACTGATCTAAGATGAAGAATTGTATTCAGAAAGGTGTCCCACCTGGAAACATAAGACCAGGACTTGTACTATCAGAGCATCCAGTCATTGAAAGCAGCTGCTCTCTGAGCAAGAGCATAAACTTGTATGGGAAAGCTCTCCTAAACTGAATTTAGTTCTTGGGGAGGAACTCAGATATAAGCCATGGATAGGTAAGTAATAACAAAGTACCACAGTTTGGGTGGCTTAAGCAACAGTAATTTATTTTCTCACAATTCTGGTGGCTAGAAGTCTGAGATCAAGGGGTCAGCAGAGTTAGTTTGTTCTGAAGCCTCTCTCCTTGGCTTGTAGATGATCATCCTTATATCTTCACATGGTCTTCTTTCAGTGTATGTCTGCATCTTAGTTTTCTCTTCTTATAAGAACATCAATCACATTGGCTTAGTGTCCACACCAATGACCTCATTTAATCTAATTACCTCTTCAAAGACTTTTTCTTTTTCTTTTTTTGGAAGGGTACTTTAGATTTATTAATGAAACAGAGAAAACAGCCCAAAATGACTATGAAAGGCCAAGAAAGACAGATAAGGATCCATTTTGCCTGACTCTCTGTGCATGCCAGAATAAACCCTCCTTATACCTCATGGACTGTGCCCCTTACATGAAAGAAGGCAGGTCCTGCAGGGGGAGCACAGTTCTCCTCCACTTCTGCATGATGGGTGGGAAACTCTACCCGTCTGCTGGAGAATCATAAATCTGCACATCTAAGATCTAAAAAACAGCTCTTGAATAACATTTTCACTGTTTGCAGCTGTATTTTTTCACATCCTCAGATTCATTTTTAATTTGTTAGAAATAGCACATCTAGAGAGAGATTGCAAACCCAGGCCGCCAGAGACTATTGTTCTGTTCTTTGCTGCTTAATAGTCTAGATCCTGGTTGATCCCTCTCACACTCTGAAGAGGAAATAAGACCCTACATTAGTGTGTTTCAAAAGCGTGAACATGACACTGTTTCATTTGATCCTCACAGCAGCCCTGGAAGGTAGGCAGGCAGGCATCCTGGTTCCAGGATTCGGAGGATGGAGGAGTCATAACTGGTGGAGCTGAGGACCAAACCCATGTTGTCTCACTCCTGGTCCAGGGCTCCTTCCAATCCACAAGATGAACTGAGCTCTCCTTGTAGAGCAGGCAGCCTTTCTGCTTAGAATAGATGAAATGTGCTTTGGGCCTGCAAACAAAGGTGATTTGGAGTGTAGACCTCATCAGCAAGCTCAGTGAATAAACACACCTGAGCTCAATTCAGCATCAACACCACAGGGATGAAAAGGACAGAACATGGGTGTCTTTGACAAGGGTTTCTTCCTGTTTTCTGGATTCTCACCAAGACCACATTGAGTGCTGTAACATGAATGCAGCAAAACCCAGGAGAACAGAAGATATTCAAAGGACTTTCTCATCTAGCAATTTTTGAATTCCTTCACAAGTCTTTTTGAGGTTGGGTCTACAGTCTCCATCCAGACTACATATAAAGGGTAGAAGGGAACTCCACATTAGCAAAGTGGCTGAAGATGTGGTTGATGCACCCGTGGGTCCTGGGTGTCAGGTGTCACTGTACCAGTTCATGCACCAAGTTCTTGCACTTCTGTGGGAGCTTGGAGAGCATGTGCCCATCAAAGGTGTATTCCACCTCCAAGAAGCTGATGATGGTAATGGTGGTCTGGTTCAGCCTCTTCCTGATCTCCACCATAACAACCTCCTCCTGGGTGAACTGGCTATTCTGGTAGAGGATCCCAGTTTTGATTGCCACATTGTTTAAATCTCTCATGATCTTGTGAACTTCCTTCTCATTGTGGGTGTGCCTTTTGGTGACGCCCTAGAGCTCATCAAAGATCTCACTGCTGGTGCCATCAATCAGCATATTGGCCATGGTTTTGCTGGCCATTTTGCTCAGAATCTTTTTCTGGGCTTAAATGGCAATGCTCTTTGAACTAAAAACATTGGGATCTGCAGCATTCACTGGCTCACCCTCACTTTGCTCACTGGAATCCGAATCCATGATGTGGGTTGCCAGTGCGGGATCCACAGCTGCCAGTCTGTCTGCGGGGCCCCGGGTGCCCACAGGGCCCTTGGGGCCAGTGTCCCGGCTCCGGCTGTTCTGCGCACTCCTTGTGGACAGCTGAGAGATGTCAGACTAGGTGGTGCGGCCTGGGCAGTGCGCTGCGGGCACTGGGGAGCCTCCGTGCCCCACTGTGGGCTGCGGGTGAGGAGAGCAGTGGGGAGGACAGGGCTCCTAAAAACTCGTCTCCAAATTAAAGTCACATTCTGAGGTACAGGGGGTTAGGACTTTAATATTCGTGTATTAATCTGAGGTGAGCACAATTCAATCCCAGAATCTGTAAGAATGAGTACTTCAGCCCTGGAGGAGAATGTGAGCTGCGGACCACAGCGTCTGCTCCATGTGCGGTGTGACACAGCAGTCAAATTTAATCATATTCCATACATTTATTTGTCCAGTTGCTCTGGTAAGGTTTTGTCCTCAAGAATTGCCTTGGTGCTCTTCTGGAAATCCATCGACATTACATGTGTGGGACAGCTACTGGTCTGTCTATCCCGATCCATGAATTTTTTTTTACAAAATAATTTACTCGAATACTATTATCTTAATGACACTAGCTTTAATCTAAGTCTTGAAATCAGATGATGTGAGCCTTCTAAAGCCTTCCATTTCCTTTTTTTGTTTTCAAGATTGTTTTGGCGATTTGGAGCACTTGCATTACCATATACATTTTATTTTTTTACCATATAAATTTTAGAATCAACTTGTCAGTTTCTTCAAAAAATACATACATACATGCATAAAGTCTGCTGAGATTTTGTTTATGTCTGCATGTAATTTATAGTTCAATTAGGCAGGGGAAATTTATGTCTTAACAACACTGGGCATCTTGATCCATGAACATGGTGTATCTCTCCATTATTAGCTGTTTTTAAATTTCAGCAATATTTTGTAGCTGCCAGTACAGACACTTTATTTGGGCTTTCCATAATTTATATGTTATTGTAAATGACATTTTGAAAATTTCTTTTTCCTAGAAATTTGGCTGCTAAAATATAGAAATACAATTAAATTTTGTGTATTGACCTTGCAGTCTGTGGCTTTGATTAATTCATTTATTAGCTCTATTACTGTTTTGTAAGTTTTTGAGATTTGCCATATAAAAATCATGTTGTATAAGAATAAAGATAGTCTCATTACTTCCTCTGCAATTTAGTACCTTTACTTCTTTTTTTGTTTTTTATCTGTTTGTTTGATGTTTTTGTCTGTTTTAGTCTACTGAACGTGCTAATACCCTCGGTTTAATGTTGAATAGAAATGGTGAGAGGAGATGTCCTTGCAATGCACCTAACATCAGGAGAAAAGTGTTCAGTATTTTGCTGTTGAATGTGATGTTAAGTGTAGCTGTTCTGCAGGTGCTTTCTATCAGACTGATGAAGTTCCCTGTGATTTCTGGTTTCCTGAGAGCTTTCATTGGGGGTGGATGTTGAATTTGTACAAAGTCTTTTTCTGCATTTATTGAGATGATTGTATGTTTTATAGCCATATTTTTCTGTTAATGTGGTGAATTAAATTGATTCCTTTTCAACTCTTATACTGATCTTACAACCCTGGAATAAAGCCCCTTTGATCATGATGTATTATCTTTTTCTTTATTGCTTTATTTAATTTACTGATATTTTTAAAAGATTACTGCCTATATACTCATAAGAATATTAGACTGTAGATTCTTGTAATAACTTATTGGGTTTGATATCAGTGTTATGCTGACCTCATAGAATAAAGTGGGAAGTTTTCCTCCACCTCTATTTTCTGAAAAAGCTTATGTCAGATCTATTTAACAGGTGGTTTGCAAATGTTTTGTCTTCAAGATCCACTTAAATTTTCAATACTTGCAGAAACTCCAAAAAAGCTTTGTTTATGTAAGTTATATTTATCTATAAACTGTATTAAATTAAAATAGACATTTTAAATATTTATCAACTTATTCCAAAAAGTAGTAAATTCTAAAAACATTTTTTGAAAAATTAGTATACTTTCCAAATTTTTTTTTGAAAAGAGAAATGTCATTTTACATTTTTATCAGTGTCTTTAATGTCTAGCTTAATAGAAGATAGCTGGCTCTCACATTCGCTCCTGTTATCCAAGCTGTGAGAGTATCACACATTATGTAGCTTATGGAAAACTCCACTGGTGAGAGACTGAAAATAGAAAATACAAGTTCCTAGTATTGTTATAAAATAGTTTTGACTTTTCAGGTCCCTGTCATTCTGGATTATCTGTTTCTTCTTATGTCCATCTTTGTAAGTTGTGTTATTTAAGGAATCTTCATTTATTTAAGGCATCAAATGTACTAGCATAATGTTATTTATAAAATCCCAGGCTATCTTTCTCTTGTTAGGATACATATACCTCCTGTTTTTTTCTGCTATTGGTAACTTGGATGTTTCCCTTTTTCTCTATCTGTCTAGTTAGACTTTTTTCAGTGTAATTATTATTTTCAAAACACCACTTATTTTGACGTTGAATATTATGTATGACACATTGTAGGGAGCCCGCACTATGTTGTCTTCCTTTAAAGCAGGGACACCCAACCCGCGGCCCTTGGACTGCAAGGATGTCTACGAATGTGGCCCAACACAAAATCGTAAAATTAAAACCTTTTCTGTGCTTACCAGTTTTCATCAGTGTTTGTGTATTTAATGTGTGGCCCAAGACAACTCTTCTTAACCTTGTGGCCTAGAGATACCAAAAGATTGGACAGCCCTGCAAGTATGTTGAGTTTTATTCTAGTAGTTAATTGTTGTTACCTGTGGATCTTTTTGATCCTGTCAAGGTTAATATTATTCTTTGTTAGTTCATATCTACTTTGGTTTTGCCTCAGTTCTAGGATGTGCTTCTTACTTTAGACTATGGAGCATTATTGTAAGGTTTGGCCTTTGTAGGGTTTAAACTTTATATCTGAGTTATCCAGTTAGATCTCTCCACTGTAACCATAGAACTCCCACACTGTCCAGCCCTGCATGTCTTCTGGTGTCTTCTTTTAGCTGTCGGCCATGCAGGAGCTTCTCCTGGAGGTCCCTCCTCTCTGTTTAGCTTCTTTCTATTGGGTACCTTTCCTGCCAATTCCAGTCACTTCAGCCATTCCTAATTCTGACCTCAGCTTTTTCCATTCAGCACAACTGCCCTCTGTGCTTTGCCTCCAGCAGCCTGCGCTTGCTGATAAGTGTCTCCAAGCAGAAAGCTAGGGCACATATGGGGCCCAACTTATATCTTTTCCTTCTCTCCAAGTTCATAACAGGACCCTAGCACCTGTTGCTCAGTTGGTTGGAGTGTTGTCCATAACCAAATGGTTGCTGGTTCCATCCCAGTTCAGGACACATACCTAGGTCACTGGTTTGATCCCCAAGTCTGGGAGCATACAACCCCCAGCCCAGCACGTACAGGAGGCAACCAGTTAGTTGATGCTTCTCTCTCATACAATATTTCACCTTCCCTCCCTTCCTCTCTCTCTTCCTCTCTCTCTAAAAGCAATAAAAAAAAAGTGTCCTCAGGTGAGGGTGAAAAATAAGTTCGAAATCCTGTGCTCCCTGTGTCTAATTCCTGAGAACACTTGCCTCATGTATACCATCCCACTGTTTATGGCAGAACAAGTCTCATACCCGTGATTCTGGCAATGCTATAAGTAGAAATCCTGGCATCCCTGATTGTAGAAAAGTACTAGTTGGCAAATTAAAATTTTTGATTTAACATTATCCTTTTAGCACAAGAATAAAACTTTAAAATTCCAAGAAAATGAAATTTTTGGTGCTCAAACAATTAAATGTAAAACAATAACACCACTTGACTTCTGTGATAAGATGACCAACACATAATGGAAGATTATCAGATTTTTCCAGTCCTAAATCCTTGTATCTGATTGAATGTCTTAGAGTTTTCCAGCTTTTCAATGCATGTTTTTCATCTCTATGTTCAGTTTGCATTATTCATTCATAAACTAACTTATACTTTCTACATTTCCTCCTCTGATTATTCCTTTTTCTGAATATCATTTCCTCCCTAAAGTTATCCAAAACATCTACCCTTGCCTATAGTTCTATCAGGTTAACTATGCCAAGTTCCAGGCTAGGCATTGTAAATAAAGCAAAATACAAATAATAATAATAATAATAAGGTACTTGGTTCTTATGGATCTTATATCCTCTAGGAGATGTCTTAATTAGGGTTCTCCTGAAAGCAGAGCAGGATGTGAAGTCTTGAGTACTTATTACTGATGGCAAATCTGGAGGTGATCCCAAGAAACAGGAATGGGGAGGGGAGGAGAGCATGATAAGGGAAAAGAGAAACAGCCGATATTAATGTTGCTGCTGTGGGAACAGGGGCCTAATTTCTGCTGGAATCTCCTGAGAAACTGCAAAAGACCTGCCAGCCTGGTCCATTTGAAGACTGGGAGACTGCAGCATTTATTAATTGACTCCCATTGCCAACCGGTGCTGCTTGTGCTTGGGTGAAACAGGCACCTGTGGGGCCTGAGAAAGCCCTGGAGCAGAAAGTAGAAAGACAAGTGGAGGATGCCGAGAAGGGTTTCTAATTAGGTAAGTCTGAGCTTGCAGGGAATTATTAATTGCAGCTGCAATTGGAATCAGGGTGGGCCAAGGGGATGTGACATGTGACCCCAGAGGCAGCTGCCATGGGTAGAAATACTAGAGTAAGCACAGATAGTCTCTGAAAGATGTAAGTACCATCATAAAAATTGTGCAGCGGGTTGAATGAATAAGTGTGTGTGTACACATGTACGTAGGGATGAAAGTTCAGATTGTGTAGTTTGAGAAGGACTCTCTGGAGAGGTGGCATTTGAGCTGATACCTAAGGAATAGGGAGAAGGTAGGATGCAGAGGAAGAGCATGAGTAAGAGGAGCAAAGGCTGAGGCCTCCTGAGAACAGAGGAGGATGGTAAGAGGTATAGGCAGAGACTAAATCACTCAGAGTCTGCATGGCCATGTAAGGAGTTTGGAATTTATTCTCATCTTCAGGGAAACAATTGTGAGAGTTTATGCAGAGGAGTAATATGATTTTATTTTTTGTTTTCAATGATATGTAGGCATATAGTGATTCTTTGATTCATGCATGTCAAGTATTCCTAAAGGTTTCAATGCAGTTATAGTAGCTAATGCTGGAAAATATTCCTTAATTTGGTTTTATGCCCAATTACAATAAGTCACAGTCTTTGACTAAAATCCCAACCCCTTGAGTTCTACCACCACCAAATATAATACTCATATTTCAGACTTCATTGAGATAGCAGCAATAGCAACTAATGGATGTCAGAATGTCCCAGCACTCCCAGCCTCTGAAGACTTACTCATTAGAGTAAGTCATGAAAAAAAGTAATGTAAAATTTCATCATTTGAATGATAACTCTCCAAGATTATTTAGGACTATGTTTATTCCTTGTAGAAAGGTGGTTCATCTTTAGATTTTATAAAGGTTTACTAAATGTTATGACACAAAGTTCTCAAATAAATTCTTTAGGTTAACACAATTTGCTTTTTTACAGTCAAATTATTTTATTGGTGACCTCATAGTCTAATGAAAATACTGACTGGGGCATGGAATGCCCAGCTCTAACATTAATTTGTTTTGTGACAGTGAATGATGGATCCCCAAATGACTGTAAAGTATTTATTAGGTATATCTATTGTGTCTGTGTCTTACACAGTGTGCTGAAAGTGACAAGTTATAAAAGTATAAGATATACTCATACCCACATGGATCAAAAAACATAGTCAGACTTCCAGCCAAGATGGAGGCCTAGGCGGACATGCTGTGTCTCCTCTCGCAACCAAAACTAAGGACAACAAAGATTTAGAAACAAGAAAACAACCAGAACTCATAGAAAATTGAACTGTTAGGAAGTCCAACAACGATTCATCCAGACTGGTAAGAGGGGTGGAGTCACGGCAGGAAAGAGAGGAGGTGTGAACCGGCCATGCAGGCAGCAACAGCTGGCAGATCCCGAGTACACAGGCAGTAGCTAGCAGACCCCAGGTGCATAGGCAGAGGCTAGCAGACCCCAGGCACGGGGTGGCAACTGTGCAGAACCAGTGAGGCCACGCAAGGCGGCTGGCTGACCAGGTGGTCCCACAGATAATCCAGGTGAAGGGGAGGCAGCGGAAGGGACTGGAATCTGAGAGTGAGCGGAGCAAGCGCCATTGTTTCCTCTCGGACCCCGCCCCCACATACAGCGTCACTACCCAGCGACTGGACTGCCCCGCCTGGGGGAACACCTAAGGCTCCACCCCTCACTATGTAACAGCCATGACTAGACCAAAAAAACAACAACCCAGAAACAAAATGGCTCAAACCAGAGAACAAATCAAAGCCCCAGAGCCAATTTATCTAAGCGATGAAGAGATTGCCAACCTATCAGATGCACAATTCAAAGCCCTGGTGATTAGTATGCTCACAGAATTGGTTGATTTTGCTCACAAATTAGATGAAAAAATGAAGGCTATAATAAGTGAAATGAAGAAAAACGCATGGGGAACCAACAGAAATGGGAGGAAAACTGGGACTCAAATCAATGGAGTGGACCAGAAGGAAGAAACAACCAAACAGAGAACAAGGAAGAAAGAAGAATTCAAAACAATGAGGAGAGGCTTAGGAACCTCCAGGACATCTTTAAACGTCCCAACATCCAAATTATAGGGGTACCAGAAGGGGAAGAAGAAGAGCAACAGGTGGAAAACTTATTTGAACAAATAATAAAGGAGAACTTCCCCAACCTGGCAAAGGAAATAGTCTTCCAGGAAGTCCAGGAAGCTCAGAGAGTCCCAAAGAAGTTGGACACAAGGAGGAACACACCAAGGCACATTATAATTACATCACCCAAGATTAAAATGAAGGAGAGAATTCTAGAAGCAGCAAGGGATAAGGGGTCAGTCACCTACAAAGGAGTTACCATCAGACTGTCAGCTGGTTTCCCAAAAGAGACCTTACAGGCAGGAAGGGGCTGGAAAGAGGTATTCCAAGTCATGAAAGTCAAAGACCTACATCCAAGATTGCTCTATCCAGCAAAGCTGTCATTTAGAATGGAAGGGAAGATAAAGTGCTTCTAAGATAAGGTCAAGTTAAAGGAGTTCATCATCACGAAGCCCTTATTATATGAAATGTTAAAGGGACTTATCTAAGAAAAAGAGGATAAAAAATATGAACAGTAAAAAGACAGCAAACTCACAGGTATTAACAACCAGACCTAAAACAAAAGCCAACTAAGCAAACCACTACACCACTACAATAGGAGCAGAAACACAGAAATGGAGATCACATGGAGGGGTTAGCAATAGGGGAGGAGGAGAGAGGGGGACAAGGTACATAGACCAAGTAGCACAGAGGGTGGGTTGAAAATAGGCAGGGGGAGGGCAGGAATAGTGTGGGAAATGTAGAAGCTAAAGAACTTATGACACATGGGCATGAACTAAAGGGGGGAATGTGGGTGGGAGGGGGTGTGCAGGTTGGAGGGGAATGAAGGAAGGGAAATGGGACAACTGTAATAGCATAAGCAATAAAATATAATTAAAAAACATAGTCACTACCTCAAAATTCATTTGAAATGTACAGGAAATACTGTATTGATACTCTGACACATGATTATTTAAAAATAGAAATAAAAAACTGGGTTTTGACGAGGTTCAGAGAAATGTGTTCTACCTACAATCCAACATAAGAGTTACAACTTAATAGTTTTTTGAAAGCCCTCAATTATATTTTCAAGGGTTAAGATTTACCTATTTAATGGAATTCCCTTATTGAAGATATAATGCCCTGTTCTTCAGATATCCACCACTGATAACGCTTGTTAATGGCCCCTCTGTCTGAGGACAGTTCTAATCCTAACTTCCTCTAGAATTGCAGGCAACAGTGAAGGCATTTTCATTTCTTTGTGCTTTGTTCCCCCATAATTGAGTACTAAATGTGATTCCTGTCTGACACGTTCTCTTCTTGTGCTTGAAAAAGTATAAACTCAAGTGCCCAGAATGCCCAGGTCCACACATACCATTTTTATACTTAAGTTTCAAGTTGCTTTTCTTGCTTTGCAGCTTTCACTGTCTTCAAATATTTATGACACAATTTGTTTTCTTTGGTTTGCAAGTCAAATTTGAAAAGATACAACCACTAATATGGGTGACTTTCCCAGTCTCAGAAGGAAGATTGCTAGAAGAAACCTGACTACAGGAAGCACCCTTTGATCTGTGAATTGAAATTGCTTCTTATAAAAAAAGCAATATGAACATTTGTGTATATCTACTGATCTTTATAAGTTTAAGAGACGTTGTACTTCCTTTTATTTTACTACGCATGTCTCAGGAATTAGAAATTATTAGATAACTACATCTAAATACAGATGCTGATGGCTTGGTAAGATCATTCTGAAGTATTCACTACTATTTGTGTAAAAATCTATTTTGTAGACCACTTTATTATAGCCAGTTTGTAGCACAGTTTATTGCTTACACTTTATGTTAATGTCAAGCTCAAACCTTACTGTATGCAAAAAAGGGAAGTAGGCCAGTGCCATCTTTTATAGAGATAGAGCTATGGTGTGAGTTTGGGGGTTATAAAGAGAACTGGAAAAGTTTACTTTCAGGAAATGTGAAGCACTCCTAAAGCACAAAGGACACAACTTAGAAATGATTCTAATGCATTTTAAATTGATGAATCACTCACCTCTGTAACCTCCCAGCATTGTTAGAGACTGAAAACCTTTATGGTATCAGATAAGATACATTTCATTTGAAGGAACTAAAGATCACTTGAGAAATCAGAGGGAAGAAGTATTTTTCCCTAAGCCAGATTGCAGAGATGTGTTGCCTTCGTTCCCCTCCTCCCAACACATAGCCAAGTCAGAGTGAGTTTTGTGAGTAATAAAGAAGAAAGGTCACTCTTAAAATGACTCTTGGAGAAAACAATACTAATTAGATCAAGAGGAAGGGAAAGGTTGGGCCTCACCCAGTGACTAAAGAAAACATGATAAAAGAGCTACCACTTTCTCTTCAGCTCTGCGTAGAACAGGCTGAAATCTGGATTTCCGAGACAGGCATTCCAATGACCAACAAAACACAAAAGGATGAGGTCAGGAGAAAAGTAGAAGCTAATCAGCTCAGGGTTGGGAACAAATATTAACAAGTGAGGATTAGACCAAACTATTCACCAGAAAAGCTGGGTGTTGGTTAGAATGACTAAGATTGATCGTCTGCTTTACCAATGCTGTAGTCAGACAAACATGGCTGCCTAAATGTATTAACAAACTGACTTTACCTGTCGCATGATTCTTTAATTTCTAGTTTGAAAATGCTTACATTTGTGATATTTATTAGAGGCTGTAGACTCTTTGCAGGGGGTGGAGGAAAAGATGTTTTTCTGTTTCATCATCCAGGAAGACACTGGTGTCAACAGTCATTTAGGCTTAGCATTTCAGCACCTGGCACTTCCCTAGTTAGGCACAGCCCTGTCCCTGTGAGGACAACTGAATTCAGAAGCACTTTCTAAAACTCCCATCTTGTAGGGTGAGGAGGGAGAGAAGCTATTAAGGACTACCAGCCTGCAACACTCACGTGTGCTCAGTTTCAGAGGGCTAGGGTGTACTGTCCAGTCATGCAAAAGAAGCACCTTAACATGCACTTACACAGAAATTCAGCTGCAATGCTGATCCTTATTTGGGATGGAATTAGCAAAATTACAGATAAAATATGCAAAATCTGTTTCCAAGTGACATTAAATACTTGGAGTCCTGGCAGTGTGGGTACAATTTGAGAATGTGTGATGCCATGCATTTTCCTAAAATGTAAAAAGTAATCTCCAAATATACTTACAAAAGAATTCTGATTGTGGAGTGTACTGGCTTTCTCTTGGCATAATGGTAAACAGCATTTTCAATTACATAACAGGAGAAGATTATGAGCTATACTAAACTATATTAAATTTTTTAAGAGTTGAATATATAGTACCTTTGATGCTATATATTATACATGCTCAGGGGAAATAGTACCTAAACTTAAGAATTTTTGAAATGATACCTCTATTGCTAAATAATTAGAAATAGAGTTTTTTTCAGATCCAACCTAAATGGACAAATTCTATGAGAAAAGTTATAATTTGAATTCAAGAATAAAAGCATCCATTCAAATGTTTTAAAAGACCCCCAAATAGCTTTATAATTTAAATATATGAATCTTTGGAATAATACCACACCAACTTAAAAGAGCAGTTCCAGTAACGTGTCAGTTTAAGGTAATTCAGAACATTATTGTTCAATTGCAAACACATAGAAATGATGCATACATACATAATATAGTGTCTAATTATGTACCTGGGTCCAAAAGCAAGAATATGACAGATATAATGGGTAAATTCAGGACCTGGTACACCAGCCATGCAGAGGAAATTGTCCAAGATTTAAGTCTTCAGGTGTACCTAAAAGTGTTTTAATGTCCACACAGGTACAGAAGACAAGCCTTTGAGCTCAGGCAAGGTGGCGAAGCTAAAGCACAATACACACAATAAAGCTGGGGGAATGGAAGAGATGTCTTCTCAATTAAAAGGAATTGGAACAATTCTGCCTGATGTCACAAGAAAGCAAGAAGGAAACTTTGAAATTCTAAAGGAGAAAGTAAAACTCATCTATGAAAAATAAATTCCAAGCCTGTCCAGATTTCTGTTATCCATGGGTGTGGACATGTCTAATCTGAGAAGTTAACAAAACTGTTTGGTGAAGTCTCTGGAGCACACAGCAAAACCAAACACAGAACCGTTCCAGAGAACACTTTTATAAGTGCAAGGACTCCAACAAGAAAACAAAACAAGACATACAAAGAAGAGAACATTCTTCTGTTAAAATAATGAGCTCTCACAGGCAAATAAATAACAAACCATGAGGGAAAGGACGTGTGCACAACATATAAGGGGTTTGTGTAAACTCTTCATCCCCAGTCAAATATGATATAAGCAAAATCTAAAATGATCTATAAAACAAAATAATTAGAGTAAAAAAGAAGGCATAAAAATAAATCTCAAAGAATATGACATTATAAAAATATATGGCAGATTTTAAAAAGAAAATATATCTTTAGAAATGGAAAATATATTTCAAATTTTAATCACTGAAATTAAAATTTCAGTTGACATAAATTAATATTAGACAATTTGAAAGGGAATTAATAAATTGATAAGCTGACCTAACAAAATTACCCCAACTACAGCACAGAGAAAGAAAGAAAAATTCCAAAGCAAAGTTAGCATGTGGAAGATAGAAGATGCAACTTATGTTGAAATAAGAGTTCCAGAAGGATAGAAAATAGAGAATGAGGAAGAAATCACATTCAAAAAGATATTCCCTGAGACTTTTTCAGAGTTGATGAAAGATATGAACGCACAGATTTCAGAACCTCAAAGGCAGTAAGAAAATCTTAGAAGCAATCAGAGAGAAAAGACAGATATCTACAAAGGAAAAGTTAATGTCTTGTATAGAGAAAGGAGAGTGTAATTGGAAACAAGCAGTTATACCTATAACATTTTATTCCTTTAAAAAATTATCTACGGTAACTATAAAAACATTAACTATCATTAAATCTGGGTGGTAAGTGAAATGGTGTCTGTTATATTATGTTCTTACTTGTCTACATGTTTAATATATTTCAGAATTAAAATATAAAACAATTGAGGAGTACATAATATTTATTGATAAAATAATAGTTGTTTATTACAATAGTCTCCTTACTTCCATTTCCATGTCCTAACTCCCTACCCCAGCAGTAGTTTTAGGTAAAGATGAGAGATCTTCCAAGTTGGTGTTCAACTTGGAAGAGGATTAGCAATTACCCTAAGTGATGTATCATTTAGATGAGGGATAGGCATACTACAACCCTGGGACAACTCTCTCTCTCTCTCTCTCTCTTTTTCCTTTTTGGTGGCTGCTTTGACTCTACAACAGTGGAGCTGAGTAACTGCAAGACTAAAATATATTTTTAAGATTTTTATTTATTTATTTTTAGAGAAAGGGGAAGGGAGGGAAAAAGAGAGGGAGAAAAACATCAATGTGTGGTTGCTTCTCACATGCCCCCTTACTGGGGACCTGGCCTGCAACCCAGGCATGTGCCCTCCTAAACTGGAAATCGAACTGGCAACCCTTTGGTTTGTAGGCCCATGCTCAATCCACTGAGCTACACCAGCCAGGGCACAAGTCTATAATATTTATCTAACCGTTTAAGAAAAAGTTTGTCAACCTCTGGCTTAATTAATGACGTTTCTTATTATTTCTTCTTAGCAAATTAGCAATATATTTTTGAAATGAAGTCACAGATTTTACATAGTCATAAAGATAATAATTAACTAAGTTTAGTGGTGTTACATTTGTACAGGGGGAAACCTGAAGTAAAAAATAAATACTGAAAAATTCTAAAATATCTCTGAGTATTTATTTAGTTGAATTTTCCAGCCTTAAGACTCTCCATAATCAAGAAAAGCTGGTTTGGGTAACATGAATGTTCAAATCACTCATCTGATTCTGCAATACACCTAATTAACCTCTTGTGTATAGCACATTTCCCATCCCTTGCCTAAGCTGCATTAATTTGATATTAGCTTAGAAAGCAGATGAAGAAAGCATTTGTCTGGGCTTGTTTTTTTGTTTTTTAATTCTCTTTCCATTCATCTTGTAGTTTCCTATGGAAAGGCTGGTTAATACTGGCTCTTTATTTAAGATGCCTGAAAATTGTTATACTATTTAATATATATTATGATGTTTGAAGAGAATAACTCATCACTTAGTCACAAGCTGTAAAAAGCGATTGGATTTCTCATTTAGGTGTTGACTTTAACCTTGGGAAAATATGTTCTTTCAATTGGAGAAAGGCAGATTTTTTTAAACTGAAGATTGGAAATTGTACTGATTTAATCATTTATGTCAACAAAAACTATAATCATTTCTTTGAAGACACAAGTTACTACTTGCTGCAGATGCAGTAAGGAAAGTTACCCTGTGATGTCACTAGTTCAAGTCCCCTTGTCACCAGGCTCCACCTTCCCTCTGTGACCATATTTCATCCTTTAGACTTGCTCTGGTCGACCACATCCTGGCCCGTCCCGCCACCCCCACCCATGCACACTGTAGTCAGCACATGTTTAGTGCCTTTCTGACGTATCTTGCAGAAGCCCAGCTCCAATCTCACTATTCTCTGTAGTTGTTTCATAAATTAACATTGAATTAATTAATTAATCTTTGACAAATATCTGTAACCTAGAATAATTTTGCCATTCTCTAAATTCCTATAGTTCTTAATTTTAGAAAATAAAACAAACATAAACAGTCCTGAATTGTTTTCCATTTGTCATGTGTAAATAAAATATTATTGTTTAAAAAAGGCTGTAAAGTCCTTCAAAGTCAGGGACAATGTTGTATGTGTCTTTCAAAATAACATTCAAAAGAATCAAATGAGAGAGGCATCTTGTTCAATGTGGTAAAGAACCTAATATCTGCTTTTATAGTAATTGGCTTCCTTTATAGATATAGATATATTGATATTTATGTTATAAAATATTATATACTATATTTGTAAAAATATATATTTCATATACTTGCTACTAAAAAATCAACACCTGTTAAATATAATGGTTAAAAATCATTGTACATTAGAAAAATATACTTTGAAATCCATCAGATGAATTCGTTAGGGTCAAATAATGCTTGGTTAAACACAAATCAAGTGTGGAAAGGAGCAAAAAGCAAACAATGCAGTTCCACTCAAATTCCAAGTCCATTTTCCAAGGTGATTTATATTTGGACTTGTCTTTTAAGAGCTTATAGAAGAACTGAGCCTGAAAACAGACAGGAGTACATAATTGTTCTTTTGAAGCCAGAAACTATTTTTCTTTCTTTTTGAAGGTTGAAGTCAGAATCAGTAGATTTGTAGTCTACAATGGAAACCTCTTTACTATTTTCCCTCCTCTTCTCTTCATTTTATCCATCAGATTTTCTGAGAGTTCAGGAAGAATTCAGTGCATAGTTAATCTGCGTGTTAGCTCTGAGCTAGGTGTTATAAATGACACAGATTTGTCAGATGTTCCAGCTGTCCCCACAGGTGATTTCTCTGATATGACACACCCACCATGAGATAAGATTCTGACCATCTACCAAAAAAAAAAAAGAAACAAAAAGAAACAAAAAACACCACTCCCACTGAGCTCTTTAATGAGCGACGTCAAATAGTTAATTTCCAAAGAATGACACTGATATCCCCAAAGTCAGTAATAAATTAAATTATAAAATTACCTTTCTTTACAGAAAGCTTACAGATTTTCCTAAAGCCCTCACATTGTACTTCAAGACTGTCTCCATCCCCTTTTTCTCTGCATTCCTCTTTCTTCCCCCCTGCATAGAGTTCTTGGCTCAATTTTGACCTGTGACTGCCTTGCACTGTCATAGCCATCAACACACACTGGCTGTGCTTTTCCAATAAAGAGACCTCAATGTTTCCCAACTTTTTGTTACAAAATGTCCAGAAACTCTGCTTTACCTTTTGAGCAGAATATCAGGGGAGGTGTGTGGTTGAAAGGAAGCCTGGGGATGAGAAAGGTGGTAATAACTGTGCTTACACTGTGGTCCATACACTTACTCTCTCAGGATAAAGACAAGTATATTCCAGAGCTTTTTCTTTAGAAAAGAGACCAGACATACACAAATGGCGCAGCAAGTCTGTCCTCAACAAGGAAAACTGTATGAGACAGAGGTATTTCCGTACAGTGACTCACTGGTGGTTCACACTGAAGGAAGAGTGTTGGAGAGGAAATAAGGACCAAAATTCAGACTGTGACCTTTGGGAAAACAAGAACCCTATTTTTCCATCTTTGTGTCTCTAATAACTTATAAATATTTGTTGAATAATTACATGAGTTTAATTTTCCTGGGCTTTTCTGAGCAACATCAATAGTAAACTCTATGAGTGTTTGACTATATTAGAAAAGCGGTGCTATAGTGTGTGTGTGTGTGTGTGTGTGTACGCATGCGTGTGCACTGACCTAGGGATAGAACGAATAAAAAAATAAATGCATATAAATAGGTAATAAACTTAATTAATCAAAAGATGCTTATTTATGCAATCATCATTAAAAATTCAGTGGGCAGTTAATGTGTGTCTTAGCCCTGAGCTAGATGTTGGGAATGATACAAATATAAGTCAGATGTGAAGCTATCTCTGCAGGTGATTTCTCTGTTATGTCACATTCGCCATTAGATAACACTCAGTACCTCTGACCTTCTGCAAACAAAATCCACTTTCATGGAGCTCCTTAATGAGCAATGTCAAGTTTACTAAAGATCCCATCAGGGAGGCAGAGAAAGAGTTTACATTGTACCCAATACAGACCTTGGCTTTATATAAACCCCATTGGACATGGCTCCTTCCACACACCCTCCCCAATCCCACCAGTCCTGGGCTTCTCCTTCCCTTGTCCCAGCACACAGCTTTGGGTTACTCACTCTCTTTTCATTTTCTTTTCTCATGAAAGAGCAGCTTCAACTATTTTTCTCCATCTTTGGTGCTGTTAACCCACTAGCCTGGAAAACAGGATTCTTGTACAACTTTTTCCATATTTGTTTAGTCTGGGTCCTCCCACAAGCAGATTTTATTTTGAAGGATTTGGAGCTGGTCCTTTATTTGGAGAGTAAACTTAGAAAACACTAGTAAGGAGAGACAGGAAAGGGTAGGTAGCTCGTATGATCTAAAGGTTTGTGTCTCCTACCCCCATCTCATATGTTGAAATTCTAACACTCAAAGATGATGGTATTAAGAGGTAGGGCCTTAGGTCATGAATGGGATCGACACACTTATAAAGGAGACCTCACAGAGATCACTCACCTGTTCAGACATGTGAGGGCTCAGAGAGAAGGCACTGGTTGTGAAAGAGGAAGAGAGCCCTCACCAGAACCTGACTGTGCTGGGCACTTTGATCTCAGTCCCAATCTTCAGAACTGAGAAATAAATGTCTATTTTTTATAAGCTACTCAGTCTGTGATATTTTGTCATAGCAGCCCAAACAGACTAAGACAGCAGCCAATAAGGTGTGCCGTATTGAGTTATCCCCAGTAACTGGATGTTAATCTTGCTGGGATTCTGGCAACTGGTAGTACATCTACTTTAGTTGTTTCACCAAGAGGTGAGGTATTTCTGCACCAGTTCCATCAGTCGTTGGTTGAGGGCTGCTTTGGGTGGTGAGTACCAGTCTTCCAACATTTCTGGACTGCTATGTGCACAGATGCAGTGGGATCTTGCAGAGCAGGCACCAGCTGCCAGAGAAAGCCTTTAGGCAAAGGGATGAGATATGGGGGCCTGGAAGCCAGGTCTGTGTGCACACGGTGGTAACGACTGAGGAAGTAGGAGCAGGGCACTGGTGGCGCCTGCACAATAGAATTAGACAAAGATAAATAAATATAGATAAATTCCCTCTCTGGCTAGAATGACACAGCATATATACCTAAAGAGTTAAATTATATAATACCAGACTATTTGAGGAAATATTTTCAAGATACATGGGCACCATGTCCCACCAAATGCTGTTGAGAGCCAACCATTTGCTGGAAACTGGGATGATTGCTGTGGATAAAGGTACAAAATTCTCTGCCTGTAAGGGATCTGAGGTGAGAGGAGAAGAGCACAGTGTGACCGGAGGAGTCAGCTAATTGGAATGAGGGAGAAGGAATGGAGACAGCTTTGAGAGGCTTTCTAAAGAAAGAGAGTAGGATTTAGGCACAGATGAGGTGGAGTCAGAGAAGGAAAAGAAGATGACCACTCTAGGCCGGTAGCCAGTGAAGACTCGTAGGCTGCAGAGAGCAGGATGCCTTTGAAAGACATTAAAGTGACACAGCAGGGAGGTGGGTGTGGCCCAAGTTGTCTCCAAGGTGGGCTCAATATCAATGTGCTTAGTAGCTCTCAAGACAAAGGACATGCTATTCTTTATTATTCTTACCCTCCTTTGGTCTTAAGCTCTAGGACCCACTCAGATTGCATGAGAATTGATATCTTCCCTTACTTGACTTTTTGATCACTGTATTCACCACAGGGGAGCAGACATCTTGTTTCCACTAGCATCATTAACAGTGATAATAGCAGCAAATAACATTTATTGAGCATTTGCTAAGTGCCAGGTGTTTTACATGCATTCACTCATTTAACCCTTTCTTAAACCCAGAGAGGTAGATAAGATCATTGCCATTAAGGACGCTGAGGCAGTAACTTTCCCAGATTGCACAGCTGTGGGTGTTGGCGCTGGTATCTGAACACAGGAGCCTGGCACGAGAGCCTGCGCTCATCCAAAGAGGTTAGACCCATTTAGCCCAGGCCTCCTGACGTTCCCACACTATCTGGAGATGGTGGAGATCAGGCATGTTTAAATGAGGATGTGTAAGAAGGAGTTCTGTACAATTCTTCCACACCTTCTGAGAGGAGCACGGGGCTCTGGTTGATCCCAAGGACTTTGAACCCTGACACTCCTCTCTCTGTACTCACCACTTCCCAGGTTTTTCAACCATTGCAAAAGGGCTAAAGAAATCCTTGTGAAGATTAACATAGATAAATAGTTCTACCATTTTGCCTTGTTTTAGCAAATTTTAAGAGCCTCTCTCTCAACTCACGGCCCAAACTTTGGGCTAGTGCTGAATAAACTTGAAATCCCACTGTGAAATCTTAATCCCCTATGTGATGATATTAGGAGATAGAGCCTTTAAAAGGTAATTAGCTCATGGGGGTGTAGCCCCCATAAATGAGAGCAGTGATCTCATAAAAGAGACCACAGGAGTTCTCTCATGCTCTTTTCTCGCCACATGAGAATACAACAGTCTACAGCCAGCAGTCTACAGTTCCGTCTGAGACCCAGGTGCCAACCCTCACCAGACCTGACCACGATGTCACCGTGATCCTGAACTTCCAGCCTCCACAGCTGTGAGAAGTAAATGTCTGTTGTTTATAAGCCACACAGTCTCCAGCACTTTGGTGCAATATCCTGAAATGACCGAGACAGGGATCCTGAACGTAATCTCAGCTGAGAGAACTCCTTGTCCTCTCTCCTCCCTGGCCCTGCTTAAGAAAAGGAGGAGTGTGACACTCTCACATAGAAAGAGTCTTTCTGTGAAATGTCTCCTCTCAACTCAAGAGGCATGATTTTCAAGAAATGCCATTCCAGGCTTATTCCCCACCTTCTTGCAGTATTTTTCTTCCCTTTATGCAGTAACTTCTAGACCATGCCATTCCCTGCCACTTACTTGATTGTCTCTCATTGTGCCCTTCTAAAAGCTAGATGAGAACATTATTTCTACTCAAACTGCTATCTTTGCCCTATCCTGGGAAACAGTTGATCCCCTCCCACCCGACGTGACCCTGGAAGTTGACCTGCACTGATTGAAAAAAAAAAAGAAGAAGAAGAACTAGCGAGCAAAGGCTCCTCTTTGTACTGTGAATTAAGCAAGTTATAAATTCTGCCTCAACACAGTTTTGGGGATGTAGGAAGGTTATTACAAAGAGAGGAGGTAAAGAACTCTTCAGTGGCTTTCTGATTATACATAGTAGAAATTATTTTTTCTGGATTGAAACAGTTCCCTTGGACACTTCCTGCACTTTCATGTGGATACTGATTTATTTTCCACTGAGTGAATTTAGGTAATGAGAGAGGTGCCCACTTGACATCTCCAGAGAATAAATCCTTCTAATTATCCACCAGGAAAGAGAGGCAGAAGGGCAGTCACAAAGAATATCTCCTAAAATATTTTAGAAACATGTCTCAATTCTCAATATGGAGAAAACTACTAAAAACTAGGAAATTACTCAGGCTGAGTAACTTAGGAAAATCCTGGCTATTCTAATGGTGGGTGGTAAATATGTCACTTACTATCACAAATGATGACTGCTGGATGTGGGCAGTTTTAAAAAAGTAAGGACCCACCGCTCCACGTCACTCAGGTGTCCAGGCAGACATCAGAGAGTTACAGGTAGATACTCTGCATCCCCACTCCCGGAGTTATCTACCTGAGCACTATTGGCAGCCAAATAAATCTTCTGTTGTGGGAGCTGCCCTGTGTACTGCAGGATACTTAGCAGCGTTCCTATTCTCTCCCCACTAGATGCTAGCAGCACCTCCTCCCTCCCCTGAGTTGTGAACATCAAAAATGTCTCTAGTCTCTGTCAAATATCTTCTGGGGGGTGGAATCACCCACAGATGAGAACCATGGCCAGGGGAAACTTTGGACTCACCACCTGAAGCCCTGGAATCCACCTATGTACACACCCTCTATCAGTGAATATGTCTTTAACTAAATCTGAATTTCTCAGTTGAATGATGCACAATAACCCATAGACATATTTTTTCACTTTAGTATATTCAGAGACCATTTTTAATGCTTTCACAGTACTCTACTATATTAATATATCAGTTTGTTTAACCAGTACATTATTATTCCCAATATTTCATAATTACAAATAATGTTGCAATTTATATATTCCTTAATTCAACAAAATTTTTTGAATGTCTACCATTTCTAGCAACTGTATCAGGTACTGGTGAATAAGGCAAACAAACATGAACCTTGTCCTTACTCTGTTTGAAATTTCAATAAGGAAGAAAATATGTAAATAGGTAAATAAAGTGATTACAGATTGTTAGTAGATACATCTTTAAAATGATTCAGCTAATGAAAAATGCCGTGAAGGAAATAAAGGGATGAGACAATGAGTAACTGCTGAGGCCAGTTTGGATGGAGAGGTCAGGAAAGATTTCCCTGGGCACGGAACGTTTGAGTAGAGGGGTAAGGAGGAGAATGGGCCAGCTATCTGTAGAGCAAGGCCACTCTTAGCAAAGGAACACCCAAATAGAAAGACCCAGAGAGAGAAAGGGATGAGGGTGCTTGAGGAAGAAAGAAGGACAATGAGACTAGAGTACAGAGAGCAAGGTGGAAATTGGGTGATAAGCAGTGTATTACATAAGGAAGGAACTGGGAAAGGCAGGGTAATAGGCCATTGTGGGGAGGAGTTTAGGTTTCAATGTAAAAGCAATGGGAAACCATTTAAAGTCTCAAGGAAGGGAGAGGCATGATCTGGTTTATGATTTAAAAGAATACTCTGGCAAGGAAATGAAACACCCAAAAGGAAAAATTGAATTAGAGAAAACATCTAAGAGCCTTTTTAAATCACCTAATTGGGATTTAATGACTCTAATAATGGCAGTGGAGATGAAGAGAAGTGAACAGATTCAAATACAACAGTCATTTTGGTGAAGCATTGAATGGATAGTAAAAAAAAAGGGGACATGTAATGGATTACTGCCAGATCTGGGTCCCAAACCTGTGGGAGGATAATGGTGCCGTTTACTGAGATGAGGAACACTGGGCAAAAATGAGTGTGACTGTTTACTAGGTATGAGGAATTCGATTTTGAATACATTAAATCTGCTACCCCTATTAGACATCCAAGTAGGAATGACAAGTTGGAACTTAGATATGTGGACCTAGAGCTTAGGGCAGAGATACGGACTAGAGAAATAAAATTGGAGAGGATCTAGATGACACTCAAAGCCATTAGACAGAAAGAGGTGGTGTGGGGAACGAGCTCAGATGGAAGTGACGAGGGAACAGGGCAGAGCTGTAGGGATACTAGCGGGGTGCAAGAGGAGGCGGAACCAACAAAGAAGACCAAGAAGAAATGCCGAAGAGGTAGGGGGAAGCCGGAGGAATGTGGTGTCTTGAAAGCTGCAAAACGACAATGGGCAGATGGAAAAAAATAACCAGTGGGGCAATGAACACATTTTTGTGCCTTCATTTAAATCTTTTAGTAGGGTAATTTCCTAAATATGAAATTGCTTGATTGAAGACTATAAATGTAGTAAAATTTTAATACATATTGCCAAGCTTTCTTCCATAAAGCTTGAATTATGTGCAGGTAAGACAATGACTTTCTTAATGAACTTTTTATTAAAGTATAGAATAATATAGGAATGTAAATAATGTATAAATGTACAGTATTGAATTTTCACAAAGGCAACATACCCATGTATCCAGCACCCCGGAGAAGAAACAGGATTACTGACTCTTCAGAAATCCTCATTCCCTCGCTCAGTCACCACCCCCATCACGGTGATCACTAGCTTGACTTCTAACACCATAATTACCATTGCCACTTTATGAGTTTTATGTAAATGAAATCATATGGTGTGAAACTCTTTTTGTGGCTGCTCTCGTTAAACATTGTGTTTGTGACAGTCTCTATATTGTTGCACATAGTGATAATTTGTTCTATGATCTGTATATGACTAATTTATTTGTCCACTCAAATGTTGATGAACAATGTATTGCTTTCAGATTTATGCTATAACAAAAATGTTACTAAAAATATTCTTATACATCTATTCTAGTGAACATATATCCAAATTTCTTTTTGGCATATATATCCAGGGGTTAAAAAAATTGCTGCTAATAAGTTATGCTTAACTCAAAATTTATTAGGTACTTCTAAGTTAGGTGTTCACCAACAATTTATGAGAGTTCCAGACATCCATATCTTTGTTACCACTTGATATTGTGTTTTTTCAATTGTAGCCATTCTAGTAGGTGTGAGGCTGTTTCTCACCATGGTTGGGTTTTGTTGCTGTTGTTTTGCATTTCCCTGATGACGGATGAAGCTAAATATCTTCAGTGTATTTATTGGCCATTCATATATTCCTTTTTGAGAAGTGCCTGTGCAAATGTCTTGGTCATTTTTCTATTGGGTTGGTTTGTTATTTTTTCTTATTGATTTATTAGGATTATCTTGTATATGAGCTCTTTGTAGCTTAATATGTTAAAAAAATTTTTGTCCCGCTCTGTTCCTTGCTTTTTCACTATCTTAATAATGTCTTTTGGTGAAAAGAAAAGTTTGTAATTTTAATGTACTTCAGTATTTTCCAAATTACTCCTTTATTGCCAGTACTTCCTTTATCTTATTCAAAAGATATTTTTTCTATGTTTTCTTCAGGAGTTTTATAGTTTCAGGCCTTACGTTTATATGTCTTTACTTCACATTGAGTTAATTGTTGTGTATTTATGTTTGTTTATAGTGTGATGTAAGAGGCAGGATAAACTTTTTTCTTTTATGAATAGCCAATTGACCTAATGGCATTTATTAAAAAGCCCATCTTTTATTTTCTGCACTGCTGTGCCACCTTGACATGAATCAGGCAATCACAGTTCAGGTGATACAGATGTATGGTTCTGCTTCTGGAAACTCCATTCTGTTCTGTGGGCTATTTGTTTATTTTTACTGCAATACCACATTGTCTTAATTTTGGTAGCTTTGCAATAACAAGTCTTGTTATCCATCCTGAGGGCTTCCAGCTTTGCTTTTTCTCAAGAATGTTTTGAAAATTCTTGGCTCTTTGAATTTCATGAATATTTCGGAGTCAGATTGTCATTTACATAAATGCACATACACTGCATATACCTGTTCATTACTGTGATTGTATTGTGATCAGTTTGGGGAAAAGTAACACAAAATCTTCAAATGCATGAACACAGAATAATAATATGACAATACTTTTATAATCAATAAAGATTTCAGTCAAGGGCATCCTCTGTAAGGAAATGTACTTGCTGACTCTGATCTTTTGGTTTGGATTTAATTTGGTTTGAAGTAGAAAGGAGTTTCCCAAGACTTAGCTATCTCTAGAATTGTGCTCTCACAAAGATATCAACCAAGGTAATGCACAAAGGGTGGGCTTTTAATAAGCCAATCATAAGTTGGAGGATTTCACCAAGATACAAATCAGATGGACCAGTCTATACCTATTTGCTATGGCACTAACTAGCCAGCAGGAATTTGCATGTGGCCATTTTGAGGTGAGAAGAAATTTTGCTTTTTGACCTGGATGCTCTTTCCTGCCTTCCAACTGAACTCATTGGTGGTGCTGCTCAGCTCTTCCCTACTGTTATGGCCATACATTCAGGGCTCCACTGAAAGCTTTTTGTTTTTCCTGATGATACTCCTTTTTTCTCTTGAAAATGAAATTTATTTATAAAAAATTGTATGTTTATTCTTTTGTTGTTGTTCAGTTACAGTTGTCCCACATTTTCTCCTATTGCCCTCCCCTATCCCACACCCCAACTCCCACAGTCACCCCCCACCCCTTGTCGGTGCCCACAAGTCCTCTATTTGTGTTGCTTGGCTTGCACCTTCCCCTCCTTTCCCCTTTTATCCCCTTCCCCCTCCCCTCTGGTCACTGTCACTTTGTTTTTTTATTTCCAAGTCTCTGGTTCTATTTTGCTCATTTATTTGTTTTGTTGATTAGGTTCCACTTATAGGTGAGATCATATGGTATTTCTCTTTCACTACCTGGCATACTTCACCTACCTAATGCTCTCCAGTTCCATCCTTGCTGTAGCAAAAGGTAGGAGCTCCTTCTTTCTTTCTGCTGTGCAATATTCCATTGTGTAAATGTACCACAGTGTTTTGATCCACTCATTTACTGAAAAAAAAAAATGAAACTAGACCACCAATTTGCACCATACACCAAAATAAACTTGAGATGAATAAAAGACTTAAATATAAGTCACGACACTATTAAAATCCTAGAGGAAAACATAGGCAGGAAAATTTCAGATATCTCATGCAGCAATATTTTCGCTGATACATCCTCTAGGGCAAGGGACATAAAGAATAAATAAATGGGACTACATCAAACTAAAAAGCTTCTGCATGGCTAAAGAAAACATCATGAAAACTAAAAGGGAACCAACCGTATGGGAAAACATATTTGCCAGTAATACCTTGGACAATGGTTTGATCTCCAAAGTATATAAAAAACTCACATGGCCCCACACCAGGAAGACAAACAATCCAATTAAAAAATGGGCAAAGGACCTGAACAAACATTTCTCCAAGGAGGACATACAGATGGCCCATAAACACATGAAAGATTGCTTACATCACTAGCCATTAGAGAGATGCAAATTACAACCACAATGAGATACCACCTCACACTGATCAGAATGGCCATCATTAACAAATCAATAAAAAACAAATTGCTGGTGAGGATGTGGAGAAAAGGGAACCCTAGTGCACTGTTGGTGGGAATGCAGACTGGTGCAGTCACTGTGGAAAGCATTATGGAATTTCCTGGAAAAGCTAAAGATAGAGCTGCCTTTCAATCCAGCAACCCCACTGCTGGGATTATACCCTAAGAACCCTGAATCACCAATTCAAAAGATCCTATGCACCCTAATGCTCATAGCAGCATTAATTATAATAGCCAACTGCTGGAAACAGCTTAAGTGCCCATCAGTAAATGAGTGGATACTCTTTATTAATAATTAACAATAATGTTTCTTATGAATCATTTCACTCTTTAAAAAATGCTTCACTGACTAAGAAAATTAGGTTATATAAAACAGTTAAGTTTACACACAGTTTTACTCTTCTTCAAACATTCTGGAAATGTGTTCTCTGTGTATGTTCAGTCCTCAGTGGATCATTTAACCACTGAATGTCATATGGAATATGCAACCCCATTTCATACACAAGAAAAACATTAAGGAATTTATTATAATTTCAGTTTATAGTTTTTTCCTAATCCATGAATCTCATTATATGTCTCCCTTGAAATTCACTGATGGTAAACATGATTGATAAAAATGTTCATTGATTAAATATTTAAACAATTATGTATAAATCCTATTATTTATAATTGGACACCATAAGAGTATTTACATATCATTTCAAGAATCACTTTTTACTATGCTTCTGTTCTGGATCCAATTTTATCTAGATAATTTACTTCAGTTACCGCAGGATAAGTTCTGAAAATAGCTATTTCACATTTCTCAGTCTCAGTCTTTGCAATTTTCCCCCAATTCTCTAGATATGCTCTACATTTCCTCTTCTTGGCTAACTCTCAAGATTTCTAATAAGATAACAACGGAAATCCTAGAATTTGTGCACAAAACTTCATGTTTCCAAGATTTCCTAGGTAGATATAAATCTTTTCTCCACAGGATTCAAAAACTCAATACAAATTTAATTATCCCTCACACCATAGCCTGAAGGGTAACAAAATGAGATGAAGTTCAGACCAAAAAAGAACAAAACAAAACAATAACAACAAAACATGACCCTCAATACAAGTATGTTCCCCAAGGTTAAAAACAAAAGCTTTTAAGTCATGTTGGAATTAATCATTCATATTATTGTGTAGCCCAAGAAATATTTGTGGTTCATTTACATTACAAGGCTAAATACCAGCAAAGAGTTTACAGGACCATTCTTAGGAAAACACCTGCATTTAGAAAAACACACACCTTGTTTTTAAAAGGACACTCTAAATGGAGCCAACTAGTCTAATAAATTTTAACCAATATAACTTAAAAGAGAAAGTATTTATTTTCACAAGTATGATTCTGGAGGCAGGCAGATTTAACATCTCAAGATCTTCTAATGTTCATGAATGGTTCTCAGTCACATCCACTCGAGTGTGCCCAAGGCCATTGTCAACATCTGTCAAGGTGCCTCATGAATTTTCAGTTGTGAGTTTGGGTTTATTTTTCATTTGACAGTGTAAGTTGAGATGCTGTGTGCAGCTGTTTGATTCAAGATCATCAGGTGGCCACGTGCTCTCAGAATCTGTGAACACTGGTTTCCACGGGAACCGGAACCTTGTCCAGCACATCCTAAGCCACCGTTTTTTCCCTCTCTACCATAAAGAAGCTATTTCTCTAATATGGGTGTAATGCATATTGCACAAGTTATCCTTGAATTTGTCTGCTCTTTAAGGAAGGAAATATTTTCACTCTTCTGTAGATTAAAAAAATTTTAATATCATGTCCATAATCCCAGAAGCAGAGAGGAAATGCTGTCATTATTTATTTAGTATTGACAAAACTTAGTGCTTGAAATACAGCTCAGAGCATTAATCACCTATCTAATGGGCTGAAAGCAACAAACATTAAAAAGTAGTAAAACTTGAAAATTCTCGGTCAGAAGCAATTGGGTTCATAAAAATTATTAAATATGAAATATAATTTTATTGATAACTTTCTGCAATTCCTTACTTGTAAACACTTTTATTTTGTATTTTTAAAGAACTTTAGCATCTTTTAAACAAAGATTCATAAAATTTAAGAGCATTAAAAGAACTTGTGAGAAAAAAATGTCTTTCAATTTTGGGACCATTGAACCATGAATGTGGAATCGAAATAACGGTAAATATTCAGTCTCATTCTCCTTTTTCCAAAAAAAATGAAGAAACTGAGCAGTGTTAAGTGTCTAGCTCCGCATCATTCTGTTACTAGTTAGCGTAACCAGTACGGTACAGGTCTGCTTCATGCAATGTGATGCTGCAGGTGCTCCTGAGTCACTGCCGGTAACGGCGCTGGGACTCCGGCCCCTAGCACCACCGTCACAGTTGTCCCACATACAGCTGCCCCTCAGTTGTGCAGAAACTGTGTTCTGCTACTCATATATCTAGTGTCCTCCACAAGTCAGAGTGCTAACTCATGTGCATTTGTGTTTCAAATATTTGTTTTTAAGTAGCTTGCTGTTTTCCATAGAAACATGAGTTTCCCTACTCTCTCTTACCTGAAGTCATTCATTGACCATTCCCACTCAAAAAAGCTCATTTGTCTTTTTACCAAACAATGCCTTTTTCCTTATTGAATGCTCTGTTTAAGGCTTGTCAACGACATAAAGCCTCTATAGGTTAATTTTTCCTCACTATTCACTTGTCCTCACTCCAGTACTTCCTCTACCCTTCCTCTCTGTCTGCCTCTCAAAATGTGTTCTTTCCTTAACACAATTAAAAATTATTATTTCATATGTTCATTGTCCAGGATTTCTTTTAGCTGCGATTATTTAAAAGCCAAAATAACAGTGACTTAAACCATAAGGGCATCTACTGTTTAACTAAGCAGAGTTCAGGAGGTAGGACTGTGCCTGGGAGACAGCAAATCAAATTAGACCCAAAGTTGTTTTATGGTTTCTGTGGTAGCAGAAAACAATCTGATTGCTGTCAGTCTGAGCTGAGTTTGTAATTGAAAACACCTAGCTGAAGCAGAAGATGTGTGGGCAGAAAAACCAGTGGGCAGATCGTGTCAGAGTTGGGGATGACACATACCACCTGGTTAAGATAAGCTATTATAAAGGACTTTGCAACAACTAAGTCCCACAGAAATCACAAGCAACAAATCTATTTTCAGTGAAAATTGGATGGAGTATTGGGAAAAAGGGCTGTTACTTTAATGAAAAACTTTTATTCATTCATCACACATTAAATGACGACCTGCTATCTTCTAGCCAATCTAGACTTAGGAGCTCAGGATATTGATGATTAAAGACTATCTCTGTCCTCAAGTTCATACTCTGAGTGAGAAGGCAGGCATATAAATAATTACAATTCCATGTGATGGTTTTTCTAATGGGTATATATAAAATGGTATGAAAACCACAGCAGACAGAAACTAATTCTGCCTGAGAGCATTAGGGAAGGTACCACTGAGGGGAGGACTTTTAAGCAAGGGAAGAGAGAAATTCCAAAGAACAGAATGACACACGAGAAACATGAATACAGTGGTATGAGAGAACACATGCCCCTGCTGGTGTGGCTCAGTGGGTTGAGTCTCAGCCTGTGAACCAAAGGGTCGCTGGTTCAATTCCCAGTCAGAGCACGTGCCTGGGTTGCAGGCCAGGTCCCCAGTAGGGAGCACTCAAGAGGCAACCACACATTGATGTTCCTCTCCCTCTCCTTCTCCCTCCTTTCCCCTCACTCTAAAAATAAATAAATAAAATCTTTTTTTTTAAAGAACACAGCATTCTCAATGAATAATAAGAAGGTTTATATAGCTAGAATGTATTGAGCACATGGGTAAGCTTGGAGGTGGGAAGTTGAATCTAAATAAGATGGTCAGAGTAGAAAGTTGTCTTGGGTTAAGAAAATAGATGAGGGTACAGGTGAGCATAATTAACTGACCAATAGAGGGAATAGACCTGGGGAAAATTAACATTAAGTTTGGGGAGGCTCCAGGCTGCAGGTGTTGATAAGTTCAAAGAGTAGATCTGAGATCATTAAGTGGGGAAGAAGTGGTTTTATAGATTTCTTCAAAGAATGGAATACCAAAGTTTAAGACCTCAAATTTGGAGCTGTACGAGGAGATAAGAGCTAGCCAATGACTTTAAACACCAAAATAACTTGACTACAAGAACTCCCACATGAGCCAAGGGCATCAGAGGAGTTGCCCACATGGACTTTGAAATTGCTCTAATTAGGTTTTTCTTAAAGCAGATCCTGAGACAAGGATTTGAGTGTAAGAAGTTTATTTGGAAGGTGAACTCCAGAAGCAGTGGTAGGAGAAGGGGAAAGTGGCAGAGGAAAAGGAAGCAAGCCAATATCAAGTTGCATTGAACATGCTACTGTCAAAAAATGGAGCTACTTTAAAATGAAGCCGGGCTGCCATTCCGGGAGAACGGCCTTGCATACCTCATGCCTGAAATCTTTGGAATGTTAAAACAAGGCAAAATAACCTTTGGACTGGGCTTCAGGCAACATTGTGTCCCAAAGAACTGTTTGCAAAATAAGAAAGCAGTTATTATGACTACTGGGTTGATGACTACTGAACTAAAATGTTTGCACGTTTAGAGTTAGTTACGTCATATTATGTGCATTAATAAAAATGTCTTTCTACTATTGATGTAATGCAGGGGTGTCAAACTCATTTTCACCAGGGGCCACAGCAGCCTCACAGTTGCCTTCAATGGGCCGAAATAATTTTAGGACTTTATAAATGTAACTACTCCTTAACTGTTAAGGAGTTGAAATTGCATTTGGCCCTTTGAAGGCAACCGTGAGGCTGCTGTGGCCCCGGTGAAAATGAGTTTGATGCCCCTGATGTAATGGTTCCCCTTCCCCTTCTCATAAATACCCATTGCCTTTGTCTCCTAATCAGAACACTGTTTGAGCTTCTGTCTGCGTCAGTGCATTTCTGAATCTTAATGATCTCAAACAGAGGCTTTTTTTAATTTTTGCCTTTCACTTTGAAAGGCCTTTTTCTTTACAGGTTATCATTACATCTGTGAACATCACTACTGTGAGCTACTGGGGCTGAATCCTACTGGGTGGCTGTCACAGTAATCCACACTCCTTCTAGCAGAAAGCAAGCTGGGGTATTTCCTTCCCAAACTTCCTTTTGTGGATGACTGAAGGATGTTCCTGGCAGCAGTAACTTCCTCACGCTTCTGGCTCTAGACGACAGTCACAGGTGCTTGCAGTAAGCAGCACCGGTGGGTATTAGAGCAGTTAGTGCCACAGGATAGAGTTGTGGTACTTCCAGCATCTGCTATGTTTACCCCAAGTCATCTTGAGAGTTGAACTAAAGAGAAACTTTAGGGCTTGGACACCAGAACCCTCAGTGTAGTTGGGTGAGCAACATAGAGGCTAGGAGATGAAGCAAGAGGCTGCAGAGAAAATGTTATTGCAAATCACAAATTCACACACTGTTGAAGTGGAATTGCTGGGTCATAAGGCAAATACGAAAAATGCTTGGTGGGAGAGCTGGGATCCCTATTCAAAGTTCCACTCAGTCAGGGGCTCCAGGATATTATTGTAATTGAAGGTAGGAAACACACTTCTGGTTGACGTGCTTTTACAAGAGTGTGTCATGAAGTAAGTTGTAGGATGCCATTGCTTTACTCTTAGCTGATGTTAATTGACGTTAAGAAGTCAATGGAGTTGCCCTACTGAGAGCTATCAAGGACTGGCTAGAACAAGATGGCTTGAGGGCACCATCCTCTCTGCTGAAACACACCCTCCCAGCCCTGGCTCTGCTTGATTCCTCTGTCTTGGTACTCAGGGATGTCACAGAGGGGCCCCATGTGTAGCCACTTCTCATAAGTCTGTCAGACCTTTGTTGAATTAAGAAAAGACTCCACAGTTTACTTGTGTTGTGTCTGTGATTGAGCTGATCTCTGCTTTGGGGTAGGCATCTTCTAGACCTCTGGCTTTAGTGGCCCTTCCTTTTTTTTGAAAAAGTAATTTTATTGTTTTTTTATTACCAATTGTCCCCCTTATACTCCCCTCCCCCACACAATCACCACATAATTGTCCATCTCCATATGTCCTTTCTCCTTTTCGCTCAACCCCCCACCCCTAACCCCCACCCACCAGGGCTCTCAGCCTGCTCCACATCTATGTTTGTCTCTGTTTTGCTTATTAGTTCAACTTATTCATTAGATTCCACATGTAAGTGAAATCATATGGTATTTTTCTTTCTCTGACTGGCTTATTTTACTTAGCATACGGTTCTCCAGGACCATCCACGCTGTTGCAAAGGGTATAATTTTCTTCTTATTTATGGCTGAGTGGAATTCCATTGTGTAAATGTCCCACAGTTGTTCTATTCATTCATCTACTGATGGACACTGGGGCTGCTTCCAAATCTTGGTGATTGTAAATAATGCTGCAATGAACATAGGGGTGCTTATGTTCTTTGAAAATAGGGTGTCAGGTTTCTTCAGATAAATTCCCAGAAGTGGAATTGCTGGGTCATAAGGCAGTTCCACTTTTAATTTTTTGAGGTATCTCCATACTGCTTCCACAGTGACTGCACCAACCTGCATTCCTACCAACAGTGCAAAAGGGTTCCCCTTTCTGCACATCCTTGTCAGCACTTGTTTGTTGATTTATTGATGATAGCCATTCTGACAGGTGTGAGGTGATATCTCATGTTTTTAACTTGCATTTCTCTGATGATTAGTGACATTGGGCATCTTTTCATATGTCTGTTAACCATCTGTATGTCCTCTTTGGAGAAGTGTCTATTCAAGTCCTTTGCCCATTGTTTTAATTGGATTGTATATTTCTTTGATTGGATTGTATATTTCTTTGATGTTGAGTTTTGTAAGTTCTTGATAAATTTTGGATATTAACCCCTTATCAGATGTACCAGCAAATATGTTCTTCAGGGGGTTGTCTTTTTATTTTGTTGACAGTTTCCTTTGCCATGCAAAAACTTTTTAGTTTGATGTTGTCCCATTTGTTTATTTTTCTTTTGTTTCCTTTGCCTAAGGAGATATATCAAGATAAAATGTTGCTACGAGCAATGTCCAAGATTTTACTGCCTATGTTTTCTCTAGGATTTTTACACTCCAGTATAACATTTATGTTTTTAATCCATTTTGAATTTATTATTGTGTGTGGCATAAGAAGGGGGTCTAGTTTCATTTTTATGCATGTATCTGTCCAATTTTCTTAACACGATTTATTAAAAGACTATCTTTTGCCCACTGTACGTACTTGCTTTCTCTGTCAAATGCTAATTAACTATAAAGATGTGGGCTTATTTCTGGGTTCTGTTCCATTCCATTAATCTATGTGTCTTTTTTTATGCCAGTAACATGCCATTTTGATTACTATGGCCTTATAGTACAGTTTAAAATTAGGTAGCATGATTCCTCCAACTTTACTCTTCTTTCTCAAGTTTGCTGTTGCTATTTGGGGCCTTTTATGGTTGTATATACATTTTTGAAATATCTAGTCTAGTTCTGTGAAATACATCATTGATATCTTGACAGAAATTGCATTGAATCTATAGGTTGCTTTGGGTAGTATGGACATTTTAATTATATTAATGCTTCCAATCCATGAAGACAATATGTGCTTCCACTTATTTGTATCTTCTTCAGTTTCTGTTTTCAGCATCTTATAATATTCCAACTACAGGACTTTTACATTCATGATTAGATTTATTCCTAGATATTTTGTTTTGAAGCAACTGTGAATGGGATTGTTTCCTTAATGCCCCTTTATGATAGTTCATTATTAGCATATTAAAAGCAACTGATTTCTGAATATTAATTTTCATCCTATTACTTTGCTGGTTTTATCTATCAGTTCTAGTAGCTTCTTGGTGGAATCTTTAGGGTTCTCTATGTTCAGTATCATGTCATCTGAAAATTAAGACTTTTATTTTTTTCTTTTTCCTTTCCAGTTTGGATGCCATTTATCTCTTCTTCTTGTCTGCATACTGTGGTTAGGACTTCAGTACTATATTGAATAAGAGAAGTAAAAGTGAACATCCCTGTCTTGTTCCCAATCTTAAGGGGAACGCTTATAATTTCTTCACATTGAGTATGATGTGGCAGTGGGTTTGTCATATATGGCCTTTATTATGCTTAGGTATGTTCCCTCTCGTCCCACTTTGCTGAGAGGTTTTTTTTTATCAACTCTCAGTGGGTGCTTGATTTCATCAAATGCTTTTTCTGTATCTCTTGATATGATCATGTGGTTTTTATCCTTCCTTTTGTTTATGTGGTGAATCACACTTATTGTTTTAGGAATGTTATACCAACCTTGCTCTCCCAGAATAAATCCCACTTGATCATACTGTATGATCTTTTCAATCCATTGCTGTATTCAGTTTGCTAATATTTTGTTTAGGATTTTACAAACTATGTTCATCAGGGATATTGGCCTATATTTTTCTTTCTTTGTAATTTCTTTATCTGGTTTTGGAATTAGGATAATGATGCCCTTGTCAAGTGAGCTTGTAGCTTTCCTTCTTCTTGAATTTTTTGAAATAGTTTGAGAAGGAGAGGTGTTAGTTCTTCTCAGAATGCTTAGTAAAATTTGCCTGTGAATCTATCCAGTCCAGGGTTTTTGTTTGTTGGGAGTTTTTCCATAACTGCTTCAATTTCACTAGGTGTAATCTGTCTATTCAGACTCTCTGATTCTTCCTGATTTAGTTTAGGAAGATTGTATGTTTTTTAGGAATTTATCCATTTCATTCAGGTTGCCCAGTTTTTTGGCATATAATTGTTTATAATATTTTTTACAATCCTTTGTATTTTTTTGGTGTCAGTTGTTATTTCTCCTTTTTCATTTCTGATTTTATTTGGGTTCTTCCTCCTTTTTTTCTTGATGCATCTGGTTAAGGTTTTGTCAATTTTGTGTATCTTTTCAAAGAACCAGCTCTTGGATTCACTGATTTTTTGTATCTTCTTTTTTAGACTCTATTTCATTTATTTCTGCTGTGATCTTTTTATTTCCTTCCTTCTACTCACTTTGGGCTTTGTTTGTTGTTCTTTTTTAAGTTCCTTTAAGTGTGAAGCTAGATGATTTGAGCTTTTCCTTGTTTTGAGATAGGCCTATAATGTTTACTCATTCTTTCTTTTCTTATCATTTGCAGTTTTGAGCCATCAATCCCAGATTATGCCTTTTAATGGTCTAGTGGCATATTTTGACAATCTTCAAGTTACAAAGGAGTCCTGTTTTTCTACTCATCATAATTCTTTGTTTGAAATACTGTGTTTTTATATACCAATATTCTACTAAATATATCTACCAAAAATTTATGAACTAAGTATCACAATAACTTATTCATATCTTAACATCACAATGTATGCATATGCCTATTATATAAATGTGGTTTATTATTTAATCAAAGTACAATAATAGTTTATTTTATATATATGTATATGCCTATTATTTGAATATGGTTTATTATTTAATTAAAGTACAATACCACATCATCTCCTACTATGTTCACTAATGACGGTGGGTGTACTTTTTATTACTAATTTCCAAACCTTCTGTTAATAGCAAAAGCCAACAGTTTAAAAAGTTATGTCTGTTTTTGTATTACAGAAAAATTTTATTAAACTTTTCTTTAAGTACACAAAAGTAAGAAACATGCATTTAAAATACAAGGCTTAATAAGTAAAAGAAAGGGGGGTGGCTGTATTATTTCACATTATTTTTAAATTTTATTTTTCAGTTACAGTTGATATCCAATATTATATCAGTTTCAGGGATACAGCATGATAGTTATAAAATTAAATGGTTTGCAAAGTGATCCCCCTGATGATTCTAGTACTCATTGGCACCAGAGATGTGTATAGTTATTGCAATATTATTGACTATATTCCCCTATGCTGTATCTGTGACTATTTTGTAACTATGAATTTGTACTTCTTAAACTCTTCACCTTTCTCACCCTGCCTCCCAAACCCCCTTCCATCTGGCAACCCATAGTTTATTCTCTGTAGCTATGAGTCTGTTTCTGTTTTCTTTGCTCATTTACTTTGTTCTTTAAATTCCACATGGAAGTGAAATCATATGTTATTTGTCTTTCTCTATTTGACTTATTTCACTTAACATAATACTCTTTAGGTCCATCTATGCTGTCGTGAATGGTAAGGTTTCATTTCTTTCTTTCTTTCTTTCTTTCTTTCTTTCTTTCTTTCTTTATTTTTTTGGCTGGAGTAAAATTCCATTGTATATGTGTATCACATCTTCTTTAATCAGTCATCTATTGATGCATATTGTGTTGCTTCCATATCTTGGCTCTTGTAAATAAATCTGCAATGAACAGAGGGATGCCTGTATCTTTTCACCACATGCTCACTACATATAATTGATGGAAGCTTCTGCATCTGACCAACTCCTGTTGTTTCTCAAAGGTACCTACATAACTACATACATTTGTAGCTCAAGTGTTACATAGTAATATATAACTAAATAGGTTTGTATTTTGAGAATTACATTATAATTACAAAATATGTATAATTTCTTAATCTATATAAAGTTATTTTCTACATAACAATAATAATTCTTCCACTTTCTGTATTTTCTATTTATTTACAGAAACTGGGTGGTTGATACAGGTGCTTTGGTGGGCTGGTTGGCAAACTAAACATTAACAAAGTTTTCTTTAGGAAGTGAAATAAAGGAAAGAATACTTAAGCTAGAAATCTGAAATTCTAAACTAGTTGAAAGCTTCATCACTACTTCCAAAATACAAATCAAATTCTTAATCAGATTTTATGATAAGCATTTGTAAATACCAAATAGTATATTCTTTATTATCAATACTAACCCCCAGAACCTGGAGTCCTTGTTTGTGGTTCTATTTCAGGAGTAAAAGTGTCCCTTTAATTCACCTACCAGTCACAATAATTCCTATGTGGCACACTCTCAACTAAATCTTTAATGAAAACTCTTTAAAGTAGCTGGTGAGAATTAATGAAGTTGCAACCCTGAGAAGGTAGACATTTAGATTGTATACTTCAGAGACACAGAGTCCAGTTTTGTTCTGAAGTCACACCCAGCTTCCTTGTACTCATAGCTTTGTTACATCAGGGTACAGCAGGACACATGTGTCAATAACCTTACAGCTTCCCTAAGGCCACTGCTTATCTCAACAGCCCTTCAGAAAAATATACTCTTTCTATCTCCTAGTTTCATCTTTGACCTAGGTTCATATATACTTCTTGGAACTGAGGATTACTTGCACTTATTCATTCATTAGTGTAAATCCTTAATAACCAAAATGAAGCTATATAACATTTATACCTAAAAGGATAGCATAAAAAGTTAGTCATTTAGTCATACGCAATGGAGTGCCTGATTTCCCCTATCTTTAGATACATAATCTTAGAAGTGGAGAACAAAGGCTTACAGTAAATTTAAGGAGGATCTTAAATTTAATAAGGCAGCATCATTTTCATTCTCACATTCACCAAAGACCACACTCAGATTAAGGTAATTTATCAGCCTCACCACTATTGGCATTTGTGCTTAAATAATTCTTTGCAGTCGGAGCTGTCCTGTACATTGTAGGATATCTAACATAATCCCTAGTCTCTGCCCTCTAGATACTAGTAGCTCCCCAAGTCCTGACAATCAAAACTGTCCCCAGATACTGCCAAGTGTTCCCCAGGGGGACAAAATTGTTCCCAGTTGACAATCCCTGGATTAATGGGAAGGTTGAAGGAAGCTACTCTTTTCATATAAGTAATAAAACTCACAGAACTCCTGCAGGAAATAAACTCATGCAGCAGAAACAGGTTGGCCTTTTTATTAGTTGTCCTAAACACCCCCAGACCGTGTTGTAGATTGCTGCTTGGATGTTGACAGTGAAGTCCATCTTCTCAGTAAAAGGAACTAAAGGGGAAAATAAGCCACTGAAATGATAAATAATTTGGGGGCACACGGGTGTTAAGTGTAAGAATATTATAAATACTGCTAAATTAGTTAATAATCTATAAGACTTTCAAAACAAATTTTTGTGTAGGACTCATTCAACATTCAGTGTTTTAAAAAACATTCTAAATAAATGTCTTGGTTTAAAACCCTTACTTGTTTAAAATAAAAATGATCTTTTAGCTTTGTTTTTCTAAATGAAGTTGGAAATCCATCAACCATAGACCTTATCTAATTAAGTAATTCATTTTTTTTTAAACAGGAAACAGGCAGTGGGTTTTTCATTTCACTGAATAGTTGCTGCAAACTTGAATGCTTTGGTGTCTATTATCTCTGCCTGCAACTGGGCTTGCCTGTTAAGGTCACTTCAATGTGAATCGAAAAGGAGGAACTCTGCTGTGGACATTTAAAACTGTATAATTCCATCGTGGGCATTTAAAACTGTATTTTTAACAGTCATTTCCCACCCATTTCTTTCTGCCCCCCAACCATACCCCCTATACTCAAACATATGCTTAGTGCTTTCAGGAAGGAAGGAAGGCTACCCAGGAGGTACAAAATGAGCATGATTCAAATGTTTTGTCAGCTGGAGTCCTAGCCAGCAACCAATTTTCACAAACTCTTGTTCGTTACTCAAATTATCATAATATTATTCAAATAATCATAACACAGCATTGGGTCTCTGACCTATTAATTATCCTTTCATCCATTCCCTCCCTGCTGCCGAGTTAATTAGTCAGATGGTGGGGTCTCTGCTTTATGTACATTATCTCAACCACAGAAAGCCACAAAGTTGTGTCAAGAACTGCAGTTAGAGTCATCCTTTTCCATCCTAATAATCATGTATGCAAATTATGTTTTAATCTTTTTTCTTGTTAATAGCCTTACTATTCAAAGGAGAGCAGGCTTCCCTTCATCCGTTTTCCACTGAGTATATTTTTTCAAAGAAGAAATGAGTGGTACCCAGCCACACACCAGCCCAAAATGCATTCTTGCCCTAGTTTTCCCTCTCCTTCATTAGAGGAAGGGACTCCTTAGATGTATGGAATTCTCTTTATCCTGTCCTTTGAGCCTCAAAGCCAAGATTGAGTGTCTTTGATTGGCACAGGCAGTGGGACATGGTCCTGTCCTCTGCTGCACGAACACCGCCCAGCTCACCATCCAGCAGTGTAATGCCTAGAAGTTCAGATTAGCTTCCTGGAAGTTCCTTCTCAGGTACCAGTAGAATTTACCCTATGACATCAGTCTCTGTAAGTAAATATCAAGCCACATATTTTATGTCAGAAATGCCATGAGGGTACTAATTTTCTTGAATATACCTCTATACAGATAGAATGTACTTTCTGTCAAAATTTTTATTTTTTTTTTAAGTAAAAGAGTCCCTTTTAGATTGGCAAGGAAGATTATATGTATGAATGTAAAATTGAAATTAGCATCATTTTATTTTTCATTCTATCAAGGAAAGTTGAGTCTGGAAAACAGCACCTACCATAGATATTTCAAATATAGGAAATTTAATACAGTGAATGGTTTATTCAGTGATGGAAAACTAAGAAGCCAAATAGGGAATGGAGGCAACCTTGAGATTAGCAATAGCTGGAAGCCACACGCACGCCCAGAGAGGAAGTTGCTGTACTAAAATCCAGAAGCCAGGAATCCAGGTGAAGTGAGAACCATGGTGGAGGCTGCCCAGGGCTGCTGAAACTATAGACTTTGGGAAACCATCCCCTGGTGCAGAAAGAGAAAGGGAGAACTACCATGGCTGCTTCCAGCTTCCTGCTGTCTAATCCCTCACCAGCTTCTACTGATGGGACTTAACTACAAGCTAGATGCAAAGAAACCTGGGAAACAGGGTACTAGTATCCCTCTTCTCTTCCACTGAGAGGTGAGTGAATGCAGAGTTAAGGAACATCAGTAAATAACAGATCCATGAAGCCCCCATAAAGGGGCACAAAGAATTAAGCCCTACTCATCTAGAATGAATGAGAACTCACAAAAGTTTACCCCAGTCTCCATAATTAAAGAATGAGTTACAGAGGTTAAAAAAATAAACAAAATTAGCTAAAAGAATATCTATTTTAAGTATTTTGGTACCTCTGGGATGTTGTGGTTGGTAGAATAATGACCCTTGCAAAATATCCAAGTTCTAATCTTCAGAACCTGTATGTTACTTTCTACGACAAAAAGGATTTTGCATGTGGGATCAAGGTTAAAAACCTTGGGTTGGGGAAATTGTTCTAAATTATCTGGATCGGTTCAATCTAATCATGTGAACCCTTAAAATTGGAGAATCTTTCCTGCTGCAGTGAGAGAGAGAATATAATGGGAAGAACTGTCAGAGAGATGTGAAGAAGACTCATCTATTACTGGTTTTAAAAATGGAAGAAAGGATCCAGAATGTGGCTAGCTTCTAGAAGCTGGAAATGTCAAAGAAACAGATCCTACCCATCTTACCTGCTGCCATTTATCAATTTTCCCACTCCCTACTCAATCCATCACTTCTACCAGCACACAAACAGGCTAGCATTTCTTCCATTTTATTAAAAACAAACAAACAAACAAACAAAACCTTCCTGTGATCTCAGGTCTCCAGAAGTTCTGACCCCGTTCCTTAGCTCTGTTTTCCAGTAGGCCCTGTACAATAATTTGTCTGTGCTTGTGCTGTTTAATTCCACATTACCTGCTCTCATTTAAATTCACTCCAACCAGTCTAACTGCCCCCACCTGCCCAGTAATGGCCAATTCTCAGTCCTCACCTGACTTGACTTAGCAGCAGCATTTGACGTGTAGATCACCTCTCTCCTCCTTGATACATTTTTTTTCACTTGCCTTCTGAAATATATGTTCATCTGCTTTTCCACCTTCCTTGCGGGTCATGCCTTCTGACCAATAGTCTCCTTCGTTGTTTCTCCCTCTTCCCCCTGACCTGTTAGGATGGCTGGTGTACTACAGGGGGCAGACCTTGGGTATCTTCTCTTCACTGTTTACATTCATTCCTTTGATGATTACATCCCTTCTCATGAATTTAAATATCATCTATACACCGATGACTCCAAAATTTTATATCTATTCCATGGTTCTCCCAGAACTATAGGCCCAGATATCTAACTGCCTACTTGCCATCTTCAGTAGAATGTCTAGTAGGAGTCTCAGCTTAGCATGGCCACACTGAATACTGGATCTTCCCTCTAAACCTACCCCACCTCAGGCTTCCCCATTTCAGTTTGTGGTAACTCCATCCTCTCATCAGCTCAGGTCAGAAACCTCCAGGCCATCCTTGAGTCCCTTTTTTCACTTTTACCTTCAGACTGTACCTTCAAAATCTATACAGATCTCAGAAACAATGAGCACACCTAGCAGCTACCTACCAATTTTTCACTAAAAGGAACCAAGAATTCTTGAGGAAATGGCTGGAAGATCCTTGGGCTGAGACCAGGAAAGTAGAGAATGGGCCTGGAGCATCTTATTCTACCAGAAGGAAGAATGTGCTCAAGCTATGGTGGGGTATGTCAGAAGGACGCAGGACCTGGCTTGAACAGGTTCCCACTCACCAAATCTGAGAGCCTCTAGATAGATGTGAATATATTTTTCTACTGTGGCAAAGGGAACTAATGTTGCAGACGGATTTTGGAATTAGGATTGCTAATTAACTGACCTTAAAATGAAGAAATTGTCCTGAACTATCTGGGTGTCCTCGATATATAAATCACATGAGCTCTTAAAACAGGAAAACCTTTCCTGGCTGTGGTCAGAAAGAGCTGTGACAACAAAGGAAGGGTCAGAGAGATATGCTGTTGCTGGCTTTGAAGACAGACGAAGGGAACTCTAAGCCAAGGAGTATAACAAGCCTCTGGAATCTGGAAACGGCAAGGAAAAGAATTCTCCCCTACAGTCTGTGATGCCTTGATTTAAAGACAATAGGACCTCTAATCTACAGAGCTCTGAGATAATAAACATGTTATTTTAAACCACTAAATTTGTCATAATTTGTTAAAGCAGAAGTAGAAAATATACATACTGTGGATAGTGGAAGATTGTAACTATGGGAAATTATAATCCATCCCACCATTCTTTGACATTGTTTCTGTAAGAGCTGACTCTGTAGCTTGTAGATAAACAGCATGTTTGTGTAAGAATTCTAGGAACTAACTTCAAAAGATACAGACTCCAACCTTCAGGCATCCCAGTTCCAGGAAACTTCCTGACCTTCAGCCATGGAGTCAGGATGACGTGAAGCCAGGATGATACACACTGACCATCACTGTCCTTATCGGAATGAACTGAGCTCATCTGCACGTAGAGAACGTGCAACCCCTTCCTTCATCTCTTTGTTCTGTTGGCCTCTCCCTCCTTATAAAAACCTCTCCCTCCACTGAGATGTGGAGATGAACTTTGAGACGTGACTCCTCCATCCTCCCAGGATACAGGCTTTGTGACATGAGTCCCCCATCTTCCCAAAAGATGGGCTTTGTGACATGAGTCTCCCATCTTTCAGATGCCAACCACTTTCTTTACATCAGCACCTCGTCTTGAGTGTTGGCTTTTTTAGTGGCAGACAGCTGGAGCTGCTTTTGGTTACAATACCTAAAATCACTACAACTCCCAATTCTCTATACTCCTCCTGTGCTGTATTTTTCTTTATAGACCCCAACATTGAGATAGCATAATAAGAAGCTAGGAAAATTCCTAGGCAGGTGGGACAGGGAAACTGAGACAGATAGCTGAGTACAAATGTCAGCAGTTTACAGCCAGGTGCTGATGGTCACAAAAAGGAAAGCCTGGCAGGGGGCAAAACTGGGAAAACAAGGACCTGCTCCCAGACCCCAGAGTAACCTCTCCTCCCCTGGCCTTTCCTCCCTGGAGATAACATCTAGGCCTCAGTTGTGTTTCAGCTCCAGGCCCAGAAAAGCTGCAAAACCAGGTGAGCGAAGCCAGGACCAACTGCTATGACTAAAGATCCACTTCCCTACCACAATCAGAGAACTGATGAATATTCTACTAAAATCCTCCCCTGAGACCTCCCCTAAGGCTTCCCCCTACAAGAGAGAGAGAAAAGCCTCAAGACACAGAACCCAGAGCTTGCGCCCTCCCTCTGGGGAGCAGCCCCTGCCATTCCCTTTTCCCTCTTCTTCCTCCTCTTCATTCCCAGGGACACATGTCTCTGTCTTCTGAACTCTAAGGCAATGGGCATAGGCAGCTAGTCTCAGGTGAATCCGCTGAACCTGTCCCCAAAGCCCCTTTTCTCTGACTTCCCAGTGAGCAAAGGCAGCCCCACCCAGGCTCTCCTGTTGCTTCTATGCTAAGCCCTTCCTTGTCTCACTCTCCCCAGCTTTAATAAATGTATCTTCATAGTCACCTGGACTAGTGTTGTGAAATCTTTCCTACACAAAGTTCCACATACTACATACTATAGCCGACCCTAGGCAGACCCACTCAGGGCCAGGACCCTGTCCAGTAAAAACATTTTGCTATGTATTTATTTGTTATTATTTAATGTCTGTCCCCGGTAAGTTACAAAAGGCAGAGTTTGTCTGCTTTATTCTCTGCTGTATCCACAGTACCTAGAGATGTAACTGAACCAAAAGGACACTCAATAAATGTTGTTTGAAGAAATTTGAATTTGTGAGTTTACATTAACAAGAGCAGCCATTTCGGAAACTGCTTTTATGCTGTCAACCTGAAATAGCAGATTTCAAATTTGCCATAACACCTTCAGTCTTCTCTTCAGAATCTACCTTAAACAATGTCTATATGGGTGGCTTTGATTTTCCTGCAACAAAACTCACAAAATGACAGTAAGTCAATGCATCCAGGGCTGATTTCTTTCTGTTTTAAGACAACTCCCACCGATCAGCAGGAGGAACTTCCAAACTCACTTTAATAAATGGATAACATTTCACCAATTTCATCTACTGTTTAGAGAACCTCCTCCAGCCATAAATCAGCTCTATGACCTAAGAACAGAGCAGGGAATTGTCCAGTCCCTTTGCTGAGTAATTCCAGAAATGCCTAAAGCTCTACAAAGGGGGATCTGACAGTAGAAAGCGGGAATTTACAACCTAAGGAAAAGCCCAGTTGGGCAAAACAAAACACCAGGCTAAAAGCCCCAGGAGACCTTTCTTTCTTTGCTTACAAAAGCCTTCGTATTTCCATAAAATACTTTTTTTTTTCAATGAAGCAAATTAATCCACAAAAATTTAGCCTAAATTGTAACTATGACTGTAAATCTTTACCTTTGTCATGATTCTAAGGTTCTAGGAGATAATCACGTAAACTAACTGCTGTAGGTCTGTTTGATGAAATGGCATTCTTCTGAGGACTTGACAGGAACCTTTGTCTGCCATTGGGAAAGAGCTCAGGTCACTTTCTGTGACCTGGGAAGTGGCATGAACTGCCTGGGTAAACACCTAGAAAAGTGAACACATCTTTAAACATGGCAAAGTGTTCTGGAGCACAGCTTTATTCAAGAAGCTATCCCAGATTCCTAATAGGATGTAATTTTTCCAAGATAAAAAACAAGAATGATTTCCTTTCATCTACAAATACATTGTTTAAATTTATTACTTCCATTAAATGAAACAAAGATTTTGATCTGCTGGTTCATCTTTTTCTTTACAGTAGCATACCTTACCATCAGAGTTCTACCTAATCAAAATCAAAATTCTACCAATTATTGCTGAAAATCTACATAAACTTTTTTTATCCAGCCTATAAGAGTTATTTATTCAAACTGCACTAAAATAGGATATATTACTAATTGCCAGCTTGCCAAAATTTTTTACACCAACATATAGGACACTTTGTATCTACAGGATAAACTCAGATGTGAGGCAGGCTCAGGTGGACTTTTAAAAAACTAAAACAAATTCATGAGGTTAACTCTTGATTTGATAAACTGAAATGTTGGGCTATAGGGTACTGAGCAATTAAACAAAGATTTATTGAACCATTTGTTCTCACAGCTAAAAGTTTTTCTTACATAAAAATATCTTCTACCAAACAATTGTACCCTCATGGTCTTAGAGCTTTGGAGAATAATACCCTAGATCTGTAAAACAGGTAGAAACTGTATGTCTTAAATGTCATTAGTGGCCTGTTTGAAGAAATAGGAGACTCATTGATTTAGCTGATGTAGTCACCTGGTGAGAAAGTGGGATTGGAATTCAAAATGACCTTGCTAAATTGTAGAAGCAGATAGACCTAGGCAGGAGGACACCTAGAATTATAAGCACAATAATTGCTTTAGAGCAAAAATAGGGCAAAAAAGTATGTCAAAAGAAAGGGGCAAACCTGTTAAACAAAGGTGGGCTTTAAAGATCCTGAAAGTATTTGAGCTGAAGCTAATTAAATAACAGGTCAATTAATAAAATCAATGCATAATTAGAGCAAGCACAACATGTACTGCCATTTTAAGTCCATATGTAGAAGAAGAGTTAAAGAAAGATTTAGAAATCTCTATCGGATTCAGAAAACAAAACTTAGCAGGATGAAAGTTTTATAAAAGGTTTGTTTTAGAAAAGGAAATAAAATTTATTGAGCACCTATTATATGTTAAGTAATAGAAATGGAAAATATTTCCCATTTGGTCTCAAGGACCTGTGAGTGTAATAAGAGGAAAATAGGAAGCAAACAATAAAATAAATGGGTGTTTTGGTAGCAGATTGATACAATATCTAGCAATAATCTGTAAGCATTAATAATAATGATGATAATAATAACACTGAGGCATAAAGAGATAAGAATGTTGCTCAATTTGGTGAGTGGTAGAGGCAGAAATTAAAGCCAAGTAATCTGACACTAAGAGCCATGCTCTTAACCTCTCTATCCACTGCCCCCTAAGGACACAAAAATTGAAAGATGTGAGGACAGAGAGTTAGTGACTACAGGTGTCTGACACCTAAAACTCAAGCTTAGAAAGCCAATTTCTACTGGCCTCTATACCAAAAAGCCTATCCAAGCGGCAACCTGGAATTAAACAGGCCATTTCCACAGCAAACATGGGACTCCATGCTTGCCCTCAGTATCAGGCACATTCTTTTTCTTGGTATAGTGTTAATTTGGGAGGAGAGAGGAACAGGGACTTACTTAAAAGAGCCCAAGTAAAATAGGAGTTTGTCCTAAGAGAGGAAGTAGAAATGGGTAGAATAAAAACCTCCACCATTAGGCCAGGCCTTCTTGGAAACCCATAGAAAGATAAAATGCCTAGCCTCATGTGAAGAACAGAAGTGTGGAAGATCAGCCTCGGGAAGATGAACTAGTTGGGGAATTCACATCTATGACAGCTCTAGGGACACCCTCAGCATCAGGAGTTGATGGAGCCTCTGGGGTCAGGATGATTTGGCTCTTCGGGCTTTGTTTTTCTGGGTCCTTATGTGGCACCCAAGCATCTCACCCTCCCTTCGCTTAATTCTCTTGCTTTCTTGCAGTTTGTGCCAACTCATAGATGCTGCTTCCTCGCAATGACAAATATTTGTGGGACTGACCACCTCAAACTGTGGCTCTTTAGCTCCTGCTCGTTCGTTCCTTCTGTAAATCTCATCTCATTTTTTTTTTTTTTTTTTACTAAAACAGATGCTGATTGGTCAAGCTCAACTCATTGTTTCTACTTGAAGAGAGCTTTCCATATCAATCAAATATATAGCTGTAGGTCAACCTACTAAATGTCTGACATATGCTTGAACTGGCCATGTGTTCAGAACAATTTGTGAGGTTTTCAGGGGGTGAGGTGGGATTGTGAGGAGCAGGGCAGGCCTATTTGGGTCAGAAGTCTGGCCCCCATCACTCAAGGAATGGTGTAAAGTTATTCACATGGAAGGGAACCAACATTTGTTGATCTTTAGAATATGCTTAGTGCATACATCCATTTAATCTCACAACAGCCATAAGAGGTAAGCATCATTGCCACCATTATCAGGTAAAAAAAGTGGTTAAGCCGCTGTCTGTGGCAGAGCTTAGATTTGAACTAAGTTTGCTTAACTCTGAAGGCCTTGTTCCTCTCACAATGCCATGCTGCAAGCCAGAACTAATAGGAGCTCTGGAGGCACTATAACTAATTTTGACCATGCTCTGGGAAGAAAATCTAGATAAAAATAGGTATTCTATATATTCAGTTTCTTTGTTCTGTAGAGAATTTTAAGAAAATAATGTCCTCATCTTACTGAAACTAGATGTTGCTCAAATGCAACCTGAACCAGACATAAAAAACAAGCATTTGTGTAATATTTTCTCTGGGCAAAACCCTTTATGTAATGCACATAGACTACTTTAATCCTCATAACTCCACCAAGCAGGTATTTCACTATCTCCATTTTACAGATGGGAAAACTGAGGCAGTGTGAAGAGAAGTACTTGCCCAAGGTCACCCAGCTATACCCAGCAGAGCCAGGACTCAAATCCAGCCCGGCTCTGAATCCAGCCCTCTTGGCTCCATTGTCCACGTGGGTGATGTTCATCTACTATTCTGCAGCTTTCCTGGGTGTGTGTGAAATCAACTAGATGAACAGAGTTTAGCTGTCCTCTGAAGGAATGGGAAAAGTTTTATTTTTTATATGCAAATTTTGAAGTTTTGTTACAATAAATAAGATGTATAAATCTATCATGTGTGAAAGCCTGTCAAGATTTTAAAAAGCAGCTCCGTTTTGAATTACTGTTTAAGCCTTATAGAATCACCCTTCCATCTGTTTGGGACTGAAATGTGAAGAGCTATGAGTCACAAGGAAATCTGTAAACAATACAGTATCAAGCATTAATTATATCATTTACTTTTGAAAAAACATAGTTCCTGAATATCAAAGTGTTCTCACTGTTGCTATAACAACTTCAGCTTACTGTTGTGGCTTCCTCTGTTCAAGGCAAATGCTTATGTTTACCAGAGCTAAGGTTCAGAAGGTTTAAAAATATTATGTAGCTCTAATGCATGTCACTTAGTCAATTCATTTATAAAGTAAAATAATGAGTAACTGATAGGAGGTAATGAATGAAATTCCTCAGGAAATGAGCTCAGAGAAGTTTTGAGGGAAGCATGCTCTGAATAAAGCACTGTGTGACTGTGGCCATGCATTATTCCTACACCAGACCATAGGTAGCATTTAAACCAAAACTCGGTTGCTCTGCACCAGTTGTAAACCCACCACCCAAAACAATGCCTGGCCACAGTAAATGATAAACAAATGCTGGAATTTTCCCATTTCAGCATCCATACTTGCCTTACCTACAAGTCAGGTTTTTGAATACTTGCTTTGGTTTTGATTTTCCTGCATTGAAGTAATTAAACTCTGTTTATTTACAAGTAATTAAGTGCTGCTTAACTGTTAATATTCAAGGAAACAGAGACAAGAGTTCAGGAAAAGTGATACATTGTTTAAATTATTGAGCTGTTTTAATCATGGATTGCTCCCTTCAAATATGAATGAGTTTGATCAGCAGCAGTGCAAAGAACATGTCAAAGGCACCTATAAACCAAGTATACTCACAACTTAGTGGCATTCTTCCTGCAAAAGAGAATTCTGCAAGGCAGTTGAGCACATCCAAAAAAAGCCCACACCTTCCCATACCCCTACTTGAAAATTGAAATGTCAGCAGACACTGGGACAGGAAACAGACATGTCCAAATTTTGGAGGAGGTCTTGCTCTATGACCAGTTGCAGATCCTCCAAAAACCTTAGAGAAGAAAGCAGGACCCGAAGCTGCAGGCAGCAAGGCCTTCCAAACCCTGTTGGTGCGGACAAAAAGGGAAGAACCAATAGGCGTGGTTACTTCACTGTGAAACCTGCTGCCTCACACATACTCTGCCTGAGGGCCTGTGTGCAGGACCGTACTCTGGGGAAAGCAGAGCACACCGGTCAGAATTTTTTGAGGAGGTAAGAAAGAGGAGGGAGGCGTCTTTCTCCTCCATCTCTTTCTCTATCTTCTCCCTTATCTCCCCTCCCCCATCCACACATCCAGTAAAGCCCGTAAAACTGAGGCAAATGGTTGAAAGAAATTGTGTGTGTATTGCATCATTTGGGGGGTCCTTGTCAAATACAAAATTGAAAGAGTTCAGGATGTTTGGAGATCATGAGAACATTATTGGAAAATAGCAGTGGGACTAAAAGAAATACAACAGTCAAATATCTCGGTGAATCTCTTGGAAGAAGAATTTGGTAATGGGAAAATTATTTTCAGAATATTTAGATACAATTTTAAGACGCCATAAGTGTATGATGCATCATAGATTTAATAGTAGCATTTCAGGAGGAAAAAGGCCCATGAATCAATTGTATAAGTATACACTTTTAATAACTGACAAAAGATTTATATATTCATATAATTATAGACTAACTTTCTTTTTCAGTGTAATGAGCAAAGTTTGCGTCAAAGATTTGTTCTTAAAGAATCTTTGGATTCATTCTCCCTCTTGACACATATGCCTGGTATCAGAGTGACAAGCTGTTGCTAATACCCATGCTCATCATTTTGGTTTTTTTTAACTCTTGAAGATTGACAGTATAATTCCGAGGAATATTGAAAAATACTAACATTTCTTCTGCATTCCCTATTTGGTTAAACTAATAGTTTCATATTTTTCCTTCATTAAATTACATATCACTGAAAGTTAAACAGTTTTTCTTGAAAGTCAGCCTGAAGCTTTTGACAGGTATGTTACCCATAAAAGTTGAGTTTGTTCAAGGCCCATCTTGGCATGGTGTCACTTTCAAGGGAAAAACCAATCTTAATGTCCAGGAATAATAAAAAAAAACAATTGATATATTTAGTGCAATCTTTTAAAAATGCCAGAAAAAGAGTTTATTTATGTCACATAGAAAAACACATTTAAATACTTTCTCTCCATCTCTCTCAGTCATTCCACCCAGTCTGCTCCCCACCAAACAGAAAAAAAAAAAAACAGCTCCCTAAAACTCTGTGGACAGCCCATCTTCTACTGGCTGTTCTCCTCTCTCTCATTTTCATTCCTGCACGTTGAATCTCTTTCTCTTTTCCATAAGAAACCCTCTGCCTTTCCCAGTGTAAATAAACCAAGCGGGCTGTCTTCCTCTCACCCATGACCCAACTGCCTCTAGAAAAAGGCCAGAAACCAAGGGAGTCCAGAGACTTCTCAGTGGCAGGAAAAGAGAGTCAAAGGCTTATACTTTCTTGTCAAGGGCAGATATTCTATGCTTGAGTGATGATTATGCAAATACTTAAGCTGATGATTTCCTAAATTTCCTAACTTTGAAACATCTTGTTCATGCAGGATTTGACTATTTATTTCTGCCTTAAATTGAATTGCTTGCCAGGTGTCAATCAAACCTCTGTGTGAAAAATAACCTGAGAGTTTTTGGAGCAACAATCAATACATGTAAGTTTAATTGAAATTCAATATTAATTACTCAATGGTTAATTTTGTATATTTTATACATTTTCAGATAATAACTACATCAAAACATATTGATCTCCATGCGGCTGACAATTTTCTCCATCATTGGTTGTAAGGAGCATTGTAACTTCAGAATGGTTCCTTAGTGAAGGAAAAATGGTATCTGGCATCCCCTACAGCCTCAGGGGTTATATGTAGTGTGCAAAAGGAAGCTGGGTATTACGGAACTGAGCTAATTTTTTTTTTTACATTTTTGTCTAAAAATCATGAGTTACACATTTCTAATTAGGTTATTAAAGCACCTAATTCTAAACAACTTTGTGCTTTCCCCCGTTAAAAAAATTAAGGTATAATTTACATACAGTATTATTCACCCATGTAGCATACAGTTCCGCCAGCACATACAGACAAACCACCACCTCAGCCAAAATGTTAAACAGCCCCTATGATTAGTCTTTTCCAGAGTCTCATATAAATGGAATCACATCTATTATGCTTTTGAAGTATGGTTCTCTTCACTTATCATTGGGCATTTACATTTCATCCATGTTGTTGAGTATATCAGTAATTCATTTCCTTTTATTACTGAGTATAGTGTCCCACTGTAATGCAAAAGTGTTTGCTTCTCAGCTTTGCAGTTGAAGGACATCTGGGTGGAGCCGCTTTCTTGTGTGTTCTGAGAGAGGTGAGGCCCCTGATGCCTAGACCATAATTTTCAGATCCTAGTTCTCAGTCCAAATGTCCCCATATAAATTTTAGCTGATCTAATATAATTTTAAATAGCTACTTTCCATTTTTCTGATTTGTTAACTAGCTTTTAATGATCATTATTTTGGTAGGGTTGTGAAGTGGGGCAAAGTAAATAGATAAAAGTATGGAATTTAGAAATTTAACAACCTGACGTAAAATTTAATATTGAACAGGTTATTTAATCTCTGTAACCCTGTCTCCTGATTGTAAAAAGGAGATAAGCACGTGCATTAAACCTTGCAGTGGTGAAATGAGGTATATATTTGAAGGAATCAAGCAGAATGCCTGGAACACAGGAAATACTCCGTAACATTAGCTTCCATTCACACTTATGTCCTCAGTCTGTCTGATTGTGTTGTTATTTTGAGATATTTATCTATGGATTTTTCAATTTTGTTTTTTGTTTATTTGAAGGTTTTTCCCTTCTTTATCAGTTTCTCTTTTCCTTCTCTCTTTCAAGCATGGCGTTGTTCGTAAGGCAGACCAGTAAGCAGAGCAGAACATTAACTCTCTCTGTAAATATTTCTCACACCTGTTTCACTAAAAGCCACAGACCAAGTGTCTTGGGGAAAACTCTAAAGAAGGATCTTAACCTCTGCTAGAAAGACATCTTTCTGGAGGTGGAGGAGTAGCAGGAGGAGTGAACGATAATATATAGGAAGCTGCGATGAGAGAGAGAAATATATCCTAACAAGGTCACCAGGGTGGTGGCTAAATCCCACAGAAGAAGACCCCTGAGGGGAAGGGAGCAGGTGCACCTTTTGGAAAGTGGAACTGTAAGCAACCTTACCAAACAATTTCTGTGCTCCAAGTTTAAGCCAGGGTGCTATCTGGCCCTGATGAGATGATAGGAGCAGATAAGAGACATCTCGGCAGCATCCTGGGGGTTCCAGTGACTGGAATAAAAGAAGTTGCACCCTCCCCGGCAAATTAGAGGATTGTGTAAGTCCCCAGAAACTCAGCACGACCTCAGAAAGTGAGTGTGTGGGAGGGATCGCAGCACAGACCTGGCATTGTCTTCCTCTTTTCTGCCAACCTCATAGAAAAGAAGCTCGGAGCCAGAAATCGAGTATATAAAGAAAATGTTATGTTAGGCACACCTGAGCTCGTAAACTCACTGTAGTTGTAATTACAATGATAGAATACAGACGTGATTTTTTCCCCGTATGTTGTTTTATAGGTTTATCAGAACTATATAAATGAGGGTACAGAGTGCCTATGAGGTACATAGGTATATCATCAGGTAGAGTGGTCAAAACCAAAGCCAATATTTATAAGATGATGAAATCCTTATAATCCAAAATAGCCTCTCCAATAATCATTTTTTTAATGAAAATGAATTAGCAAATTATATGGCCTTAGTCCCTTGGAAAAGAAGCACATTGGAGAAATGTTACATTTTTTAAATAACATTCTCTATTTAGCCCAGGCAAACACATTGAAAGGAAGGCATTTTACGAGTATAATTTATGAGTATAATTAATTGCTTCCTTGTATATTTGCTGTCATTTTTACTCACTATTTACTCATTCATTTGTTCATTCATTCACTCACTCACTAAGTGCCTAGCAGGTTCCAGACACTATAGTCAACATATTAATGTCATCTGGACATGTGCAAAGTCTTTAAGTGCTCTAATCTGACCCTTCCTTTATTCTTGACATGTAACTGACCTCCATTTTCTGAGGATAAAAATCAGGCCCAGGGAACATGCCTAAGTGTCTGACAGAGTTCAAGGGTTCAGCCTCCTTTCATTAGGAAAAAAGAATTCTAAATGGTGGGAGCTCCACTGTTAACCTACAGTGAATTCCCAGAATCCTACTAAAGGCACTTTAAAAAATAGTTTCTGCAATAATGGAAAGACGTACTAACACTATCATTCTACGTACACTGTGAGGAGTCCCGGTAATAGCACAGCTGACAAGTCTGTTTAGATAAATTAAGAACCACCTTGAAATAAAATTGACAATTCAAACATTGGAAAAGAAAAATGCTACAAATATTTGGTGATTGCTTTCTCTAAACTAAGACATCTTTTATTTATAGGCATCATGGATGATTAGAATAAGAAATTTAAAATACCCAAAGAAGAGTTCTTATTTTAACGAAATATAGAAATGATCCCTGAGAGTATAGTCTTAGAAGAGTTCTTATTTTGAATCTTAAAATATATTTAGGAAGACATTTGTACAATCCAATCTTTACTTCTTTTACATTTCAGATTTTTGTAAGCCAAATCAAACTAACACTGAAGTTCTGAGGCATTTGTTAATAACTTCGCCTGGAGAAGGCAGTCTGAAATGTCTGTTGTTTATTGCTAAGTTGTAGTTGTTTATATGGTAAATCTCTTAGCTGGAAGGTAAGGTACCCAGAAATAAAGGGAATGCTAGTTTTACAAAATGTGATCTACCCAGGAATTGGCAAATACAATTTGGAAATTTTAATTCAAGAGTAAAAATGATGAGATCTGAAACTTAACACAAGAATGTTGAGAACTTAGAAAGACCTTAGACAGATGGAGCACACCCCAAGGTTGAGACACCTTACTTATTATAACATGCATTCCCCCAGCCCCTAGTACAAAAAGCAGTTTCTCTTCCCTGCTCATGGCCACTTACAAGCATTAATCTAAGTAGCTGCTGGGATGGATTTTACTGATAAAAGAATCACAGAAACAATATAATGATGAAACTTACTTTGTTCTGCCAAAAGGACAGGGAAAGCAGGACCTGATACATGGAAATTGAGCCATGTGGCTCTTGATCTCAGAGTCCCCATCTGGGAATTGAGAGTGTTGAACCTGATCTCATACAAACTCTATTCTTGTATTCAGTCCAAGTAATTGCTGTATTAGGGCATAATCACCACATATGATGAAGTAATCCTGTCTGGATTTACAAAATGTTTGTGAAATTCAGGATTCTTCTGTTCAATAGTTTTATTCTCCTGGGTTCTTCTGTCCCTTTGCTACATAATCGAGTCTCAACCCATAATGTCCAATACTAAATAAATGTGCCTGAAGTAAGTGACTTTAAGATATGAAAATTGTGAATCTGAGAAAACTCAAGGAAACTGTTTACAAAAATGTTCTCTTATATTAAATATAATTGAATGATTACATGTATTTCAGGAAGAAGTGACTTTGACATCATTGGGAAAAATGTCAGAAAAATAAATCAGTTGTATTGATTTACATAGATAGAAAGTTATAAATATATTGATACTACATATAGTGATATAGATACATTGAAAACATGGGCTATATGGTGTCATAATAAACCTACTTTAAATACAAGACTTTGGTTAAAGAAGTAGTGAAAAATAAAAAAAATGGAGAAATATATACCATGTAAACACTAATCTAAAGAAAACTGAAATAGTACATTTATTTCTGTCAAAGTAGATTTCAGAACAAGGAAGACTATTAGGGACAAACATGGGTATTGCATAATGATAAAGGAACCAATTATTCCAAAAAACATGAAAATCTTAAATGTATCAATACCTAACAACAGAATTTTATGATACGTGAAGCAAAGTCCTAATATATGTGAAAGAAAATAGACAAATCCACAATTATAACTGGAGGCTTTAACATTCCTTTCTTTGAAATTGATAACAAGTAGGCATAAAATCAGTAAGAATATACATAAATTGAGTAGCACAATCAACAAACTTGATGTAATTGATATTTATAGAACATTCCACCTGACAACAGCCTTATACCTGTGTTTCTCAAGTGCACATGAAATATTCACTAAGATACACCATATTCTGGGTAAACTATAAATAAACCTTAATACATTTAAATTAATAAAAATTATACAAAGTATGTTCTTAGACCCCAATAAAATTTAACAGGAAAACAGTACTAGTGTTAGAAAGACACCTAGAAAATTAAATATTTGGAAATTACAGAACATCCTTTATTTCAGTACCATGCTGTTTTGATTACTATGGCCTTATGGTATAGTTTGACATTAGGTGACATGATTCTTCTAACTTTGTTCTTCTTTCTCAGGACCACTGTTGCTATGTGGGGACTTTTGTGGTTCCATATAAATTTTTGAAATATTTGGTCTAGCTCACTGAAATATGTCATTGGATCTTGATAGGAATTACATTGAATCTATAGGTTGCTTTGGGTAATATGGACATTTTCATAATGTTACTTCTTCCTAACCATGAACACAGTTTGTGCTTCCACTTATTTGTATCTTCTTCAATTTCTTTCTTCAGTGTCTTATAATATTCCAATTATAGGACTTTTACATTCTTGGTTGGATTTATTCCTAGGTATTTTCCTCTTTTTGAATCAATTGTAAATGAGATTGTTTTATTAGTTTTCCTTTCTGTTAGCTCATTATTGGCATATAAAAATGGAACTGATTTCTGGATATTAATTTTGTATCCTGCTATTTGCTGAACTCATTTATCAGTTCTAATAGATTCTTGGTGGCATCTGTGGGGTTCTCTATGTACAGCATCATGTCATCTGCAAATATTGACAGTTTTACTTCTTCCTTTCCAATTTGGAGGCCTTTTCTTCTTCTTGTCTGATTGGTGTGACTAGGGTTTCCAGTACTATGTTGAATAAGAGAGATGAAAGCTGACATCCCTGTCTTGTTCCCAATCTTAAAGGGAATGCTTGTCATTTCTTTCCATTGAGTATAATGCTGGCAGTGGGTGTGTCACATATGGCCTTTGTTATGTTTAGGTATGTTCCTCCTAACCCACTTTGCTGAGAATCTTTATCATAAATGGGTGCTTGATTTTTATCAAATGCTTTTTCTGCCTCTCTTAATATGATCATGTGGTTTTTAATCCTTCATCTTGTTTATGTGGTCACATTTGTTGATTTGCAAATGTTATACCAACCTTGAATTCCTGAAATAAATCCCACTTGATCATATTGCATGGTCTTTTTTGGTGTATTGCTGTATTCAGTTTGCTACCATTTTGTTGAGGATTTTAGCATCTATGTTCATCAGGGATATTGGCCTATAATTTTCTTTCTCTATAGTGTCTTTACTTCATTTTGGAATTAGGATAATGCTGGCCTCATAAAATGAGCACAGGAGCCTTCCTTCTTCTTGAATTTCTAAAATACTTTGAGAAGGAGAGATGTTGGTTCTTCTCAGAATGCTTGGTAAAATTTGCCTGTGAAACCGTCCTGTCCAGGACTTTTATTTGTTGGGAGTTTTTTGACCACTGCTTCAATTTTACTAGGTGTAATCTGTCTATTCAGATTCTCTGATTCTTCCTAATTTAGTTTTGGAAGATTGTGTGTTTTTAAGAATTTAACCATTTCATCCAGGTTGTCCAGTTTGTTGGCATATAGTTGTTCATAATATTTTTTTCTTACAATCCTTTGTATTTCTTTGGTGTCAGTTGTTATTGCTCCTCCTTTACTTCTCTGATTTTATTTATTTGGGTCCTCTCTCTCTCTCTCTCTCTCTCTTTTTTTTTTTTTTTTTTTTTTTTTTTTTTTTTTTTTTTTTTTTTTTTTTTTTTTTTTTTTTTTTTTTTTTTTTTTTTTTTTTTTTTTTTTTTTTTTTTTTTTTTTTTTTTTTTTTTTTTTTTTTTTTTTTTTTTTTTTTTTTTTTTTTTTTTT